>OY992530.1:275159925-275534925 GCA_963921185.1 Dasysyrphus tricinctus | reverse complement strand
AACATTCTTTTTTCCTTTACGCCACTCGCATTGTCGCGGTCGCCGCCGCCGCCGCACAGTGGATCGACTCCATACATTTAGACGTGAAAAATTCTAATATTTTCGGAAAATATCTGTTTCCATCTACATAAATGCTTATAAATCTTGAATAGTGACATAAGTTAACAAAAAAAAAAAAGCGACAGTAAGCTATCTATGAATATGGAAAGCAACTCCGTTGATGAATCACTACTTTTGTACCAGTGGAGTGTTTGACACCAAGTTTTGAGGGAATGTTCGGGTAGTGTTGCAGATGGTTCTTAAGAACTTTGTACAAAGTCCGCCAAGCCATTTATGAGATGGCCAATAATGTAATAGAAAGCACCTGTTTTTTTGGCGTCACTAATGAATGAAAAAGTGGTAAATTTTCAAGTTACATATTTATTTAATTCAATTTATGTATGTTCATATGTATTAATATTTTCCAAAAAATCTTTGTATGTCTATTGTTCCGCATGTTAATTTTAATATAAAGTAGTATGAAAGTTAACTTAAGAATATGGTTACAATAGAAAGAAAATAAATAAAATTAAAATAAAAACAAAAACAAAAACAAATTCTATGTTTGTACTTAAACAATATACATAGATACATATTTGCATTTGTATGTATGTATGTATAGTAGGTATACATACATATATTAAATAAAACACCAAACTTCGAAAAATTCCTTCCTTGGAACGCAGAAATCATTTCTAAAAAGTGGGCAAAAAAAGGGCTTTGCAAATCTTTGCGAGGTTTATCACATATATTTCTAGAAAGAAGATGTTCACAGCTATCCAAAACACTTAATTTATTTTTAAAGCAACCTTAAGCACATATTTAGATTTTCCAAAACAAATACGGAAAAAATATGTTTTTTGCTATTTCAATGACACAATTTTTTAAATTTTACAAACAAACATTAAGACAATTTCAACACATATTTATAAAAGCACATACCTTCACGAACATCTGCCATGTTTTTTTTTTTCAATTTCAATTAAAATTGTAATTTTAATAATTATTTGTCTAAATAACTTCAACGCACCAGATCAAAAAAAGACTTTCCACCTTCACTTTTGGAGATCATTTATTTTCTATACTAAATTGGTTTAAACAAGAAAAAAAATTGTTTTCAGACTTAACAGTTATCCGTTATAAATAAGAAATTGAATTTTTTGCAATTTATGTCGTTGATTTTTTTACGTCTAATTATATGGAGTCGATCCACTGTGCGCCGCCGCCGTTTTCGTTCATGAAGTCATAAGCAAAAAAAATCCAAATGCACTGCAAAACTAAAGACTAGTATAACCGAACCCCTTCCTCTTTCAGCGTACATTTAACAAAACCTACAAAACAAACGAGAATACCCAAAATTGTCATCATTTGACACACATTTTTCAATTCTCTTAATCTTTCCATATAATAAAAAAACTAACCATCGTACAAAATGCAATACAAACAAATGTAAACAAAACCAAACCAAAGAAAGCAAAATTGACTACTTTTTTCATTCTGGCCTTTATATGTATTTGTTTGTTTTCTTATCCTATTTTGGAGACTTTCACTCCACTGAAAGTCAAAAGTCTACGCCCAAATGTGCGACAACAGAACTGTAGATGGCGTTAGTATCGACAGCCACCATGATAGTACTATGATTTAGATATACAAAGTTTTTACAAGTGTTTTCTAATTTGTGTTTGTTTAATCAACTCGAAAGTGATTTTATTTATGTTATCTAATAGAAAAAAGATAAAATTAAATTATGTAAGAAAAAAATTATTAAAATACTTTATATTTATTACAATACAATAATTTAATCTAATTAGTTGCAACTGTGCTAATACTTTTTTCCGTGTGTGTATAATCAATTTCAAGACATGGTGTAACGAAACAAAAATTTTTGCTGCAAAAAGCTTTTTTTCAATTTTCCATACGGCAATATCTCATAAACGTGACATAATAGAATATATTTGACTTCTGGGGCCTTACTCTGTAATCCGATTCGAAAGTTAAATCGTTCGAATTCGGAAAATTTGTACTCTAGAATTTCAAAAGGTATGAGTAAGAGCGAATAGACGTGTTGTCGAAAATCGGACTCTAATTTCGTTGCTAATTGCTTTCGAATTTCGGATATTTCATTCGTTAACTATTTATCATGCGGAAAATTTTTGCTGGAAGTTAAAATAAGATTTTTATTTGAAAAAGTTATATAAACCAGTGTTTTTTTTAACGAAAGTGAAGAAAGCACGATCAATATTAATTTGATGATACTTTAATGTGTAGAAAAACATTATGGGTATTCATGCAACAGCGTAAAGTCATCATAAACGTTGTAAAGTTTAAAAATTCGTAATTCAGTCACAATTTGACAGATTTACTAACTTTACAATTTTACCACAGTTACGACGACTTTACGCTGTTGAATGAATACCCTTATTATACACTACTCAACAATATTAAAGGAATACATTTTTTTTCAATTTTTCTTAGCGTTTTTTGAAGAGCTGTATCTTTGTGACGAGTGGTCGTTCTGAGTTGAAATAAAAAGCATTTTACAGCTTTATGTTTTTTGTTTCGAGATTTGTTTGCAAACAAATTTTTTTGAAGTACCGTTATTGCGTTATTGCAAAAAATGAGACGAGACAACTAAATTATTTTTTTTTTATTTTTTTTGAAGGTCCTCATTTCTATGGATAATTTTTTTTGAGTCAATTAAATGTCATGATCAGATACCTTGTTTATTCAGCTTCAATTCAGTTTTTTTGTTGTTGTCGTACGATTTTTTTTGACATGGTTTATCTGACTTTGAATGAAAAAAGATACTTTTAACCTTTATTACCAATATCTCAGCAAGTAATGATGATATAAAAATTTCAAAGACAGTTTTGGAAATTTGAAAAAGCGTTTTACAAGATTTTTTTTATGATTTTGTAGAAATTATTTTTTTTTACCGTTCACCGTTAGTTTAAAAAAAGTACTAAAAACCGACGTTTTGTGGTCTTTTCGTAAATCTTTTTTTTTCGTTGCAAATATTGATTGCATGGCTTGCGTTGGTATGCAAATTTATAGACTTTTAAATCATCAATTGGGCCTATTCGGCGTAATCTTTTATTCTGCTATTCTGTTATTCTGCTATGAATTTCCATACAAAAGTTTAAGCTGTCAAAAAATCTTTTATGAATTATAATTTTGGTATTCGGCATGCTTAATCTGTTATTAAATCTGCTAAGAAGTCTGTTATGAACTGCCAAACTTTCGAACTCAGAACAAAATCTTTTACAAATCGCATTTTTGGTATTCAGCATGCCAAGATCTGCTATAAAATTTGTTATAAATCGTAAAAGAATAAAAGACTAACTTTTCTGACTTTTATCATAAAAGATTTCAAAAGTACGCAGGAATATGAAGTAAAAAGGGATCATTTATCTCTTATTTCGTCAAAAAAATGTTTTTTAAAGGTGAAAAATGTAAGAAAATATATTTAAACGTATGTATGCATATGTATATTATAAACAAATAAGAAAATTTAAATAGTTATTTTTGTTTATGAAAGCACAGAACACTTGATTGAACCAAAATCAAAAAGCAATCCCTTAGATGTTCCCGATGTATGCTTCATAAAGTTTCTCAAATTGGACAAATTTACGGAATTTTAATAAGAAGCAAACTACAACAACTTACGCGAGTCACAAATACCTACGACAAACAACAATTTATTTTCAAATCATGTTAAATCTTAAAAAATAAATGCAAACAAAATGTTGGTCAACCATTTTAATATTTTTCAAACAAAGTATTTTATTTATAAATTCAAATAGGTATGTACATATTATTTAAACAAACAAGAAAATAAAAACAAAACAATTTTGAAGGGAAACACACAGGGCACAACTATAAGCTAAGAAAAAGTAGTCGCTCTTTGATTATCTAATCACTTTGAACTCTAATTTACAAATTGCAAAATATACGCGTGCCACAAATATCTATAACAATTCCGTTTCAAATACGTCAAACAGGTTAAATAATAAAATAATAAATATAAATGAAATGTTGGCCCATTTTATTATTTGCCAGACGAAAACTTTTATCATAACAGATCAGCTGATTATGACAGCAGATTTTAGACCTGTTTGGTAACAGATTTCGTTTTCGAAGTTTCATAACAGAAATTTATAAAATATCGAACTCCAGAATATCAATTATAAAAGATCTTTTATGGTGAAAATCTTTTATGGTTGATAACAGAAAATTCATAGCAGAATAACAGAATTGGCAGAATAGGCCTAAATATTCTTGTAAATTTTCAAATTGATTCATCGACCCGTTTTTCCTCACCAAAACTTCAAAGTCTTACAAACCAGGTAAAGGAACAAATTGTGGTGTTCCTAAACAATGCGAAGTTGTCATCAAAATGACAAGAAAACCGCAATTCCAGTGGATTTTTTTCACAGTTTTGCATTAGTTAGATACTTTTTTGAATGGAAATAAAAAAAATTACATTTTTCAAAAAAGAAAAAAAAAAAAATCAAGTTTTTTTGTTTGAAATTTTTTTTTAATTAATTTTTTTTATTTTTTTTGTTAAATGTACTTTTTATTTCATTTCAATTCAAAAAAGTATCTAACTAATACAAAACTGTGAAAAAAATCCACTGGAATTGCTGTTTTCTTGTCATTTTGATGACAACTTCGCATTGTTTAGGAACACCACAATTTGTTCCTTTACCTGGTTTGAAAGACTTTGAAGTTTTGGTGAGGAAAAACGGTTCGATGAATCAATTTGAAAATTTACAAGAATATTGATGATTTAAAAGTCTATAAATTTGCATACCAACGCAAGCCATGCAATCAATATTTGCAACGAAAAAAAAATATTTACGAAAACACCACAAAACGTCGGTTTTTAGTACTTTATTTAAACTAACGGTGAACGGTAAAAAAAAATAATTTCTACAAAATCATAAAAAAATCTTGTAAAACGCTTTTTCAAATTTTCAAAACTGTCTTTGAAATTTTTATAACATCATTACTTGCTGAGATATTGGTAATAAAGGCTAAAAGTATCTTTTTTCATTCAAAGTCAGATAAACCATGTCAAAAAAAATCGTACGACAACAACAAAAAAACTGAATTGAAGCTGAATAAACAAGGTATCTGATCATGACATTTAATTGACTCAAAAAAAATTATCCATAGAAATGAAAACCTTCAAAAAAAATAAAAAAAAATAATTTAGTTGTCTCGTCTCATTTTTTGCAATAACGCAATAACGGTACTTCAAAAAAATTTGTTTGCAAACAAATCTCGAAACAAAAAACATAAGGCTGTAAAATGCTTTTTATTTCAACTCAATACGACCACTCGTCACAAAGATACAGCTCTTCAAAAAACGCTAACAAAAATTGAAAAAAAATTTGTTCCTTTAATATTGTTGACTAGTGTATTTTATAGGAATTTTGAAACAAAAATACAACTGCGGACGCAAGAAGAACTGCAAGTAGGTGTAGGTATTAACCCATTTGAATGCGTGATGATTTAGTTAACTATAAAAAAATAACTTATTACAGAATTTCAATTTCATTTGTGTTGTGGTTCAAGTTTTTGATTGAAAATAGATGTTTATTGCATGTGGCCAAATTCGCAAACGCAAGCTTGGCAAAGCAAAACATATGTAAAGGAGATCTTACAACCAGCGAATTTAAACACTTGCACAAATGCATTTGTATTTGCACAAGAAAAAAGAATCCTTATCACCACCTGCTTTTCTAATGACTGTTATTGAGGGATATCTTGTGCTTTTTTTATAAAACTCTTCCGCACTTTTTTCCTCTTCAATAGCAATTAAATTCACATCCATATTATACCGATAAATAACTTAATATCACAAATGAAACTTGACTTTTTGAATTTAAATGTCATTTTTGACATAACTACACTAGTCTCGACACATCGATCGTTGCAACATTTTCTTCCGATTCGAAAGTCATCCAAAGTACCATTTCAAATTAGAATCGGAAACAACTTTCGCACAGATTTAACTTTCGAATCGGATTACAGAGTAGGGCCCCTGATTCGAGTTCAGCACCCCAAAAACCTTTGGAAAAGCATATATTAGTTTCTGTTTCGAAAAATTTTCTGCCGAGTTTAATTAGGGAATTTCTACATTTATGTATGTAATTTCCCACTAAAAAATCCATTTCAATGCGACTAATTATTATAATATAATTGTATTAATTGAAGTGAAGTAATATTGTTAAGCACCATTTAATAGGAAAATTGTTCCTCTACAAAAAAGGTTTTAAGTCATTTTTCGATAAGAGTGATATTAGTTGCCATAATATCTTCAATTGCTAAAAAAAATGCTCATTTTACGTTAAATAAATGTTTGGTAATTTTATGGAATGAGTTTGACTGACTGTAACTTTAAAACGACTGGATTTACGGTAAAACGTGTTGTGGCCTTTTTTGTAGAACGTTCAATTTTTTACAAGAAAAACGTATGCCGTCAGTTAAAATACTTGTAATATTAAGTTATAAAATTCCAAATACAAACAGGTGTTTTCTCCGGTGCAGGGAACTAGGCCCCGGGAAACAAGTCCACCGAGGGACTCAGTTCTCATTTCTCAGGCAAGGTGAGAAAGTAGTCCACTTCTTTATGAGAACTAACTACACATTTTAAAATATGAAGAGGGAACTAACTTTAACGATAAAAATTACAAAAATTCAAAATTGCACGAAAACTTTGCATACACCCAGCCTCGCACCTACCCCAAATCCTATAGTGAGCCCAAGCAGGGGGTTGCAGGGGGGCAGCATGTCCCCCCATCCCATACATACCTCACTGTTATTTCGCCGTATTTCTGGGTGCTAACACTGTATTTATGTAAGACAAAGCCTGTTTGCAAGACAACTATTATTTTTTGAAACAGAGTAGTGATTATACTTGTTCTGCAAGCTTCCACCATCTTGAGTGAAAAGGTAAATTCTGTTTTCGCAATAAATACGAGCCTTGCTATTAATTAAAAACAAGAAAATTAGGAAGGTACAATTTTGTTTGCAATATTTTAAGTGTGATGCTGCGTTTGGAAGCCTTTCAGGTGCTACAGTAAGTAAACAACTGTTTGGACTAAAGCAATCATAATATAGAAACTGTAAGTTAACGATTTTAAAGAGCTTTGAAGAGAAAATTCTTACGTAGCACTGAACACAAATTGAATAAACAACATCTGAACTGCATTTATGCTTATACGTACATAAATAGGTTATAGCTCTTTAAATACACAAAACATAGAAAACCCCACTCACACTTTTAAAACACTTAGTTATGATGATGTGCGGTTACCTTTCAGGCAATACAGTTGGTAAACAATTGCTTATAAACAGAAAATTTTAAGGACAACACTGTAGGATATAGTGATTACTAGAACATCTGAAAGAAATTTTCACGTAATACTGAAAGAAAAAAATTGCTGAAAATTAAAATGCTTTACTATTTTTCCAGAAACTGGCATAGATCTTACTAACGGTTTAGCTTACTGCCATAAACTGTACATTTTTGGAATGCTCTGATCTGTCTCCTTCCGAAAATGTCCTGCTTGTGCTTTGTTGCATTAAAATTTACTAAGTTACAAGCGCTCAAAGTTTAAAAAAACGGCTATTTTTAAAAAATATATGGATTTTACACGGGGGAAAACATATTTGTATTTAAATTTAAACATTTATAAGGTCTTTGGTGAAAGTTAAACTTTTTAACTAAAATATGAGCCAAAGGTTGCAAAAATCGGAGGATAAATGTTAGAGCTATGAAGAATTAAGTGAAGGAAGACTATTTTTCTTTTGAATATCAGACCGCCCCAAATCTTAAATGTATGTTCTAAAATAAAGATTTTGACAAATAAAATTTTGTCTAAAGGAATAAATAATTGCCTCGAAGTTCATTCCTTTTCCATACAAAGGAGAATTGGACAAACCGGTCTATTAGACAAAACCAATAATGATGTGACATATCGTCGTTGATACTGCAAAAAGTCATATACTATATTTTTATTTTGTATATTATATATTTATGTATCTAAAAAAAACAAAAAAACAATTATATACAATATAATTAATTGTTTCACATGATAATACATAAAATATAAAATACTAGTCAAAAATAAAACAATAATTTTTTTTTTGTTCTCCTGAAAATTCTCAAAAGTGACGTACGACTTTTTGCTGTACAAACGACGATATACCGTTGGAAAGATATTTGTATGAACTACAGTATATACTATAGGAGCTCATTTCAATGTAACTATGTGAAGTTATACACTAGCCTAAATTATTTTTCAGTGCATTTTAGTGTGACAAAAACTAGCCATAACTAGCGAATAATATGGACGCATATTGCTACAACTCCTGTCTGAAAAAGAAATGATTTTTGAATAAAATTGCTCAAGAAGTTTTTGTATATGGTTTGTTAAACGTATGTACTTTGATTTTTTTTTAAATCTCCTTGAACACGAAACTATGACTGTAAAACACTAAGTTCACTGTGGCGTATACGTACATTAAAACGGTTCGATGGATCAATTGTCTTTGAATTTTTATGACGTCATATATTTGCTGAGATATTGCTCATCAAAGCTAAAAGTATTTTTTACATTCAAAGTCAGATGAACCATACAAACAAAATTGTACGCCAAAAAATAAAAAGTTTTTTTCTCCGGTTGCGACCATGATTCTCAAAAAATACCGAATGGGAACATCTTGTATAATTCACATATTTTTAAAATTTTAATCAATCCGACCAAACACGCGGAATATTATTTTTGCAAAATATAATCATAAGAAAAATATTTGCCGATTTGTTTCTGGATTCCGAAAGAATGTAGTTTTTAATACATAAAATTTAAGCATGTTTGTATTTTGTATACAGTTACATATACATAAGTAATAGCGTAAGAACTGACTTATTAGATCATTGAATACTTAAAAAAAATTAACAAAATATGGAACAATGTTTTTTAGAAAAAAATGTTTAGTTTAAATTTTTTGTTTGTAATAAATTCACATGTACCTAAACAGCTTTGAAATATTGAAAAAAATACGGAATTACGTTTTTTTAGTTTGTTTCTTGAATACAGTCAATTCCGCTTAACTGCAATCCGCTTAACTGAAACAAGAAATTTATAACGGAGCCTTTTTGAACATTTTTCACACAAAATACTTCGCATAACTGAACTCCCGATTATATGAAAACTTCGGGTAATTAAAACAAATATTTTCGTCCCAAATGCTAATTTTGCACTTATTCAACTTCGCATTAGTGAAACTACCATTGAACGCTGCCACTAAATCTTGAATCGAGCACACCTCTCGGATTTGGAATGTCAAAAACTCATTTCTTGTCAATCCGTCCCTGGAGGGTACGTAACCTTAAAAAATATTGTGCAATGTTGTGGAAAAGAAAACCAAAATAAATGTAATATATTTTTGTTTGAATGAAATTTATTATATTTTGACGAAATTCCGCTTATTTGAAACCAGTTTCAGTTATCCGAAGTTCGGTTAATTGAAAACTCCGCTTAACTGATACAAATATTCTGGAATTATCTCAAAAAAAGTTTGATTTTTTTTTTAATGTTTATACGGCTTATTCCTTTTGTGGCTTCCATTTCAACAGAAGGCAACAATTATTTCAAGTAAGTCGATGTTAGAGAAGATAAATAAATATAAACTGACTTTAAGGCATTTTAATCTTTATCTTCTAAACTATTGAACCGATGTTGTTATATTTTGTAGGTTAGTTAAAAAAAATTATTAAAATGCTGTATTTGTGTACAGTACACACAGACACTCATAAAATTTGATAAACCTGATTAGAAGCCCAAGTATACTAACATATTGATGTTAATATCACAATTCCAACCACATCGCATTCATACCGATCGAAATTATAACCTACTTTTTTAAAATTTGGTTAAAAACCGCTCCATCTCTGCAGTGACATATGGTTTATAAGGTGTCATTACAAAGGGCGGCAAATATCATTTTTGCCCAGGGCGGCGAAAAAGCTGGGTCGGGCCCTGATGGCGCTCACCCTCACAGTCCAGGGTTGACTACGGCCTCAACCAACAAGCCCCTCCCGCCAGCTAGGTCCCTAGCTAGCTGCCTCCAATTACGCACTCAAAGTTGGTTGAAGTCGCGTTCTCCACTTGTGTGCCCACCTAAAGAAGGGTCTTCCTCTGTTATGCAGACCATCAGGGGTACGAAGACTCATCGGTGCGTCGGTGTCCATACGCTCCACGTGTCCCAGCCATCTCAGCTGCTGTATTTTCAGCTTTTTGATCAGGTCGATGTCGCTGTTAAGCCCGTAATTATTAGAAGAAGTGGGCACAAAAAAATCACACCTAATAGCCTAATATAATGTCCATATTACTCACTCGTTCATTCCTTTTCCATACAAAGCAGAATTGGACAAACCGGTCTATTAGACAAAACCAATAATGATGTGACATATCGTCGTTGATACTGCAAAAAGTCATATACTATATTTTTATGTTGTATATTATATATTTATATATGTATCTAAAAAAACAAAAGAAAACAATTATATACAATATAATTAATTGTTTCTCATGATAATACATAAATTATAAAATACTAGTTAAAAATAAAACAATTGTTTTTTTTTTGTTCTCGTGAAAATTCTCAGAAGTGACGTACGACTTTTTGCAGTACCAACGACGATATACCGTTGAAAAGATATATGTATGAACTACAGTAGTTACTATAGGAGTTCATTTCAATGTAACTATGTGAAGTTAAAAATAAATAAATTGGGTGGCGCAACAGCTCGTGGTGAACCAGGGCCTAGTGCCTTACAACTCTCAACCATTCCTGTGTGTGTGTTGTTGGCAGGAATGGAGGGGACCTACAGTTTTTTGCCGAGTCCGAACGGCTAAGTACGAAGCGCTTTTTAATGACAAGTATACTCTTGGAGGATTTGTCAGTTCCTTCGCAAGAGGTGTACCTCGAATAAAACATTTTCTGTTTTTAGGTGGCACAGCTGGGAATCGAACCCACACCTGACCTGGCATGACAGTCCTACGCACTAACCATCATGCCTCGAGGTACTACAACTATGTGAAGTTATTCGCTAGCCAAAATTGTTTTTCAGTACATTTTAGTGTGACAAAAACTAACCATAAGTAGCGAATAATATGGACGAATAACTCCTGTCTGAAAAAGAAATGATTTTTGAATAAAATTGCTCAAGAAGTTTTTGTACATATATGGTTTGTAAAACGTAGGTACTTTGAATTTTTTTAAATCTCCCTGAACACGAAACAATGACTGTAAAACAATAAGTTCACTGGGGCGTATACGTACCTTAAAACGGTTCGATGAATCGATTGTCTTTGAGTTTTTATGACGTCATATATTTGCTGAGATATTGCTAATCAAAGCTAAAAGTATCTTTTATCATTCAAAGTCAGATTAACCATGCAAAAAAATTGTACGACAAAAAAATTAATAGATAAGCTGAATAAACAAGGTACCATTACATTTGATTGACTCAAAAATACAAATTTTTTTGTCTCGTGTCATTTCGCAATAACGGTACTTCAAAAAAAATGTTTGGAAACAAATCTAGAAACAAAAAACATAAAGCTGTAGAATGTTTTTATTTCCTTAGTAAAGCGTTAAAAGAACAATTTTTTTTTTCAAAATCAAAAAAAGGATTCAATAGATCAAGTTTTTTGTGCACTTATCTTGGCTTACAAAATTATTTGCATGTTAAATAGAACAACAAATCGAGTTAATAAGTGAAGATAAATATCCGCGCTCCGGAGTAGGTGAATATAAAAACAGAATTAAAACTATACAATTACTGTTATATGTACGTAAGCGGTAATGGCGGTTTGTTGTGTACTTTTATTTTAAGCGAAGAAGTGGGCACAAAAAAATCACACCTAATAGCCTAATATACTGCCCATATTACTCACTCGTTTAATCCAAATTAGAACTTGAATCCAGATTATAAGTAATTTAAATCTAAACATTTAATCCAATTCCATATTATTCACTTGTTTAATTCAAACTTAAATCCAATCTCGATTAATCCATTTGGATTTAAACTGCTCTTCGGGGGTCAGTTTAAGTACTTAAATCCAGATTAACTGCCACACTATTCACTCTGGATTTAAATTGGATTTAAGGAAGTTTTAAATCCAACAACTAAATCCGGATCTATTAAATCCAAAAATTTAAATCCATGTCCATATTATTCACTTTGAACATGCTTTAAATCCAATGGATTTAAAATGCCCTCAATCCAGATGTAAAATGTATTTAAATCCAGATTAAGATCGTTTAATCCAAATGTCAGATTTGCGAAATGTCAAATTTCTCCCATGAAACTTTGTGTTTACTTTAATTAGTTTATTTCACTATGTTGGTAAGATTCTGCGAGTGCACAAACAATCAGAAACTTGAAATGTCAAGAAAAAGTGAATTATACGAAATTGTGTTTGAATCTGGATTTAAGTACTTAAACTGACCTCAGGAGGGCAGTTTAAATCGGGTTGGCTACGAAATCTCGCAAATCAAAATCTCGCATTCGAAATCCGGCATAACGAAATCTCGCAATTACAAAATCTCGCTTTTCATAATTCCGCAATTACAAAATCCCACTTTTCATAACCTCGCAATAACGAAATCTCGCAAACTAAAATCTCACATATCAAAATCTCGCAAAATTGAATTGCATTGCAACAAATACATTTTTTTTTAATCAAAATCTCGCAAATTAAAATCTCGCGCGAGATTTTAATTTGCGAGATTTTGATTAAAAAAATGTTTTTGTTGCAATGCAATTAAATTTTGCGAGATATCCTACCTACTGCAAAATATATAATCCAGTGCCTGGGTACTTTTAGACCACACTGTTATCTATTAATTTGAGCTTTTGATTTTTCAATATTATTGTTTTCAAAAGAACAAGAAGGAGAGAGACCATATAGATGGTATATCCCAGTTGTAAAGTGTCATGTGCAAATCGCATTACTCGTATTTGGCCTTGAACTAGAAAATACTTTTAGTTCCATTATAAACGCGTAAAAGACAACCAAAATGATTATAGAGGTTATTAACAGTAAGGATGTACACATTTTTTTAATGACGGGTATAGTTATTAGTTGGAAAGAAAAATTATCCAAAGTGCTCTTAGGTAGGTATATTCCCAAAAAAAAAAAAAATCTAAAAGCCTTGAAGTTGCGAGATTCTGATTTTCGAGATTTTAAATTGCGAGATTTTGGTTGAAATTTGCGAGATTTTTAGGTTCAAGATGTAAATGCGAGATTGTAAAGAGCGAGATTTTGTGATTGCGAGATTTTGAAAAATAAGATTTTTAATTTGCGAGATTTCGTTATTCGAGATTTTTAAAAAAATACGAGATTTCGTTATTCGAGAGCGCTCCCGTTTAAATCCAATTGAATTAATAGATATTGGATTTAAGTTTAGATTAAACGAGTGAATAATATGGGATTGGATTTAATGTTTGGATTTAAAATACTTTTCATCTGGATTTAAGTTTTAATCTGGATTAAACGAGTGAATAATATGGGCGTAAAACTCAATTTTATTTTATTTATTTTTTCTTGACATTTCAAGTTTCTGATTGTTTTTGCATTCCTAGAAACTTACCATTATACATAGTGAAAGAAATTTATTAAAGTAAAGTGACGAACTACGAAAAAAAAGCCAGAAATAACTTTAAAAACTTGAGTTTTTTGATTATTTTGTTATTTAACTTTATTTTGTAAAACAATCAACAAATATATGTCGCGCTGCCAACACGCCCTTGTCTGTTCATGCGGCTCGGTAAAATTATGCTTGCTGAGCTTGATTGAAGTATTTTCCTCGATTATCCATTTTGTGTTATAGTATTTGTGTTTCAATGAGTATTTCCTGATTCTACTGCATGCCATTAAAGTTCCTAATCCGTTCCAGAGTATCGATATTAATCTAAATCTAAAACCATTTTATATCTGGATTAAGGACATTTTAAATCCATTGGATTTAAGGCATGTTTGGAGTGAATAGTACGGACATGGATTTAAATTTTTGGAATTTAATAAATCCAGTTTTAGTTGTTGAATTTAAAATTCACTTAAATTCAATTTAAATCCAGAGTGAATAATATGGTGGTAACTCTATTATCTGTGCCAAAAACCAACTTTCCATGAATTATTTTTTTTATTTGTGTGGTAGGTATTGATGGGAGCGTTTACTATGGAATTAACATAAAATTCGAACATTATAATGTCTTAAAGGCAACAAGTTAATGTTGGCAAAATTAATAGATCTGCTACATATGAAGTATTTTTACACCTCTGCTTTGACACCCAAAAAGTATTAAAACTAGAATACGCTAAAAAGTACTAGAAAACATTTTAAAAGAGAATTATTTTATATGACCTTGCATTCGTTCTCTTTTAATTCTGATTTCTGACTGAGTTTAGTATGAGTATCTGTATTTCACATTTTGTTTTCTTTTGCACATGAGCATGAAAAGAAAACAATTTCAGTTTGGCTTTGGATGGATTGGAGTTTGACATTTATGTGCTTTAGCTTCAACACATTCTCGGATAATTATTTTTGTTTATTTTGCTCAAGTAGGTGTAAGTCACGATGTGACTTGCATAATATATTTAATAAAAAAATGAATATCCATAATAAACCGCCACAATCTCATTGAAAAATAAATATAAATTATTATCCCATTAAGATAAGAATTTTCGAATCTTTTCGACAAACGAAAAGCTAAAAAGCAATGTTTTAAACGTGCACCTAGCTAAACTGGTGACTATAGTGGAAAGTGGAGAAAAACTTAAGCAAGAAGAATGCGATATTTCACCGAATGATTCTAATTTAACTCATGGCATCGGTTGGTTTTCGGTTAGTGTCATTGCGGCAGAGGCATTGAAAGAAGTCATTAGCTTTTATCCGGGAATGCATTTCGCGGGTTTTTGCTAAAAAATATTTATTTTTTTCTGATTGATTTACCTAAACTCAAATTTGTATCTGTCAAAACAAAATCGCAAACAAAAATGGAACCCTGGATGAAGATATCGTGTTTATTGTGCGTTTTTGGATTCATCCGCGAGATACGGCCATCTGAACCTTATATCACAGAATATTTACTTGGCGGATGGAGGAACATTACTCAAGAACAAGTAAGTATCAAAAATAACCTTGACTTTCACCAAATTTTGTGATAAGGTTACGTACGACCAGCTGACTCTGACTGGACTAATGCTAAAGAGCGATGTCAATGTTAAAAGTGTTTGGCTAGTGTTGTGATATGCAGACCTATGTATTTGTATATACATACATACATAATTTCTGTCTATAATATAAAAGAGAATTGCTGCTAGTCAGATCTCAGAGAGCATTTACATAACTTATTGCATACATTTATTAGCTAGCACGTGGTTTTGTTTGATAGTTGAGAGTGGTAAAGATAGAATTCATTTGTTTACATTCTATTTTAATCAGAAAAAGTTTCTTATTGTAAAAACTTTAATTGATTAAATGACGTAGATACTCAAAAGAATGAATAAAAAGGTGCATAGGTATTTTCGCTTCAGTTTATTCCTTTTATGCTTTTGTGTCTTCGAAACCATAATATTGTTATTAAGTTGGTAGGTATACACAATGAATGGAAATAAATAAATAGGTATGAATTATTCATAATTTTTATTATGTTCAACATGTAATCAAAATCGTTAATAAGTTTTGGAGACACATATAATTTCTTCGTTAACGATTGTATCACAAATACCTTTATTTTTAAAAATCAAAACATTTTTTGAATTTTTCTTCTAGAAAATCAAATTAACACCTAATTTTTAAGAAAATTGCTTCAGTGGTTTAAGAGTGTTCTGAACTGAACAAAACCAGTCATTTGCTATTTTTTTTTTGCATATATAAGACCGGTTTTTTTTCACTTTCATCAGATACTTTGTTTTAAAAAACTTTGCATTTTTATTAATTGATCACTAGTAGGCATTATTGTACTAAACAAAAATTTTTCTAAAAGTAACTGATTTTAAGTTCCAAAGGACAATCGGCAAAAATGTATGGAAGGTGGTCTAGGAACCAATAACAACGAGACGTATGTCGTTGGAAAGGTATTTTTATGCGCTACAATAGTCACTATGGTGGCTCATTTCAAATCACTGTGTGAAATAAGTTATTCGTTAAACAACGTTTGGTTTTGGTACCATTAAGTGTGGACAAAATGTATACAAACTGGTCTTACCAGTACTAATAAGATGCATGTCGTTGAAAAGGTATTTTTATGAACAATAATAGTTACCATAACAACTTATTTAAAATCACTGTGTGGAAATAGTTATTCGCTGCTTTAGGGAATTTTAGCACAGATAAAATGTATGGAGCATGACTAGCAATTAGCGAATAACTTTTTTCACACAGTGATTTGAGTTAAGCTGCCGTATTGACTATTGTAGTACATAAAATTTCCTTTCCAACGACATATGTCCCGTTGTTATTGGTTGAACTTGCCATCACACTTTTTGCCCATACTAAAAAAAAAAACATTTTTTTCACACTAAAATGAACCACAATATTTCATTAGTTTACGAATAACTTTTTTCACACAGTAATTTGAACTGAACTAATATAAAAGATATTGTAGGTAATGGAAATACCTTTCCAATGACATATACCTATATTGTCGTTTTTTGTTACACCAGTTTTCATAAATTTTCCCCATACTAAATATATTTTATTCATACTAAAATGCACCAGAGCAAAATCCTATTTAGCGAATAACTTTTTTCACACAGTGATTTGAAGTAAGCCCCTATAGTAACTATTGTAGTACATAAAAATACCTTTCCGACGACATATGTCTCGTCGTTATTGGTCTTGTAGACCGTTTTGTCCTATTCTCCTTTACATAAATTTTCTGTGAAAAAGTGCCTTTTAAGAATTAGAAATTTCAATATCAAATGATACAATTATGATTATATAATTAATAAAAATCGTTAAAAATATATTGAATTTATATCCACTGCAAAAAAATGTCAAAAAAATACCGTTAGGTATAAAAAATCGACTGTCAAAAATGTGTTTTTTCAAAATTCGCAAGCATTTTTATTTTGTACTACTAAAATTTTTATTAGGAACAAATTAAAAATTTTCTCCAATAGTGGCATTTTAAAAATATAGAATTTTATGTTATTAAACATTTTTTTTGCAAAAAATGCTATAGTGTAGGCTACATTTGCTTTGAAAAATGGCCATTTTAGCCATTTTCTCTATTTCTTAGAGGCTTTTACCAAAATCTAGAGCACAAAATTAATTTTTTTCTAATGATGTCGTAGAGAATAAGTTTATCTGTCTATAGACAACTTAATCGTTTTGATCGGACAAGTACACGCTTCGCAATCTTTTTCATGAAATCACCATTTCAGTCCGGAACACTCTTAAGCTGTAGCTCGAAGTTCGGACAGACGCTTTGAAAATTTTGAATGAACACAAGGTGGGGCTCATAATTTGCCATAATTTTTTTTTTTTCAAATTGCGTCAAATGTCACTATGCTTTTATTCACCAATAAGGAGCCAGATATTTTGCTAACAAATATTAAAAAATTCCGTGAATAGAACGAATAGAAATGTGCATAAACTCAGGAGGGTGTCATTTGACCACTATTTTTTCAACTTCAATTTTAAAACTTTTAATAACTATCCGTGAAAACAGGGACCCTACCTTGAAATTTTATTCTACTTTCGAATCCATTCGAAAGTTGTTTTCAATGTTTACTACAGGCCCTCCCAAACCAACGCGAAACATTCGCCGACGACAGGTTTTTGTTGTTGTTTGGCGGTGTATTTCTCATATTTTGTACTATTGTGAATGATTCGCTATGAATTCGCGTTGGCTTGGGAGAGCGTTATAATTTTAAGTGGTAATAAAGGCTCTCCCAAACCAACGCGAATTCGCAGCGAATCATTCACAATAGCATAAAATATGACAAAAATACAACGTCAAACAACAACAAATTTTATTGCGTCCGACTTTGGGCCACAAAATTTTCAATTAGAGCTGTTCTATTTCCGTTTGTACGCAACTGCTTAAGAGCTAGCGGGCTGATATTTTGCGAAATCGAATTTGTTTATTGTAGATTCGAGTTACATAAGGTCTGATCCTTTACTTTGGGTTTCTGTGATTTTTAGTCTAAGCTTGTGTCAAACATTTTTTTTATATGAACTTTGATTAAAATGCGCAGAAATACACAGAAAATCACATAAATTCAAAGTAAATTTTGTTTTCTAGTAATCGAAAACAAAATTTATTAGAAAACTGAATACTTACAGTCAAACTTGTATTTTAAGATTAAGAGTAAGAGTTTTTTTTTTTGTGTTTAATAGCCCTGTTTTTTAGTGCAGTTTTAACTTTGCTTAAAAAAAAATTTGGTATAACTCCGGATTGTTGTATTTAACATGCTACTTTTTTTCAAGCGAAGATAAAAATGCACTTAAAAACAGGGCTATTATGACCATAATTCTACACTAACTACCCCTCAAAAAAAAACCTTTCAACACATATGTATTTTTAGAGACTCTTGATTCTTGGATCTATTGATAATGAAGCATTTATTCCAAGTTTCATTGACATACCATTATAAAATTATCAAGATTTCTGGTTAATTGTCAGTGCCTCAGAGAAAAACTACAAGCCGTAGCATTAGGCTAGTCGCGCACATGCAACTGCTACTGCAACAAAACAGTTTAGTCACAAGTTGACCGATGAGCGCGCACATGAGCAACTCCACAAGCAATCGCAACGAACCTGACCAACACACCGACAATATTTATTAAAATTTTCTACCTCATACATACAAAGAAAAATATTATCGCCTTTGTCCTATTCTTTTGTTCAGCAAATAAAAGAAAAGATAAATTTGTTCTCTTTCGCACAGAGAACATAAGTCACTTTGGAAAGAACAAAATTCAACGATGTGGTAAAATATCTGCAACTATTTGGTTGCATGTGCGCGCAGTTACATATTATTCTATATGACACAAATTGAAAAACCGATTTCAGGCAATCGTCCAGTTTGTGGCAAAACACAAACTGAAAAGTTGCTTGAATCGACGACTGAATAGTTTCTGCATGTGCGCGCTGTCTCATATAAGTCAATAGGATTCATTTTTGCAACCAAACAGTTGCGAAACTGAAAGTTGCCTGTGCGCGACTAGCCTTAGCATTTTTATAAATATTGTCGTTAGTTTGCAATTATATTTCTGTATATACATAGTTTTATTTGGGTTGGGTACGAAATTTCGCAAATTGAAATCTCACATTTTAAATCCCGCTTTTCATAATATCGTAATAACAAAATCCCACTTTTCATTAAGGGTATTCATGCAAAAGCGTAAACTCGTCGTAATCGTTGTAAAGTTTTAAACTTCGTAAATCTGTCAAATTTTCCATACAAATTGTGACAGAATTACGAAGTTTTAAACTTTACAACGATTACGACGAGTTTACGCTGTTGCATGAATACCCATATTATCTCGCAATAACGAAATCCCGAAATCTAGAACCTCGCAAATCAAAATCTCGCAAAAATATACCTTTTTTAATCAAAATCTTGCAGATTTTCACTGCGAGATTTTGGTTGAAATTTGCGAGTTCTTACGTTGCGAGATGTGAATGATAGATTATCACTCTTGTAGAATCGCAAATATTAAGGTAGCCAATTTTTGTGTAGAGAAAACTCATGCTTGTAGAATTGGGCTCCTGGGCCCTGGGTTTCCCGAAGTATACTTACCGGCACAGATTTTTGTCATAGTGGCTGGATTTTTACATAAAACTATTAAATTAATATCTTTTTAATGGAGGTTTGTTCTGGTAACAAAATTGGTTTTTTTCCCATTCAAATCTTAAAAAAAAAAAATGTTGACAATTAGAGCCATTGGCAAACAAAAATTTTGTATCAGAAATCAATTTCATGTAATCTGTTTTTTTGTCGGTAGATTAACTCTTCGTTTTAAACATTATACACCAGAACAATTGACAGTCATGAGTTTAACATATAAGGCGTGTTTTGTAGTAAAGCTAATCCCCTAATAGATAGAATTTACATACATACATACATTCATTTTCATTAAAGTGTTATTATTTCTGTTCTGTTTAATTGCAGGTAAATAGGGAAGTGTATCCTGTGGGAACATATTCCTATCTGGCTCAACTAGTGATAGTCTTTCTCGTCACGGACTTTTTAAGGTAACAAAAAATACTAAAAATATTTTTTAAAACAATAAATCATTTGGTTTTTGAGACTATCGATTTGAAACTCCTGGGTTTTTTTCCAAGATTTGCCGTAACGCGAATATTTGGTCGATGGCCTAAAGCCACACTGATATTGGCCTATCCGATTGTTGACGAATGGTTTCAGGTGTTCACAAAGTACGGCAGAAAAGATCTTGTTTGCGAAGTTAAGGAAACTCATGCTTCTGTAGTTGGTGCAGTCCAGAGGACCACCTTTCTTCAGGATCGGGCAAACAATGCTCAGGTTCCGTTCATCGGGCATGCTTTCCTCCGACCATATTTTACAGATGAGCTGGTGCATACTCCTAACCAGTTCATCGCCAGCCCGCTTTGAATAGCTCAGCTGCAAGGCCATCAGCTCCAGCAGCTTCATTGGACTTAGGTTTGGATAAAGCTATCTTTGCTTTGTCGAGGTCGGGTGGATGGAATTGTTGGCCTACGTCGTCCAGGTTGAGTGGTGCAATCCGCATGGTAGCGGAATTCGGTTCTTCATCACCGTTCTACAATATGCAGAAATGATTTTTCCATATCCTCCGCACCCACTGCGATTTTACCACGATGTCCCCTGATCATTCTAGCAGGCTTCGGTTCGGGCCTTGTAACCCTGGGAAACTCTTTTTTACTTCTTGGTAAAATTTCCTAACTTCATTCCTGCAATGAAATCGCTCTTTTTCCTCGATCGCGCGCTTCTCATGCTCTTTCTGTTTCCTTCTTAGAAGCTTGTGTTCCTCTCTCCTCTCCTGGTCACAATCTGTTCTGGTCCTTCTATTCTAGATAAATATAGAAAAAAAAATATTTACATACATACATATGTAGATACAAATTTTGTATTTCAGAAAGTTTTTACAAAGGCTTAGTTTTCATTATATTAAAATTAAATGACAATAACTTTTTAAGTTGCCTGTCAGGTTAAAGTGTTATTTGTAATAGATACATCAAAACCAAGGTCCTTTTTTGCAGTGCCGCTTTGTATGCCTGTTTTTTGGCTTCATGTACTTGCCGGCATTCTTCATAGAACCAGGGATTTCGCTGTGTTGGTCGTGTGAGGCCCAGCACGTCAGAGGGTGCATCTCTGATAGCTTCCTGGCAATTCTTCCACTGGTTCTCGATACTTGCAGTTGGTAGGACTATTTAAAAAGGTGTGAGAGACTCGATCGGAAAAGAACCTGGTGATTTATTGCGACTGTATAGCCGTCCGACGTCGAACTTCCTCACAGTATCTCCCTGTTTTGGCTTTGGTCTGTATATCCGTAGCATAACCTTGGGTACAACGAGGTAGTGGTCCGAGTCAACGTTGGCTCTTCGGAACGTTCAGACATCCTTGATACTGGAGGAGTGCCTTGCGTCGATCTCAATGTGGTCAATCTGGTTGGTGGTTGATTGACCAGGAACTCACCATGTCCCCCTGTGTACATCGAGATGCGTACTAGCTACCACAACGTCGATTAACCTGAGTCCGTTATCGGAGGCTGTGTCGTGCAGGCTACACCTTCCGATTGCGCCGCCAAAGACGTCTTCTCTTCCTAGTTTGGCATTAAAATATCCCAACACAATTTTAATATCCTAGCAAGGGCATTTACTCTTATGTCTTGTCCAGGAGCTCGTAAAACTCGTCCTTGGTGTCTTTCTCCTCTGTGGGGCATACACGCGTATGAGGCTAATGTTGGCGAATTTAGCCTTGCTGCGAATAGTCGTGAGGCGCTCGTTCACATATAGTTGAAACTCAAGGCTTCTGTCTGCCTCTAACGACGAATCCAGTTCCAAAATAGACGCTGCCCTTGTGTTCGGTAACAGTCACCGTAGTAGATGTCGGAGTTTTTCAGTTTTCTTTTTCCCGGCCCATCCCATCACATTTCTTGAATAGGCATACAGAATGTTAAAACTTAAATGAATATTGTTTTATCAGATAACTGACCTTATTCCAAGTATAACTATTTTGATCTTACTATATTCCTTATCGGATTATAAAGTAATTATTTGCGTAACAATCTGTGTAATGCATCCAATAACTTAAGCAAACTGATTATAGTTAATCTAAATACTCCACTGTCTTTGTTTGATTATATTTTATTGTATTTATTTTTATAACTAATTGTGTTTCTAACCGAATTATTAAAGTATATATGTATGTATTGGAGTTTCGTATGCTTATTCGCGTCAAGTAGGTCCACTTGAAAATATTCTCGCTAGATATACATAGGTATTACTTCTATTATTGTTTAATATATGTAGGTACCTATCTTTATAATTTTGCTTGCGAAATACATACCTAGATACTATAGGGAGAGTTTTGAAATCGAATCATGACTATGATAGTGAACCCGAAAAAAGTGGATGGCTGTGTCTGTCTGTCCTACAACCTAAACCACTGTAGCGTTTTTGTTTAATCCTAGAAGGAAAATTAATTAGCTCAAAAAATTGCTGTACCGTAAAACGGGGTTACTTTGCGCCTGTAAGGGTTACTTTTCGCCACCGACGAAAAGAGTTTGCTTCTTGATTTACGCTCAGACATGTAACGATTTCTTAACCAAAAATACCGTTATAGACACACATAATGTACATCTGCCACTATGTGCTATTGGTCGACGCGACTGTCCAAAAAGCAGAATAATTCACTTTCAAAATGCATCAACAAAATAAACATATTTAATACCACCCCAAGTTTCGTTCACTTGTACATTTTTATCGTGCAAATTATATGCCGCCCACCTGGCAGCGCTAGGACAGCCCTTAAACCGGAATAATGCACTTTTAAAATTTTAAAAAGTTTATTCAAGGTATACATATACACCAGAAAACTTTTATTTTCGAAATTTGAAAATTTTTAAAACAGCAATATCTTGTAACAAAGCACTCGTATCAAAAAATTTATGATAATGCTTCTTGTTGGAAATATGACTATCCATACAATGAGTATACATTATTTTTCGACAACTTCGTCTATTAAGAGAAAAGATGAAAAAACGGTATTTTTGACTTTTTACCAATTTTAGAAACAGTAATATATTTTAAATGATCAATCTTACATTAAATATGAAAATATTTTCTTGTAGATTGTCATATAATCTGTTAATTATGCGTACACATTTTTTAACAATTTTTGTTGTTTAAGAGTTGTAGGCGAAAAACCCATGTTTTGAACCCTTCACCTTTTTGAAGTATACTATCTTCTAACTGATCACTCCTATAGTCCAGTCAACGCAGCAAAAACAAATGCAATAAATCATGATCTCTGGGTTATTATTTTATGTGGTAGGGGTGATCCCAGGTACTAATAGTCCCCAGCCCAGCGCCGCGAGCTTTAGGCAGGAGGGGGGGTTAAAGGTCCCCTTTCGTAACTTTTCGGGAATATTTTGAAAACTAAGCCTTTTAGCGGAAAAATGTACACTACAAAACAGTGTTTCTCATATGAAAATAAACACTGTATCAAAAAAAATTAAATAAGGACAATTTGAACAAAACCACCTTCTTTACATCATAACTTGCTCTCATAATGTCCCTGGGATGACCATGAACCAATATATACTTACCTTTTTCCGATATTTGGAGTAAATTGATCAAAAACCATTGATGTTTTAAGACAATAACATTGTTTTTCAATTTTTTTAATTTTCTTCTTCTCGTATCTTTCTTAACCTTGCTCCTACCGAAATTATGAATAAAACTTTTTTTTGTAGGAAATTTATTATTCTTTCATTTTGTAGTGTACACTTTTCCGCTTAAACGCTTAGTTTTCAAAATATTCCCGAAAAGTTACAAAAGGGGACCTTTAACCCCCCTCCTGCCTAAGGCTCGCGGCCCTGGGCTGGGGACTTTTAGTATGTTATACCTGGGGGTCACCCCTACCACATAAAATAATAACCCAGAGAGAATGATTTATTGCATTTGTTTTATGATTTTTAATCTTCGTTGACTGGACTACTATGAAAAAAGTTCAACAGGATTTTCTTAGACAAAACAATAACATATAAAGTAGGCATAAATTTATCTTTGACAGCTTCGTCATTTAAGAGTAGAAAGCAAAAAAACATTTTTTTTTAACTCTTGATGAAGTTTTTAATATTATGATATCCTTGAAACTATGACTCTTAGAAAAACATGTATGTTTTCTTGTAGAGAATTACATAGTGTACAAACTTTGTATGAAGTTGTTTTGATAGCAATCACAGTTCATGTGCTTACAAGCGAAAACCAGACATTTTCGTCAAATAACGATCAGTCGGAGAAAAAAAAGCATTAACTTTTCTTATAGAAAATTATAATATCTACAAAGTTAGTATGAAGTACTTTTTAATAGCATTTACCGTTAGAAAATTATAACCAAAAAACCGATTTTTTTTTACATTTGACCTTGAATAACTTCTAACGCACATACGATTTGTCAATGGACTTTTGGGAGAGTATTCCCTATACCAAATTAAAGATTATTGCATTTAAAAATCTTCACTTGGATCTTTTCCGCAGTTTGGCTGGCCTTTTTTTGTATATTTTCCCTGGGCTATCAGGTAAACAAGGGATGTTTGGGAGCTTCGTGGCTCTTTATCATCTTGGGAGATACAGAAAGATGGACCTATGACAACAATTGTTCAAAATTGCAATAGACATTAAAATAAATCCATGTCAAAAATGTACGTCAAATCTTACACCTGTTCGACACGTGTTTAGGTAGATAGACAAACGGCTAATGGTTCAACACCTTAAAGGCTATTATTGATAACTTAACGCAAATGATTTGACTTTTTATGTCGTTGGCTCTTAGATTTGTAAAAAAAGTAATAAAATAATAAAAAGGCTACACACATAGGGGCATATTCATAGATGTTTAAGCCAAGGTAGTCACCCTGGACAAGTACTTATTGCTATCTGCAGATAATCTGGTTAGAAACATCGCCAACCACCCTAATCAACTGATGAGAAGGATGATAAACCAACAACGATATCCGGAACCAAGGTACCTAGGCGCCAAAGAAATTCTGGATACAACTACAACAACCAACGATGAAGCAGGACACTTCTACTCTGAGCCAGGGTCAGCACATTACCGTGGCTTAACTCCAACTCTATCTCCCATCCTATATAAATGCACTGCCACTGAACAACCCGAGGACGACAAAGTCAAACCGACTTTTAAGGGCCCTGGAGACGCTCGAACTTTGTGCGAGTGAACACAGTTCGACTAAACTCCGCAGACACTGAAACAAAGCAGAAACCAAACTACTCGAACTTCATTATTTTTACGACTTATATGTCACTCACAATATTCACTGTCACATTTATTTTATTTTTATTCAAGTTATTTGACATTTTTATTTTTATTTTTCATATTGAACTTAAAATTAAAGCAAAATGTTCGAGTAAACATACGAAACCGGTCTGCAAACAGTCGAATTTGGTACGAAAAACGATTAGCCCCGCCCTCGAACATCAAAAAATATCAAACTCCTTTTGATTTTGGTGAAACCAAATTTTTGTTTAGTGACACCAAATAATTGGTACTCGAACCAGCCCACAGACAAGTAAAATCAACTCGAACATACATAGTACTCGAACCATGTTCACTCGCACCATGTCCGAGCGTCTCCAGAGCCCTTTATATTAAGTTTTCACATATTAAAAATCTTATTTGTATTCAAAATTTTACCAATGTATACCATTAGGCCCAGGGCTGTCGTTTCACTTTTTAAGAAAGCAGTACTTCGAGGAAAAAATAGCAGTACACAGCAGTACGATGGTAAAATACAAATATACAAACATAATTGTTAATGAATTTAAATTTGTTTAAATGCAAATATTGTTCATTAAAAATTATCAAATACCCGCTCATTACCTATTTAACTCTAGAACACTGCAATCGTGGTATTGAAAAGATTTCATTGCACGTTTTTCTCAAATCGGTTGTTTTTACGAAAAAAGTTAATATTTTTTCGGTAGAATTTTTAGTGCTTCATAAAATATTAACTATAGTTATTTTTTTTTTCCTTCTCCCTTTACATATATTGCAAAATTAAACGTCCAACTTTAAACCGCTATAACTTCATTAGTGCATTATAGGTATAAGTATTATAGGTTTAGATAATTTTACTGTCTAAGAGTCATTTTGTTGTAAAATTAAATTCCATAAAGTAATTAAATAAATTAAAACGACTTCATTTTTCAGTTGATGGCCTTACTTTACCTGGGCACTACAATAACTTGGTGTATAATGAGAAGATGTAGCCTAAGCATATGGTATACAAAATATTGCTCATCGATTAATGCAATTTCAATCAATTTTTTGACTAAATTTTGTACTCCATAAAGTTCCTGCATGATTTACTCTAAATCTATAGGTTGTATGAAAAAAAGCAGGGTATTTTTTATTTTATGAAATTGAATAAGCTATCTACATCATTTCATTTCAAGAAGTTGATAGTTTTCGAGAAATTAGCAAAACACTGAATTTAAGACCTTTTTACTCCTGCAAAAATTGCCTATACGGCAAACTATGCACTCGTAAAAATGGAGCTCGAAATTTTCTTCAATACATACATCGTGAGTGTATTCAAAACAATTTTATCTGTTTTATTTATGAAAGTCAACAATAAGATAAAAAGGACTAAAACTTTTTGGATAGAACTATGATTTGAAAATTTTGTTTGAACAAATTTTCAAAAAAACAGTACTTTGGTCATATTGGCAGTACGGCAGCACGGAGTTTCAAAAAGCAGTACAAATACTTCAATTACAGTACTTCGACAGCCCTGATTAGGCCCCTTATGTGCCAACAAATTTTTTATTATTTATTAATGTATCTAATAGTCATAAATTATTTTTTAAGCAAATTGTAAATAGAAATGTTCAATAAACCAAAATTGAAATTGTAATTGAATTCATAGATGTTTGCTAAACTCTTGCTAAGTTGTTACTAATAGCCATTCCACACTATCCCACTGAGTATTAATACATGTCAAAAAAGTGTGAAGAAATCATGTATAATAGTGTGGAAACAAAATATGAAATTTCATCACACACAACTTGACAGCGCATCCGACACGATTTGACATGTTTTAATACATGGAAATATTTAGGATCGGTTCTAAAACCATCACACTTTCTATCCCACTTGGGCGTTTGAGGTTATGGTGAAACTGATTTTTTGATGCAAGTGTGGACGAAAAATATGAAAGTCAGTTACATCACACACATTTGGCAGTCGTATGAAATTTCTTCACACTTTATTTTTACATGTGTTAATACTTTGTGGGGTAGTGTAGAGGCACTTTAAGCAAGTCCAGAGCTTAGGCTTTTCATAAATAAATTTAAGCCCAAGCTTAGGGCTTTGCCTATGGTCTAACTTTAAACATAGGAAATGCTGTGTTTAATGTCGTTTTTCATTGTTGAAAAAATTTGATCTTTTGGCGAAAAGATTTGCATTTATTCTACTTTTTCATGTTTTATTCAAAAAGAGATGAGATCTGAAGAAGAAAGATGCGATCTTTCTAGCTTGGGAGATTTGATCTGCATTCAATAATATATGTATGCAAACACTTTCCTGTGAAACAGCAAATCACAATTGGACATTTTTTTGTTTTGCATTATTTTTGTACGACATCGTACTTGATGTTTATTTGTATGCGTGTATGTGTGCTATGTGTGTAATTCAATCTAATCAAAAGTACGCCCAGATGTTTCATTCAAGACAGAAATTCTTGATTTTAAAATCAAATCTTTCAGATTTCAATGAAAAACGACATAAGTAGTTATCATCACAGCCAAATGTCAAATTTGATTTTTTATGTATAAATAAATGCTACGTAAAATTAAATTAAAAATGTCGATTGATACCGCAGTTGAAGAAGATATGGATATTTTAGATGAATTTGAGTCATTAAGTGAATTGCAAAAGAAAAAAGAATAGAAAATGAAAAAAGTTCTTCTGTGGTTGCGACCAGTTTTCCTGGCATTCGCGTTTTATATTTTATTTCTTGCTCATTTAAAAATACAAGAGTATTTGTTCGAGTTTCTTTTTTGGATTTTTTTTATTTAATAGTTTTGTTTTGTTTACTTTTTTCGACATGCAATATGAGAAAGGAACACACAAAATTTACACTTTGGAAATATAAGTTTTTTTTTTTGACCTGTCATCATTTGAAGTATAATAATTGTAGTAGAACACAACCTTAACCTGGGGTTCTACTAAACACAGCTGGGAAATTGACTATGAATAAGAGCTATGTTTATTTAACCAAAAAGCCTTAAACTAAGATCAAGAAATCATGACTTTAGTAATTCTCTATGAATACGCCCCATATTATTCAACAAAATGTTTTTGTCTCTAATATCTCGAGGGCAATACAATCTTTGGTCTTTACTTGATTGCATACTGAACACCTGATAACGTTTTCGAAGATCAGAAATTGGCGATTTCTTAATAAAAATAAAATTGGGCCTCTAGCTTCCGGCGGGGCTGGATTTTCCATAAGGCCGACTAGGGCTAGACCTAGGGCAACACGACAGAGGGGGCACCATCTAATAGCCGAACAAAATTAAAAAACTGAATCCAAACTACCATTAGACTTCATAAAGTGGATTCAATGAAAAATTTTCCACTTCCCACTTTTAGGGCGGTATTCACCGAACGCTTATAACTTAATAGCTTCATAAACCTATTCACCAAGCAATAATAGTGATTGTTTATGAGCGCTCATAAAAGTTATGAGTGGTCCCGACCACTCATAAAGTTATGAGCGCTCTCTCCGAAACCTAATTCGAAAACCTTCCAAGTAACCCTTCACTGACTCATTTTGTCGGTACTTGAAGTGTGAAGATAATTGCTTGTTTTTGTCCGTTTGCTGTGAAAACTTGAAAAAATAGAATAATAAAAGGTGTTTTATAATGAATCTGTTCCGAATAGAAAATTACAGAAAAGTACAGGATTTGTGGGTTCCATGAGTAAAAACCTTGCCCCAAACTGTTCTTCATTCAATCACTATAGGTCTGATACTTTCCTTTGAGTTTCTGTGGTTAGGTTAGATAACAGGTGTGTTTAATGAATCTGTTGCTAACAACAAATTTCAGAAAAAGCAGCAAAGTAAAGGATGGTGTGTTCTATGAGTAAAAACCTTGCCCCAAACTGTTCTCCATTCCATCACTTCGTGTCCCACGAAGTTTTTCAGAATAGTTTAGAACAATATTCCTGGGGGTCAATTCTCGATCTGTGAAACTGTGAAATGAAAACAAAGTTATCATTTCAATTTCCACAGAGTTTTATCATTTTATGACTTCACAAACACGCGCAAGGCGATTCCCGAACTCGTTATGAAAAACAGCTGTCAAAATGAGTACTAAAATTTACTAACACGAAAAATGCTACCATTTTCTCATAGAAAGAGATGATTGTGACGTCAAAGAAAGACCAAGATGGCGACTTGGGTGTATCAAATGAGCACAATTTGCTTCTGTTTATCATTTTTCTTTTCATAGGTTTTCACAGAATGAAATGATTGTGATAAACGAATTATCATATGAAAACATTTTGGCATTTGTTTTCATTTTTTCACACTTCGAGAATCGCATTTGGCGTAAAGGCGTTATCATATTTATAACTTCACAGTTTCACAGATCGAGAATTGACTCCCTGCACCTACTTTTGAGGTGGAGAAATGTCAAAGTAGCAGCTGATTTGTTTGTTTGAAATAATACTTAGCTAAAATTTATCACAGAAGTACTTTTCTTATATTTTTGGACTTAACATGAAGAAAAGGACATAAAAGAATATAAGAAGTGCGTATTCTTAACTTTTCTGTTCTTTATTGTTTTGACATGTTTCACACATTTCTGCTCTGTTCTGATCTAGCTTTTCTTCATTAAACACAGCTTATACAAACGAACGCGCTGCATTTATTGCAGCTTTATTCAAAGCTCGAATAACGGTCCGCGAGGGGATCATTATGTTGCATGATTGGGTGCAACATCACCGTGGGCCTCCGTCTGCTCACTCCGCATTACGTGAGGTTTCCAGCGAATGTCACCAACCACTCACGAAACCAGTGCCGAGATTCAGCTTTTTCAGCGAGTGAGATGAGATGACTCGCCTTACTCGCCGACTCATCTCACTTCACTCGCAAAAGTGATTCAGCTATCTAAGTGAAATGAGTAAGTTCGAATCTAGTTTCGAACATGAGACAAAGAATAAATATAAAAGAGCTAAATTCTACCTCCTTGTCACACTCGTTACGCAAAACGAAATGAAACAACAAATACAACAATGTAAACATTGGGATCTTTAATAATGGAGTTTGGAGTATCTTTTGTTTCAATTATTTTTTTTGTCATAATTAAAGTTTAATGTGAGTTTCACCCTTGAGAAATAAAAAGTTTAAAAGTGTCGAAAGTGAATAAAATATACATTTATTTAATATATATATGTGCATATGATAATAAAATAAAATTAAAGAATCAATAAAGGGGTAGTTGTTTTTATCTACGTTGTTGTTTTTTATTTCGTTTCCTATCCATGAATGGGAATTCTTGTGAAAAGCACACATACCTATCCAGGCGCGGATCCAGGATTTCGTTCAGGGGGGGGGCAATTTTCGTAAGTTTCCAAAATCTTGTGATCTACAGGAAATTTTAGTACACTTCATACCGCTCTACTGCTTGGTCATACAAAGCAATGTGAGTTGATGAGTGTGAAATTTGAAGAAAGCAATTAACTCTTTCATAACTGCCACAGTGTCTCGAACAGCGGGTACTTTGAACTTTGTGAAATGAAGTTTTGCAGTTAGTACCTATAGCATGATGTCTTTTCAGCGCTTTTGAGCTCCCTCTGGATCTGCGTAACTCCACAATTATGCTCGGAAAACACAATGGCACAGTGGTATGTTCCTATTCAGACACATGACGTTCGAGTTCGAGTGAAATTTCTAGCCTCTTCTTTAGCTGGGACAACCTATCCTAACCTTGACAGTAAAAGGTCGTTCTCGAGAACGTCATCAGCATCAAAAATGCATTTTGCAGAATGTTCTCAAAAGTAAACTGCAAATACAACTTTTACTGCATAAGCCTTGTGTTCGATAATGCAGTTTGCTAAAGTCACATGTTCGAAAACATGATGTGTCGTGCGATTCTGCAGTAAAAGAATCGAGTTGGTAGCAAAAATATTGAGAAGCCGGAGAACGTGTTCATAAACGTCAAATGCGTTTGCAAGAAAATTGAAAGACGTTGATAAAAAAGATTTTTTGAAAACAAAACAATTGTATTAATTTGACAATAGGTATATTTTAGCTTAACTAAAATTATAGATCAAAACCAAGATGAACCTCGTCCATCGATACAAAACCAAACTTTCCGACATTGAAATAAAACACAATGATTGTAGTGGAAAATAAAAAAAAAAAACACTTTTTATTAAACCTTTTCGTCCGACCTTCTTGGTTCATGGCCATCGATTGTGATTGTGATGTGACGAACTTTCGTTATACATTTCATTAACAATATACTAAACCTTCGTTAAGTTTTAATAAAAATTTTTCATACAAGCTCAAACCATCGTTTGCCGAGTTGCCAGACTCATGCAGTTCGATACAATCGAATTGACGTTTTCAAAAACGCCCAAAAATAACTATCCTTAGGTGTAAGAGTTCCATCCAACTTCTCTTCGGCAGTGACTGCTGTAGGCGTTTCCTGGTTTCTCTCCAATCTTCTTCGTTGGATTCGTACTCTTGTCCAGTTTAATATATGGAGCACAGAAGTTCCTGAAACGCATCCACGAAAGTGACAAAATCAGCAGCAGTGACAAATCAGCAGCACGTCTGCACGCATAGCTGCCTGCAGCACCGAACTCGAAACACATGCGCATACTCTTAAGGTGCGTATCCATTTCAGAGTAAAAAGACGGCGAGCAGCTCTGAAGAAGTTCTCGTGAGTAAAACTCGAAAGTGGACACAGAGTACTCCCTCAATGGATACATACATTTAAATATTTATCATAAAAAGAACTCTATCATCTTTTTAGTACGAATTTGTTTGGTATTTCTCAATAACTTTTTTACACAAATAAAGGTTATTATTTTAACTTTAATTCTCTATATCCTGTAGATCCAAGCAATTGAAGCAAAGTTGAAAAATGTTTGAAGCTAATACAATCGACGTATTTTAAAGATTTAATTTTTTTTAACTTTAAGGTTGAACATTTTTATAAGTGCCCCTGATGCCGTTTCCCCGTTACATTTAACTATTAAAACCCACTAAAAAAATTTTTAGAGTAGTGTTGGAGGTGGAGCAATAACTTTTTAAAACATTATTCTTCAAATCGTGAAATTTTTCATTCACAACATTTTGAAAACTGAAAATCAAATCGATTTGGGATTCACCCAAGACCATAACGTTAAAGATCGGAAATCTAAAACCGAAGTTATAAGCTTTCCACTCGGTCGATTTGAAGGCTATTTGTGCGTAGCGGAACTTTTAACTTAATTTGGTCAGTAATCGGCCAACGCACAACCACTCATTGCTGCAACGCTGCGCTGCCAAGAAAAATTTTTTATAAACGTATAACGAAATAACCTTTTTTTGATTACATTTTATTAAATTCATATTTTATTCGTTCGTTCTTGCCCAGGGGGGGGCAATTGCACCCATTGCCCTCCCCCTGTATCCGCGCCTGTACCTATCCAAAACTGGAAATTTACCAACACATACACCAAGTCACTGCGGAAATATCTGGCGAGTAATCTGACATTTCATTTCACTCGCTCACTCACTCCCTTTTGCTAACTGAATCGATTTTCGACGAAAAGTGACTCATCACACTCACTCCCTGCGGCTTCGAATTAGCTGAATCTCGGCACAGGTGTACTCCCTGGTTTGAATTATAACGGATGTGTGGATATGGTGTGTTGTGAGCGAGCACAAAACGACAGGAGGTGGGTCAAAAGACACTCATGCAATTGGCAGCTAGGCAGGTAGCAGAATGGCACCGAAGCGCAGACGGACCAACTATGTGATCCTAAGGTCATTGAGCACCACGTATCCCTGCAGACACCCGAATTCCAATGGCGCACGGTCTTGGGAGTCCGCACGGGAGCATGATGCAGAAGCAACCAATTTCGTCTTAGATCCATTTAGTCGCGTTGAGGAAATAGATCAAATCCCTGATCTTTACTTCGGACCAAACGCTTGTGCTCTCAATCTAGCCAGAGCAGGACATTTACAAAGGAAATGAAGGACTGTTTCCTTTTCTTGATCGTCCCCACAGCTACGGCAGTGAGTATTGTGCGGAATACTCAGTCTCGCTGCATGTTCTCCTACTGGCCAGTGCCCAGTACAAGTTGCAACGACCCTGGCTATGTCTTGTCTAGGTCTACAAATCAGATCGGTTGTTCGGGATTTATTATAGACGGGCCAGATTTTCCTGGATATTTTGCAGTTGGTTAAACTTACGATTGGATTCACTTAGAAAAATTGAGAATATATTGCCCTTCACAACTCCAAGGGGAATATTGACTCTTTCCGCAAGTGAGCTATGAAGGGCTGATCCTTGCCTGGCAAGCTCATCTGCCCGTTCATTTCCCTCAATGCCAATGTGACCAGGAACCCAGATCAAAGTGACCTTGAGGTCAATATTTAGGCTTGCGAGCTCATCACGGCATTGTTGGACCAATTTAGAAGATGATGTACTCGAAACAATGGCTTTAATAGCTGCCTGACTGTCTGTCAGGATAGCTGCATTACGATTTTGAATTGGGTCTAGTTTAAGGGCGCTATTCACCGACGGCTCATAACTTATGAGGCTCATAAACCTATTCACCAAGCAATAATAGTGAATATTTATGAGCGCTCATAAGACTTATAAGTGGTCCTGACCACTCATAAAGTTATGAGCGCTCTCTCCGAAACTAATTCACTCATAAACGGCTCTTAACTTTATGAGGCTCCTAACTCAAATAATATTTGTGCTATTCACCAACCACTCATAGCTCTTTTTCGAAGTTCGAAAATGAGAACAACTCTCTCTTCCCCAGGTACCCCCAAACTGTGAAATCAAACTATTTTCAAAAATGACCGCACTTTGTCGGTACTTCTTGGATCCTTGAAAAAAATGAGTGTTGCATGCACATAAATAAATTCTTTGTGACTACAGTGATTTTTATTTCTTTCCACTTATTTTCTTAGTTTTGTCTAGGGGTGAAGATCATTGCACGTTTTAGTTTGTTTTATATAGGGAAATGTTCTTACTTTACTTTTTAGTTTCGCTAATTATTTCGTTCGTACATTGTCTACTACGTTTGCGGATCCAAAATGGACTCGTTCACTTTAAGGGGAGATAGACGTCAAATGTTGGTTTATATTAGCTGTTTAAATGAAGAAAAACTACATCAGGGGCCCAATTCCACAAGAGTGATTTTTTTCTGTGTACACAGAATTTCGTGTACACATCGATTTTTGCGATTCGGCAAGTGTGAGTTTTAAGTTTTTGACAGATAATGCATGCACAATCAATCAAATTTATTTACATTTGTTTTGGGTGTGAATAAATAGAAAGTGTACACAGAAAATCAGTCACCCTTGCGTAATTGGGCCCCAGAATAGTATAAATGTGTGAGAACTGTCAGATTTTAGCAAAAAGTTTTTCTGAGATAAATGAAGCGTTTAGAAGATGAAGGTTCTAAGTGACATTTTCAAAGTTTTGAGTAATCAGCATTTAAAGTTCTTGATTTATAACTTTTTTGGTAAGAACCTTAAAAATTATATACGGCAAATTTTAAAGTAACATAACTCAAGTGTCTCTTATAGTTATATTCTTCTTTGTTGAAAACAAAGGACTTGCGAGATATTTACAGTTTTGTGTACTTAATACCTTTTTCAACAAATTTTTTTGTGATCCATTGCTCACATAGCACATTCATCCACAAAATAAAGTAAAATAAAACGTTGAGGTAAAATTCTTTTTGCATATAAATGAAGGTTTTAAGCGCGTCTAACACATTCTTCCACTAAGTTTTTTGAGAAAGCCATGGCATATAACACCTTCATCCTTGCCTAAATTTGAATCGAGAGGAGATAGAGAAGTGCAGATGAGATAGAAATTTAAGTTTGAGTATAGGACCTTCATCTGTACGAAAAAACGATTTTTTCAAAAAATGTCACTTAGCACCTTCATCTTCTAAGCGCTTCAAATGTTAGCTTATTATTATCCCAGACAAACAAATCAACTGGTACTGGTACTTCGACATTTCTCACTCATTTTCTCCACCATTAAAGTAGGTGCAGGAAATATTGTTCTTAGCTGTTCTGAAAAACATCATATGGAAGGTTTTCGAATTAGTTTCGGAGAGAGCGCTCATAACTTTATGAGTGGTCAGGACCACTCATAAGTCTTATGAGCGCTCATAAATATTCACTATTAATGCTTGGAGAATAGGTTTATGGGCCTCATAAGTTATGAGCCGTCGGTGAATACCGCCCTAAATAAAGACATTTGTTACTCAAAACATTAAATAAAGCAACATATTTTGTAAGTACCTACATGTACATACATAATATGTTCCCGGCTTTTTTGTGTAAAAAATAGCGCTAAAGTTGCGTAATTTTGTGTTGTCTAATTAATCTTCAATAAGTACCCCGCAAGAGTTTTAAAATAAAAAAGGCTGCGGGAAGGTATAGGACCATTTCAATAGAAAATTTAATTTTGAGAAAAAAGTTTCAAGTTAAAAATTATAAAATTCAGCTAAGTTTCCGAGTTATACCAAAAATATTTAAAAGTGACCAGTGTGACCATTCTCTCCGAAACGCATTTGTGAATTAAGTAGCATTTTCGGTTTGAAGCATGCTTATTTGTCAACTAAACATATTCGATAGTAAAAACCCTTGCACATACTTGTTCTTGTATACCCCTCATTTTCCGGTCTATTCAATTGCCTAAGAGCCCAGTTATAGCGATCAGGAAAATCCATCAGGAAAAGTTGAAACAGTATAAAATTGAATACTTTTTCCTGATGGTCGTTTATAGCGAACAGGAAAAATATGTCAGTGTGCAAGCTGTAAACATGTGAATATATGCACACATACAACCTACCGAAATATTTTCCAGATTGAAAAGCATACGAAAAATTTTTTCGTCCACAATTCTGTCAGTGGAACAGGAAAAAATTGGAGCTAAAATCATTGGAACGATTTGTTCCATTTTGTTTGATATGTCAATCAGCTGGCACGAAAAATGAATTTACATCAGGAAAATAGATAAATACATTTTAAACAAAAAATAATTAATCAATTGAAAATGTTTTTATAGCAACAAAAATTCTTTGAGTTAATTGTCATTGATTAGTGTAGCATTTGTGTTTCAAATCGAATGAAAACAACGTAAATATATGTTTCGTTTTCCTGATCGCTATAACTGGCCCCTAATCTATAGTCCAAGTCGATGAATTGATTTTCTTTAACCTTGGAACTTAGCTTAAAAAATAACGCTACTTTTCACTGCCACACAATTGTTAAAAAGTTAAGTTTATACATTTCTGTCCGTCTGTTCATAAACTTAAGGTTTACATTTTGTACCGATATCAAAGGGCACGGTAGTGCCCAGCCAAGTTTGCGGCACTACACCGTTTTTACAGGAACAAACTCAGGCGATTTTCAACCCCCCTCTAACTTGAGTACCAATATAGTCAGAAACTTCAAATGCGCAGTATTTGTTTAGCTGATCAAACACAGGTGGCTCACAAAATTTCAACTCTTTAGCATTAGTAATTTCCGAGATATAGGACTTCAAAAATCGCAAAAACCGTAACTGACTGACTGACTCACTGACTCACTGACAGATCATCAAAATTATGGAGCACTTCCAGACATCGTAGAAACTTGAAATTTCGCACAACGGTAGACCTTGTGGTGCATACAAAAGGAAAACATCGAAAATATGCTATTTTCTATTCAGGGGGCGTGGCATCCACCAACATTATTAAAAATTCTTATAAATTATATGGAGCACTTCCGATTGTTGTAGAACGATGAAAATTGGTAGGTCGGTAGGGCTTCAAGTACTTAGAAAGACAAAAATTGAAAAATTGGAATTTTCATTCAGGGGGCTTGGCATCCACCCACATTCTTAAAAATCCTTATAAATTATATGGAGCACTTCCGATTGCTGTAGAACGATGAAAATTAGTAAATCGGTTGGGCTTGAAGTTCTTAGAAAGAAAATAATTGAAAAATTGAAATTTTCCATTCAGGGGGCGTGGCATCCACCCACATTATTAAAAACTCTTATAAATTATATGGAGCACTTCTGATTGTTGTAGAACAATGAAAATTGGTAGGTCGGTAGGGCTTGAAGTACTTAGAAAGAAAACAAAATTGAAAAATAGGAATTTTGCATTCGGGGAGCGCCATCCACCAACTTTATCAGAATTGCTATTATTTATATGGAGCGCTTCCGATTGTCGTAGAATTATGAAACTTTGTAAGGCGGTAAGGCTTGATTTTCACCTTGTAAAGTTAATCTTTGCAAAAAGGAGTGAAATCACAACAAATACATAAATGTTAAAAAAAGAGCCAAGTTCTTATATGTACAAGAAACCTGTACGTAAAAAGTCAGCCAAAAAAAGTAATGAGATCTAAAATATATGCCAAGTTTTAAGTTCATAAAGCTCAATATCAAATAGATATATTGAGATAATAGATAGATTAAGTAGAGAAATATCAAAGCAAATCCAAATCATGACAGAAATTTGGTATTTAATGATTACTGATTAAAATTTGGTGGATTTACTTGGCAAGTTTTCTCTTAATTACTTACTTAATCACAATTTTAAAATGTATGAAAACTTGACCAGTGAACCCACCATATTTTAATCAGTAATTATTAAATACCAAATTTCTGTCATGATTTGGAATTGCTTTGATATTTCTCTACTTAAGATATTTGATATTGAGCTTTATGAACTTAAAACTTGGCATATATTTTAGATCTCATTACTTTTTTTGGCTGACTTTTTACGTACAGGTTTCTTGTACATATAAGAGCTTGGCTCTTTTTTTAACATTTATGTTTTTGTTGTGATTAATTGTACGTGCCATGGAACCGGAACTTAATCGTACACAGATGAACCGATTTTGATCAAGAATTTATATTATCCTACGAAAAATGATATCGCATATTTAAATTTTGCACAAAATATTTTTTAGGTTTTGGATAAAAGAATTAAGGTATTTTTTTGTTGAAAATTTAATGTTTGGAAATAACATGTAAATTCACAAACGCATCGTTGCAGAAATGATGCACAATCATCTCCGCCAAATATTCATAAATGCATGAAACCCGCATTCATTTTTGTGTAACGTGTTCATTAATGCAAACATGTATCGTGTGATGCGGAAACTTCAAACCTTCAAGAAAATCTTTGGTACGTTGTTGTTGATGCATTTGTATCAGCATCAGCTGCGTTGCGCATCAGCATCGAAAAAGAGCAGTGGTGTACGAACATTTAACGTTAATGAATTTTATTAACTACATTTTATAAGTGAATATTATTTAGTAATTGAAAACAACTTTTTTCAGTGTTAAGTCACCTGCACCTATAAACACATGAAATAAGTGTTTCCATCTAGTCATAATTGTTTTTATATGTAATTTCATTATTTAAACATGTTTTCTATAATTTGAACTCTTGCAGATACAAACCCCTCATCATAATTATGGCGATTGCTGGTATTATTGTTTGGAGCATGCTGCTCTGGACAACTTCTCTACTAGCTCTTCAAATACTTGAAGTATTCTATGGTACCTATATGGCAGCTGAAGTTGCCTACTTCACTTACATCTATGCGAAAGTCGATAAGAAACACTATCCTCAAGTGACTTCACACACACGAGCAGCCATGTTCTGCGGAAAACTAGTGGCAAGTGTTGTAGCTCAAACTGTACTTTATTTTGGACTTATGAATTATAAAGACTTGAATTACATAACCTTAGCAAGTTAGTATATTCTTTAATATAATTTACTAACTCACAACAATATATTCAATTAATAATAATAAATTTAATTTCATGATTAAGACCCGTTTGCTGATACGAAACTTAAATATTTATTTCAAGTTAAAAGTTCAAATGAGCTCAACTGCACATTGCGTTTAGCCCATGTATTTATGTCCTACTTAAAAGTTTGTGTTCTACTTTTTCCTCAGCGTAAACTGTCACATGTAACATGTGTTCTACTTAAATATTTAAGTTTCGTATCAGCAACTGGCCCTAAAAGAGATTTAACGGTGATTTTGAGTAGTAGCGTACGGAGGATTTGTCTGGGGGGGGTTCTCAATTTTAAAAATTAAAAAAAAAGTTGTGAAAAAAAACTCACTACAAGTTGTAGAACATGCTGTTTTCTAAAACTTTTCTATAAATATTTTTTTCTACGACACGTATTTTTTTTATAATGAGCGCACACACTAAAGGGGTTTTGACTACCCTTAACATGATGAACACAGTGCGAGCGATTAGGAAAATAGGGAAGGATTAAGAAGGAGATACCGATGCACATTTGTTTTGAAGTTCTGAATATCAAAATGATAGTGGAAAATAGAGCTTGGTAAAGAATTCCACATTCGTGTTGTACGGCTAAAGAAAGTATATCTGTGGTGTTTGGTAGAAACATGATAACTCCATTTTAAAATTTGCGTCTTTGCGTCCACTTTACATCGACCTACAACCCAAACGGGTGAACCGATTTTCTTCAAATTTGAAACATAATTTTTCAAAGGCTATGTTCATAAGTATTACAAAGTGGGCGTAAGGACGCTGATTTTAAAATGGAGTTATCAGGTTTCTACCAAACACCACAGATATCTAACCTGTCAAGTATCCGAAGTTGGGCAAAAGGGTAAAGTGATGAGCATTTCTAAAAGTACGAGTATTGCGGTTGAATTTTTTAAAGGAAGGAATGCAACTGGCTATTTCACTAGAACACTGTTTATAAAAATAGTGATAAAATAATGTGAGACAAGAAACACTGCGGCGGTGTTTCAGAGATGTAATTGTTTGCGTAATAGTTCTATCACCTGTCATTTTTAAGGCTCTATTTTGTATTTTATCTAAAAGATTCAAGTGAGCTGTAGGGGAACCTGCCTAGATGTGAGAGTTATACTCAAGCTTTGGTCGGATGAACGCTTTATAGATTACAGCCAGTTCAGAAGGGGAGAAAAACTTCTTGCATCGTCGAAGAAAACCTAGAAACTTAGCAGCCCTCTTGACGACTTCGAATATGTGATCATTCTACAGATAATAATCTGTGATTCACATACCCAGAGCTGAAAGTTGTGCATTTTCTTTTGCAAGTTCCGCTCATGGATAGCGCAATGGGATCGGGTTTTGCTTTAGATTCAGCAGACCACAGTACACATATTAAAGGTCTTCCAAGTTTTCAATTTCGTTCAAGTTCACGCATTTGTCAAAATCTCAGAGACCTCTGTCAGTTCATTGTGTGTGTACTGTGGCATGTTCAAAACTTTACAAATTTAACATTCAGATTTTCAGCTTTCTCAATCTTCCAAGCCTCTGATTGGCCAGAATTCAGAAATCAGAAAATTCAATACTGAAATTAAGGCATTGAATGCCATTGTCAATTTGGCAAGGTCTCTGAGAGTTAATTTGTTTTTTTTTGTTAGGTATCTGACAACCTGTTTTTGACAATATGCGCAATATATTACCTTTAATATGTGTACTGAGACAGCAGACAGCATTGGGTTTTTGAAGCATTAAATTCTGGACAAAGCTGTCTAGTTCAGAATTTAATGAACTTATCATACGCTGCGGTTCAAGTTCCACATCCAAAGAACTGGGAAGTGAATCTTGAAACGAATATGAAAAGCTGAGGGTGCTGTGGCTGTCATCTGCAAAACAATTAAAATCATTAATGAAAATGAGGAAGAGAGTCGGAGACAAAACAGAGCCCTGAGGCAGTGCAGTGTTGATTCAATTCACAATATTAATAGAGAATTAAATTTTCTACAAAATATGTTAAATAACTTTTTTCGCTAAACACTCTTGTTTAAAAGTTACAGTCCATTAACAAAAAAAAAATTAAAATTTTTGTTTCCAATTGCCATAATTTTTTTTTTGTAAATCAAATAAAAAAAACACCGTAATAAAAGTTATAGATCTTTTAATTATCTACATTGTTTGCCTTCACAGTTTATTAATTGGAATAACGTCTCTCGCTTCGGAGCGAATATACGCTCGAGTAATCCGCACGGAATAAGTTTTTTTATTTATTAATTTTTTTCAATTTTAATACAATGCTCGGGACACCGAGTCTAATTTATGCTATGCTTCCACCAAAGGCTTATGCTACATTTCCACCTGACGCTAATCTGAGATTTAATAAGATTTACCTCAAATCTCCTTCAAATCTAGGAGATTTACCATACAAATTTATTTCGTAAATCTTGAAGATTAGAAATTAATCTTGTTAAATCTTCCTAGGACAAATAGTTTTACAAATCGAACTAACCTATTTTTACATGGTGCTGAACGATTCATTCGAGACTCGCGTTCAGTTCTTCATTGTTTCACACGAATCAAACATTCTGTCTCATTCGCACTTCATAAGAAAAATTGGAACGCCATTTGCATTTTTGAAGGTGCTGTCAAATTTAATCTTTTTTAAATCTTTTTGTGCGGTGGAAACACCAAAAAGATTTATTAAATCTAATCTGAGATAAACCTTTGGTGGAAACATAGCATTATCTCAGTTTAAATTAAATAAATCTTGGTGTTTCCACCGCGCGAAATGATTTTAAAAAGATTAAATCTGACAGCATCTTCAAAAATGCAAATGAAGTTTGAACTTTTCTTATGAAGTGCGAAAGAGACAGAATGTTTGATTCGTGTCAAACAATGAAGAGCTGAATCGAGTCTCGAATGAATCGTTCAGCACCATGTAAGAAAATGTTAGTTCGATTTGTAAAACTATTTGTCCTAAGAAGATTTAACAAGATTAATTTCTAATCTCCAAGATTTACGAAATATATTTGTATGGTAAATATGGTAAATTTGAGGTAAATCTTATTAAATCTCAAATTAGCGTTAGGTGAAAATGTAGCATTATGCTTCGAGTTTCGAAATGGTATTTAAGGTTTTCCTACCACAGTCACAAAAACGAGTGCTGTGATACGTGCATCACATTCGTTTTTAAGCCTTAGTGCGTTACTTTTGTGTGGTTTCTCCAGGAGATAAGTCATTCAAAATATTCTAGATATTGTAATGCTTCGATATTCTTCTTCTCTTTTTGGAATGTCCTATAGTAGTCATATCGTATTTTTACCATGCAAATTGTGGGGTAGTTTTGATTGTTCGCTCCTTTATGTTTTCGAGGTCCGAATATGAGGCTTCCCAACAAAATTGCGTGACGCAACTGCCCTTTAGCCCAGTCAAATTAGGAAATCAAATCGCATTTTTCGATGGACAAAATTTTTTGTATGGAATCTGTTTGGCTACGTCTCCTGATCATAAAAATGAGTTTTTGGGATTTTTGAGGTTAGGGAAGACCCGCTATCATGAAAAAGAGATTGGTTTTGTTTTTATACTCGCTTGCATTTTATTTTACAACAAAACGTCCTAGTACAATCTTGTAGAAGATAAAATTTCCTATATTATAAGCTATCAACGACCTCTGTAGGTGGTTTCATTTTTGAGATATAACGGACCAATGTTCCCCTATTAGTTGTGTTTTGGGGGTGGTATGACTTTTCTTGAGTTTTCTAGGTAACCGTTGATTTTTTTGGATGATGCTCTTAGAATCATTTTCAGTTCTTGTATCGACCTATGAAATGAGCCGTCGATTGATATCATCGGCCACGAATTGTGCGAGTTATCCCATTCATAGGATCATACTTTATGAGCCAGGAGAAAAACATAAATATATTTTTTTCGAAAATGTTTATCCGGTGAATCATACAAAAAAACTATTACTTAAGATGTTGTCCATAGTAATGATAACAATTTAACATACATGGTACGTGGAGTTGCATCCGCACCACACAGAAATTTGTAAAGCAGCCCGGAAACTTAAGACACCTACATTTCTTGTTGTTGAAAACTGAATTATCTTTTCTCGATCCAAATGTAAACCGAAGGTATTGCATGCGATTTCACAAGTGTGACCTAAAAAAAACTCAACAAGATTTCAAATTTATTGATTTGTATTCATTTATAAAAATCAAAACACCAGTGCTCAGACTAAAAACTAAACTAAACTTGCTTTATAAAACATTTGGGCAAAAATTTGGATCATTGAGTTTTCAAAGAAAAAACAAGATGCTTCCTCTGTCAGCGATGACAAGCATCAATATAAACTCATCTCCCGTAGCAGTTGACCCGTTTTTGCTATTTCAATGAATGTGCATCACGCAGAAGTACCTCGATGACATGGAAAAATGTTTTCAATACGAACTTGCCCCGTACCCGTTGGCTCTCTTCACAGAAGAAGGTATGAGAAAAGGTACCAAGTCAACATTATACGATGCATTTTCACCGCTGGCGCTGCTCGAAAACGAAATTTGTCATCTAAACGATATGTACTTTGTGGTAGACGGAGGATTCCTTCTACATAAAGTTGTTTGGGATTTCAATACAAAACCTACTTTCGGTGACATTTGCCAAAAATATATAAAGTACGTTGAAAACCACTATGGTTTCAATGCTACCATTATCTTTGACGAATATTCCGATGATCCTGCAATTGCAGGTACCAAAACATGGGAAAGATTCCGCAGAACAACAAAAAAAGATCTGTTGAGCTGAATTTTAATGCGAACAAAACAAAAATAAGTTCATCCAAATCCTAAGCCATAAACTTCAAGACACAGGTTATACAGTTTTTCAGGACAAAGGTGATGCTAATTTGCTTATTGTCACTACAGCCATTAAGCAGTCTTCTCTGCATGAAACTGTTACAATCGTTTCCGAGGACATTGATATTCTTGTTTTGTTGACTGAACATGGAAAACATCATGCGAATGTTTTTCTTCGGAAACCCAAAAAATCACACGCACCAGAGAAATGGTTTTCGACAAAAAGTATGAAATGTGACTCAATTGTATTAGACAACATTTTATTTGTACACGCTATATCGGGATGTGACACAACGTCAGCAACGTACTTCGCTGGGAAAATGAAATTCGTTACCACAATTGAAAAAAATGCTGGCAACCTTGCTGCAGAAGTGGAAATTTTTAAACGAAAAGTCGCTGACCCAGAAGAACTTATTGTGGCAGGGGAAAAATTCTTCATGGCGCTCTATGGTGGAAGAAAGACAACTTCAATTGACGAACTTCGTTATAAAAAATTTACGAAGTCCGTGGCAAAAACGAAAAACAATTTATGTTCCCTTCTCCCTACAAAAGATGCGCTACGACAGCATATATTTTGGACGTATCACCAGGTACAAACGTGGCTAGGAAACAACCAGGATCCGGAAAGGTGGGGTTGTAAAAAAAATACAAAAATGTATGTTCCTGTGATGATCACCAAGGAACCAGCTCCTCCCGAAACAATGAAGGTTATTTCTTGTTCCTGCGCATCAAAATGTGGAGCGGCTTGTGGATGTTGCAAGGCGGGCTTAAAATGTTCCGCCATCTGTGCACACTGCAGCGGTGAAACTTGCAGCAACAGCCCCAAATGTATTACAATTGCTGAAGATTATTGCGAAGATGAAAGTACCCTGCTCTTGCAGATTCATAACGATGAAATGACACCAAACGAAAGGATTTTTGAAGCTGATGTATACGATGATGAAATGCTACCAGGACCTTCAAAAATCTCAAAATATTCCCCTTAATACTATTTGTCTCCCCTTCAAATACTTTCACAGAGAAAACTTAATGTAAAATACACTTTACCTCTTTTTTTATCATTTTTCAAATTATTCTGTTAATAAAAACCAATCAATAAATTTGAAATTCAATTATGTAAGTTGCATGCAATGCCTTTTACATTTGGATTGAAAAAAGATAACTCAGTTTTCAACAACAAGAAATGTAGGTGTCTTAAGTTTCCCGGCTGCTTTACAATCTTCTGTGTGGTGCGGATGCAACTCCACGTACCATGTACATATGTTCAATTGTTATCATTACTATGGACAACATTTTAAGTAATAGTTTTTTTGTATGATTTACCGGATAAACAATTTTGAAAAAAAATATATTTATGTTTTTCTCCCGGCTCATAAAGTATGATCCTATGAATTGGATAACTCGCACAATTCATGGCCGATGATATCGATCGACGGCTCATTTTATAGGTCGATACAAGAACTGAAAATGATTCTAAGAGCATCATCCAAAAAAATCAACCCCCAAAACACAACCAATAGGGGAACATTGGTCCGTTATATCTCAAAAATGAAACCACCTACAGAGGTCGTTGATAGCTTATTTTATAGGTAATTTTATCTTCTACAAGATTGTACTAGGACGTTTTGTTGTAAAATAAAATGCAAGCGAGTTATTGCATAAAAACAAAACAGATCTCTTTTTCAAGATGGCGGGTCTTCCCTAACCTCAAAAATCCCAAAAACTCGTTTTTATGATCAGGAGACGTAGCCAAACAGATTCCATACAAAAAATTTTGTCCATCGAAAAATGCGATTTGATGCCCTTTTTTTGACTAATTTGACTGGGCTACTCTTAATGTCATCTTTTTCTACAATAAAAAATGTCAAATAATTTCTTCATTAATTAGATAGACCCTTGGAAGTACATATGTAGAAGGCATCACTGGTGAATATAAATGAATATGGCAATTAATAGCATTTTCATTCATCATCCTGCAGCGTTCCGAATGCTTCTGAAAGATTTCGTAAGCAATAGACGGCACATCTTTTGAAAAGAATAGAAGAAATCGCTTCTGGATTTTAGGATAGATTTAGAAGCGTTGTCATAATGCAAATGATAATAATGAATTTACTGTGGAATATTTGCTTAAAGAGTTAACTCAAAGTTAAAGACCCCAGTCGGAGAAATTCCTTACAGTTAATGAAGAATATTCATAGAACTTTTTCTGGAAAATTCAAAAGGAGATTCTTAACAACGTCCGCATGTCTCCTATGTCCTATCGATATTAGTCTCTTCAACTTGCATCTTTTCATCATGTTTAAATCGACCTTCTTAATTTGAAAACAGGCTCCTCACATTTGCATTTTTTTTCACGTGGATTTGGTTGTTTCACGATAGCAACGAAACACAAACGTCAGAATCAAAAAAGCGCTTCAACTTGATCTGAAGAGTTCATCCAATTTACAAACGAAAACACTTTTATTTCAATTCCGCTATTTGAAATGATTGCCCTCACTTAAAGATTAACAAAAAGCCTTTTTTTAATATTAAAATGTTGATATGGATTAATAAATAATTATGTATAAAACTACTTTTGTTATGTTTGTAACTTTTAATTTAAATTTAAATTTAAATTTATTCAATTAAATTTTAATTTTAATTTAAATATATTAAATTAAATTTTAATTTTGAATTTAAAAACTAGTTTAAGGGCCAGTTGTACAATCGTGGGTCAAATTTTAATCCGTGGTTCAGCGATTTAAAATCACCGATTTCGGCGAGTTAAATTAGGTTCAACGATGGTTCAAGGTTCAAGCATGTTATAGTTACCAAATCCATGCTTGAGCCATCGCTGAATCTCATTTAACTCGCCGAAATCAGTGATTTAAAATTGCTAAACCACGGATCAAAATTTGCACCACGTTTGCACACCTTTCGTAAATTGACTTAAAGATAAATATATATTATGAAGAACATACTTCTGAAGGAAATATAACTTTGAATTTCTTTTTATTAAAAAAATTTCCTCTCCAACTAATAAAGGGTCCGCCAAATAACTTTTTTTTTTTGAAAATGCTACTACTACATGGAGTGTAGCTTCGGCTGTGTGGCACGTAGCGCCGTCCTGTTGAAACCAAATGTTGCCAATATCCTCCTCTTCAATATTTGTGAACAAAAATTCGTTCAACATGGCCCGATAACGATCGCCATTGACTGTAACGACCACTCGAAGAAAAATGGCCCAATTATGCCTCTGGACCAAAATCCGCACCAAACAGTGACTCGTTTTGGGTGTATCGGCTTTTCAATGGCATGCGGGTTTTCTGTGCACCAAATGCGACAATTTTGCTTGTTTACATACCCGCCAAGATCAAAATGAGCTTCATCTGAAAAGGTGATTTTTTTGGCAAAATCGGCATCTTCTCTAAGTTGATCGCAGGCCCACTTAGCGAAGCAGCCATTTGAATGAAATTATTTTCCATTATTAACCGGAAGGATTGTACTTTCAAATAAAAAAAGAAATTTGAGAAAATATTCAGTAGTTTTTTTATAGCATTTTCAAAAAGTTATTTGGCGGACCCTTTAGTAGAATTCATTCCATGCAAAAACTTGCGGCAGCAGAAACTCGTGCTGGCCCAATGTTTAAAACCTGCTGCATATGCGTGTGACAATTGAAAACATGTCGCATGTAGTCCCAATCTGCATGCGCCGAGCGAGTACATGACATGTGAAAATTCCACATGTTTACAAGCAGCATTTGCCGTTTTCCTTTGGAGGTTGCAAAATACTTGTGAGTAGATGAAAACCCTAATCTAGTATTACCTACTGCATATGCTCTCATGTGCGAGTAGATAAATTTTACATGGGAAAGCAGTTTGATATGTTCCATTGAAAAAAACTAGCAAAGTACTTGCAAGTACTTCGCCACCTCCAAAGGAAAACGCCTATTGATGTCACATGCAATTCACATATGCATGTTCACTACATGTGGTTGTCACAAACATGCTGCAGGCACATGCGACATTTTTCATGCCGTGTACTCGTAGCATAGAGTTATGCAGCCTCAAACAAAAGAACAAATCCGATTTTAAATCAAAAGTTTTAGAAAAACGCTGGCTGGTACGAACCCTTAATGTTCAATTTAGGATTTGCTGTTGTACACAAGATAAGACAATAATTGTATGTCAATTTTATTGAGCTTTGAGCTAAACTTTGTTAAGAAAAAAAAAAATTATTTAGTTGATAATAAATGAATGAAGCAAATGGTGTAAGTTAATTTAAATTTAACCTATTTCAGCTCAAATTTGTGCAACGATTTGGGCTTTTGGTTTACCAAAAGTGAAAACAAGTGTATATTTTCACAGAAAACCTTCATTAAGTATTTCAATTGAATCAAATGGATGTCATGGCAGCAAAACCATAAGTGAACCTGCTGCAAATCATTCATCAGGGCAACAAGTGCATCTGCCTCCATTGGAACTACTTTGGTCACACTTTAAAAACGCCTACACTAATGTCAAAGTTGTTCAATGGAGTATTTGGTATGCTGTTGGTGTTTGTGGTTACTTTCAAGTTATATCTTATATTCAAGTTCTATGGATATCAATGGAATCAAATCCTGAGGTAAAATACATTATTATGAATGGAATGGAACGATTTTTGTTTTTTACATTACATATTTGCATATTCATATAAATAGGTATTTAATTTAAATCGTTTCAGACTGTTTGGAATGGAGCAGTTGATGCAATTCTTACACTTTTGGCAGCTATTTTTGCTCTCGCAGCTGGTTTTATCCATGGCTCACGTCTAAATCCACGAGGGAGTTTATTAGCATTGGCAGTCTTATCAGTTTTGGAAGGAGGGGCAGTTTTACTTTCCTGCTGGACTACAGATATATTTTGGTCGTATACTGGATATGTTGTTTTTGGAGCACTCTATGCCTTTACCATAACCGTTTCAGGGTAAGTTGATTTTTGTTTTTGTTTATGGAAGAATTTTTACTTCACAAATTTACTTTCAACAATCATAATACATGCATAAATAAATTTATAGAAAAGTTTCTTTCAAACTATTTTTCTAATTCTGTATGGTTGAGGAAGAAGTGATACCTCACTGTTTCTGGGCTTATCCTACTTTCTGCTCTCTCCAAAAGACAGTCGCTGCACGGAAAAGCTTACGATACTACATGATGTGTAAAAAAGAGAAAGGGTGTCTTTCAGTGCTAACACTTACACTATGTCATCTTCATCAAGTCCTGTAACCCCGATTGGGGCATTTCTCTGGGAGTCTGCTTCTGCTAAAACTGTTGATTTCCATGTTGTTCTTATTCTTCCGACCCGCCGTGCACCCCGAGGATTTTATTCAAAGGACTGCATTGCAAATCGTTTGGTTTCCTCAGTGTGTGACCAATCCATTGCCTTTTACGCTTTCTTGACTTGACGCTTTTGACTTGTCCTGCGTCACAATTGTTCGATTAATATAATTTGTGGCCAGAGAATTTTTAGAATATGGTGTAGACAGCGATTGATAAAAGCATTCAATTTCCTCGAGATGGTAGTGGTGACTTTCCAGGCTTCGCAAACATAACAACAAGAATTTGACATTGGATTCGAAGAATCTCAACTTTTGCTACATTTCCACCTAACGCAAATCTCCTTTAAATCTTGAAGATTTACCATACAAATTTATTTTGTTAATCTTGAAGATTAGAAATTAATCTTGTTAAATCTTCCTAGTACAAATACTTTTAAAAATCGAACTAACCTATTCCTGTATGGTGCTGAAGGATTTATTCATGGCTGAATTCAGTTCTTCACAGAGGAAACGTTCTATCTCACTTCCTCTTTATGAGAAAAAATGAAACACCATTTTCATTTTAAAAGGGGCTGTCAAAGTAAATAGATTTATTAAATCTGAGCTGAGATAATCCTTTGGTGGAAGGAAACATAGCATTAGTGCGTAAGGAGATTTAACTGAATTTCCAAATTTGGGACAGAGAATCGAAAGCTACGTGAGCTTTATTTATTCTACTTTGAACGTCCAGATCAGTACCACCATTTGCTGAAATAATACTTTTCCAAGGTAGTTTAATTGTTCAACCTCTTCAACTGGCGTCTCCTGTATAAAAATACGCTGATGTGTAATGCTATGTTTCCACCAAAGGTTTATCTCAGATTAGATTTAATAAATCTTTTTGGTGTTTCCACCGCACAAAAAGATTTAAAAAAGATTAAATTTGACAGCACCTTTAAAAATGCAAATGGCGTTCCAATTTTTCTTATGAAGTGCGAATGAGACAGAATGTTTGATTCGTGTGAAACAATGAAGAACTGAATGCGAGTCTCGAATGAATCGTTCAGCATCATTTAAGAAAAGGTTAGTTCGATTTGTAAAACTATTTGTCCTAGGAAGATTTAACAAGATTAATTTATAATCTTCAAGATTTACGAAATAAATTTGTATGGCAAATCTCCGAGATTTGAAGGAGATTTGAGGTAAATCTTATTAAATCTCAGATTAGCGTCAGGTGGAAATGTAGCATAAAGCGGCGTGTGAGCATTATTTTTGTCTTTTTGCGAAAACCAGCTTGATGCTTCTTGAGTGTAGACTCGATTCTATCCTTTATCTGCTCGAGAATGATGGTTGCCATTAGTTTTGGGAAAACGGACAAAACGGTGATACCACGCCAATTGTTGCAATTCTTAAGGTCACCTTTCTTGGCAACTTAACAATGGGTACATTCAGAAATAAAGGAAAGTTTCTAGTCTCTGATTGTCCAGCTGCCAAAATATTGCTTTCCAATTAAGGCATCTTTATTGCCAAGTCGACTGGAAAGCAGGTCAAGAAAAATCTCCCTTAATAGCGTCAGAATGTCAGCTGATTAAATTTTGTTACTAAACAGAAAGCTGAACTTTATTGTTTTGTGATTAATTTATGTTTTTGTACGTTCGTTTTTAACATTTTGTGGGAAGAATCTTTATCAAATAGGAAAAAGAAGACTTAAAAATGTATTAAAAGTAAAATATTCACGTTTGATATGATATTTGCTAATTTTATGTTTGGTTTTTTAATACTAAAATCAAATAGTCTTGAAAAACTTTTTCGAAAAGTTAATTTATTATAACTCGAAAAGGGCTTATTTCGGGTGTGAGATTTTTCTTAGATAAAAACAATATCGGTACTTTCTTCACGATCAACTGAGGGTTGTTTGAAGAAAAGTTCCAAGTTTGACATTTCAATGAATACCTTGGTAAAAATTTGCGTTCAACGAATGCAGTTGACTGAATATCAAGTACCTTGGGTCATCTGAACGTACCCGATCAGACTATCCTTCCAGTCGCTGGGATAGATTTCATTTTCCCACACAGCTTGTATCAAGGGTTGTAGAATAATGCTATGTTTCCACCAAAGGTTTATGCCAGTTCAGATTTAATAAATCTATTTGGTGTTTCCACCGCACAAAAATATTTAAAAAAGATTTACTTTGATAGCACATTTAAAAATGCAAATGGTGTTTCATTTTTTCTTATGAAGAGGAAGTGAGATAGAATGTTTTCTTTGTGAAGAGCTGAATTCAGCCATGAATGAATCCTTCAGCGCCATACAAGAATAGGTTAGTTTGATTTGTAAAAGTATTTGTCCTAGGAAGATTTAACAAGATTAATTTCTAATCTTCATGATTTGCGAAATATATTTGTATAGTAAATCTTCGAGATTTAAAGAAGATTTGTGGTAAATCTAATTAAATCTCAGATTAGCGTTAGGAGAAAATGTAGCATAATAGCTGTTTTGAAGGGGTTAGCTTTCAGGAATTCGGCTGGTATTCCGTCAAGTCCAGCTGCTTTGTTGTGTTTGAGAAGAGTTATAGAAGATTGGATTTCCTGTACTGTAGGGGGTTTGATGTCAGTACTCCAATTAGATCTATGTTTAGCAGGGGCACTTCTGGACTCTGCTCAACGGAATCCTCATTAAGCAAGGCACAAAAGTGATCGTTCCACCTGCGCAGCTGATCCTCAATTGATACCATAAGTGTACCATCCACATCCTCTACAGGATGATTGTTGTTGCTTTTTTCCCGACAACTTCCTTGGATATTTGGTATAATTCCCTCATATCTCCTCTTCTTGCAGCGTTTTCCACATTTTCTGCGAGACCGTCTAACCCCACCCTACTGTCACGTCTCAAACAGCGATAGACCATCTTATCTGCTAGGCAATAAACGCTTCGCAATTCAGCCTTTCGTTGAGCACCTGTTTCGGCATTTATTTGCATTTTCAACTATTTGCAGAGCTCGATTTTATTCCAGGAGTGTTGGGATATCCAAAAGTCTCTTACTCTCGTCCGATTGGGTACAATTTCGCATCCAGCCTCCAAAAAAACACTTTTTATATCACCCAACATCTCAGCACCTGTTTCGGCATTTATTTGCATTTTCAACTATTTGCAGAGCTCGATTTTATTCCAGGAGTGTTGGGATATCCAAAAGTCTCTTACTCTCGTCCGATTGGGTACAATTTCGCATCCAGCCTCCAAAAAAACACTTTTTATATCACCCAACATCTCCAATTGTTGAATTCCGTTTAATGACGAATCTCTTGTCGTTAAGTTTGGTGACAGAGTTACGACATATATTGGGATCACTTAAAGCATTCGTATTGAACTTCGAACTTCTTCCCCGTGATTTTCGTTGTACAGCTGCGGTTCGTAGCTTGAGACTCATGACAACCAAATGGTGGTAACTTCCCTTACGGCATTTCTAATACTTCGAACATTGCACATTGACTTTCTCCATTGCTGCTGAATCATGATATGGTCGATTTGGTTTTCAGTTTGACCATCCGAATGTATCCAGGCGATTTAGTTTTAATAGTTTTATGTTTAAACACAGTTCCACCCAGTACAAGGCGATTAGCGTTACAAAAAATCTACCAGTAAGTTGCCATTTTCTTTCCGTGACCCCAAGCATTTTTTCCAGACCATAGTTGTCTAATCCGACTTGGGCATTGAGATCTCCCATGACAATAATGATGTCGGTTCTCGGAACACCTCTATAAACTGACTAAAAAAAAGATGAGTGCAGAAAGCGGTTTCGTCTTCCTCGGTTGCTTCATTGTGGGGGCAAATCACTGAATTACTTGACGTTACGGATTTTTGAACGGAACCTTGCTGTCACTATTCTTGCAGAAATGAGTGCCCAGGAAATAAGACTACGCCTCGCTTCTTCGTATAACATAATTCTGACACCATGCAACCTCTGGCCACCCTCTCTTTCATCCTCCCCGAAATACAGCATTCCCTTTTGCCCGGTGTCGGATATGTACTCGGCTCTTGCTCTCCACTTAGTTTCACTGATACCCAGAGAATACTGATCTTAAGTAGGCTACACACTGTCATTTCTTAAATGACATTCCAAAACTGTCATTTCCAGTCATACCCACGAAAAATTTTGATCTTCATCATTTCCTTCATCATTTACATCTACACACTATCGTTTTTTGCATCATTTCAGCTGAAATGATGTGAAAAAATGACAGTGTGTAGCCTACTTTAAGGTGAAACATTTCAGGCTTAACATGCTCGTATCTACCTTCGCCGTAAAAGGATCGAACGTTCAATGCTCCGATTTTCGTACGTATGCGGTAGACAAAAGTATTATTTGCTCTTCTTGAAAAACTTCATCTATTTGTTGACGATTCATTTATTGTTATGGCGCCTTGATTGATGCTGGTAGACAAAGATGCCGCACCCCTATATCCGATGTTCGGTTTACAACAGCAGCAGCCGAAGCTGCAGAAGGATTCTCCATAAAATTGTTACCTCTTTGGGACTCATTTCCAGTTGTTGTCATATTTCATGTATAGGCATATATCATTCCACCATGGTGTTTTCCGAGATACAATAAATAACATAAGGCGTTTTTCTTTTTTAGCTCTGAGCACAGCATGGAGTAGAGAACGAGCTATCGGAGTTAGCTCTGAGCAGAGTATGATCAGAGCTCTCCGATATAATTTTGAAACACATCTGAGCTCTGAAATGTCATACTATTGCGATGCGTTCAACTCACAAACATTGAGTAATAACTTAATTTTCATCAGACAGCTGGCCAATCAAAAACTCGAAAAATTCAAAATTATAAACTGAAATTGATGTGTTGAACGCGTCCACTTGAAATGAGTGAAAAAAAGAGTGAAGTTGGCTGCGCTCAGCTATTTGCTCCATTCGCTCGGTCTTTTTATCCTGAGCTCATGGAGCGTACCCCGAGCTAGCTCTGATTTAAAAAAGAAACACAAGTTGAGCGCTCTGAGTACTCGGAGCTAAAAAAAGAAACACAGATCTTTTTTGACAGCTCAGTGCTGTGCTCGGAGCTAAAAAAGAAAAACGCCTATACATAAGCTCAGATTTGACAGGCACACCCGCCTTTTGTATGGTCAAACACATAACTGCTCGAGGCCACCCACTATGGGAAAACAGACGCATTTTGTAACTATTATGCCGTTGACCGCTATCTGCAGTTTATCCGCCTTTTGGGGTCTTTTAACGATCCCAAAGGACAAGTTTCTGCCCTGACCATCAGCGCTGCTGGTTTGTCTGCTTATCTCGGCACCCGCATTTGGTCCCCCTGCACGTTAGCGTTACCCACTCTCTACCACGGGTAGGTGAGCATAGGGATTTTCTTTTCATTGAGCCTAGAGCCGTAGTGGCGTCGTAGCACTCTTCGGTTTCTCGGTAGAGAGAGAAAGACTATGTAGACATTTTCATTTTTTATCACATTCTGCAGAAAAAAAGCGTACAGTTCAATATACCCTTCCCTATATCATCATCTTCTTACATCTCGCACTCGCAGTGTAAAAACTCTGACATGCTTATGCCAAGAATTATTTATTACTTACTTTTCAAAATTGTTTTTGTATTGCGTTATCCAGATCCAAGTCCGGATCCCGATAGAAGATAATAAAACACAGTTGATGATCCTATGCTGCCCTCCTAAGTGAAAAGATCTAACTCATTTTGTTTTAATTTTGTTTTTGTTAATTTGGTGAACTACCGGGTATTCACCACTTAAAAAAGTGCATCTTACTTAGAAATAGTTAACATTCACAGAAACAAAGTCGTATCTCAAAAAATCGTTAAAAACCTCAGCGAATCTGTCGTATATCTCAGTTCAATTAATTCATAAAATATTTAGCTGCTGTCGATGTCGGTTCCAAAGCTTCAAAGAAAAAGCTTCTTCCCAAAATTTACAATTCTTTGAGATACGATCGTTTCGCTTAGTGTTAGTTATCTAAGCCCAGACATAAGGTAGTCTTAAGCGAGAAACAGGTTGGGCACAGCAACCTCAACAGCAGCTTTGACAACCACATCACACTTTTTAGAACCACTGCTTTTGGTTTCAAATGCGTTATGCGAGAAACAGATTGACCCAGCAATTTTGCCAACTTTGACACCATGTGAAATGGATTACAACTTGAACAGCTCTTTTGACAGCATAAAAACAAATAAAGCAAATAGTTGAAAATCGGTTGTCACATTTGCGTTTGAGTGTTGGTAAACTTGAAAAACTTCTCCTCATGGTAGCATTTTCACAGCAACATCCAATTTAGGGCTTAGGTCTGACGTTGATGTCGATGTCGATGTTGCTGTGCTAATGGTTGGCAAAATTGCTGTTGAAGTTGCTGTACCAATCTGTTTCTCGCTTTAGACCTAAACCCTAAATTCGATGTCGCTGTGCAAATGCTACCAACTTTGAGGTGAAGTTTTTCAGATTTATCAACACGCAAATAAATATGCCAACCAATTTTCAAGTATTTTTATTTATTTGTTTTATTCTGTCATCTATTTCACATAACTTTTGATGTAAAAGTTTTCGTTGCTGTCAAAAGCCCTGTTTTTATTGCGTTTTTATCTTCGCTTGAAAAAAGTAGCATGTTAAATACCACAACAATTTGGTATAACTCCCGTATTGTTGTTGTATGTAAAGCCTATAATTTACAGTTCCCGTGCGCAAAAATAAACCTATGCAAATATTCTCGCATGTCAAAAATAATTAGGTGAAATGCGAAATTAATTGTTTGCATGATTGGTTTACAGTTTCATGAAAAAAACATTGCTGTCATGCAAAACAATTGATCGGCAATTGTTTTGCATGTGAAAAAAGTGTGGTGAATACATTTTTTTTTTATGGTCGGTTGATTTTTTTTCGCATGGGAACTGTAAACTATGCTTCAAGCATGCTACTATTTTTAAGCGAAGATAAAAATGGACTAAACAACAGGGCTTTATGCGCGCTTGCGGCTGGAGCTGCATTGCTTTCACCCTTACGAGAACGAGACAGTTTTTCGCCATTGAAAGTGTCCATGAATCAGCGCGTGGTCCTTTATACACAAAGCACTTCTTGGCATGTCTCAAGTCACTTCTAATTTCCAATTAACAAATGTGTGAAAACAAACATTTTAAACCCAAAATAAAAATTTCATTTTATTTTTTTTTTCAGTGCGGAAGTTGCTCGCTACTTAGAAGAAGAGAGTTACGGACTGGTGTTTGGAATCAATACAATGATTGCACTTTTGTTGCAATCTATTCTAACATTTGTCGTAGTGTCGGAGACTGGTTTTGCACTAAGTGTAGTCGGTCAATATACTGTGTATGCTTTTTATTTTATTATTATTGGTGTTGTATACATTTTATCGGTTGTGGCGGAATATTTTATAAGTCGGACGAAAATACTGTAGCGCATAACTACCAAACTATTCCAATTTAAACCTAAATCAATGTAAAATGAAAAATTAAAGTATAAGTATTAAATAAGGAAGTGACTAAAGAAATGACAATTTATAATAGGAGTATATTTTGTGCCCATTTCTCCGCTTACGTAAAACGAAACATCCACATAAAATCGTGCCTAAAATCGTAAAGTGAATTGTTTTTATACACCGAAGTTACAATATGCGTGTATTTAACATGCTACTTTTTTTAAGCGAAGATACAAATGTATTAAAAAACATGGCTGTTGTATTTTACATGCAACTTTTTTTAAGCGAAAATTAAAATGCACTAAAAAAAAAGGCTAATAGCTATTGTTCTGTTTTTATATCCGCTTTGTTCGTAAGCGGAGATGTTTACCTTTACAGATATCTGCGCAAATAAACACAACAGTAACAGAGCCCATTTCCCTCCGGTTATCATTATATTTTCTTTAAGCATAAGCACGAACTTTAAAGGCGATAAACAGTTATAATTGTTATAAATTGTCAAGTCTATAGCCCTGTCCAATAAGTAAATGATAAATGCACAGTTATTACTTAAATAATAAGTTATTGAACAATAAAATGTCTAGAGTACAAACATTTTTGTAGTAAATAAAACTATTGAAATCAATAAGATTTACCTATATTTAAAATTTTAATGTGTTGTTGGATTTATTTTTTATTTGAAACGAACTACACAGAGCCATGTCTTATCTCGGCATCCCAGCCAAACTCATTTTCTTGTGTGCAGAGGAGGTACAAATCATTTCTAGCAGCGAACTAAAGCAATCTTTGCCAACGTAAGTAAATGGCCTTGACTCAAAAGATACTCGAGCAACAGAAAGTTGGCACATCAGTGGCATAACTGGCTTAACTCTGATAAGCACCATATTGCAACGGGATTTGATTTTTATAACTGTCACTCTAATGCTTATTATCGAAGCACCTTTACAGTGAGATAGGTATACGAAATTATTGCAGCTGTACCGGTATGAAAATTACACAAATATGTCGGCTATGATGATTTTTTCGTAAAACTGCAGGATTTCGAAGAGCGCACGTAATAATTGTCTTCTGCCTCTCTTCCGGGGTTCAGCACAGATCTGGGGGAAAATAAAATAGAGCTATTCCTTGACTTCGGCCATCTAACCGATAGGCTCTCCGGCAAGAGTACGATAACTTAGGCGCAAAGAAATGATAACGGTTTTTTGTAGAACAGTTTAATACAAGCATTTTTTACTATGGGAGGGGGGTCTATCTCACCCCGTTTGGGCGGGAGAGGCAATTTCATAAAAAGTAGTAAAAATGTAAAAAAAAATATTAAACAATACAATTAAGTACTATACCTTTTTTTAAAGCAAACACTCTGTTCTTTTTATATAGTTTTTGAATCAAGTGAAATCTATACATGGTTTTTCAAAAAAATCGAATTTTAAACTCAAAATTTGCGAAAGAAAAGGTTTAAAGGCTCTCCCAAACCAACACGAAATCATAGCGAATCATTCGCAAAGATAGTTTTTTTTGTTGTTGTTTAGCATTAGCCGCGTTTTATTATCGCTTATAACCCCTATGGTTCACATCGTGAAAATAAAACGATGTGAGTTAGTGCAAAAACAGTGCTGTATATCGGTCTCTTATTTTCTTATGTTTATTTGTTTTTCATTTAAAACTTGTCTCTGTTCCTCTCTATTCCTAACACAGCTGACAAATCGCTGACATCATTCACAATGGCCTGTATCTGGGTAATTGAAATTAACCTCGATAGAAACCTATGGATCTCATGTTGTTTTTGTAATACATACTAAAAGATAACCTCGACCCAGACCCGGAGATAATAAAAGACAGCTTGTATCTTTCATATTTTGTATTATTGTGATTGATTTCCCGTCATAGCGAATTATTCGCAAAGGCGTTTTTTTGTTGTTGTTTAGCATTGTGTATCTTTTAAATTTTGTATTATTGTGAATGATTTCGCATCGTCGGCGAAAGTTTCGCGTTGGTTTGGGGGAGCCTTTAAAGTGTAATTTACCAAAACTGTAAAATTATATAGGGGTCAATATTTCAAAACATTAATATTTTTCAATCCAAATTGGACCCTCGCTCAAAACAACCTATTTTGGTAGAGTAATAATTATATCTCTCAAATAACCACTTTAAAACAAGGGGTCATAGTATTTGATTAAATCTAACGGTTTTTTAAGTCAGGGAAATGACATTTGTATCAGGGGAATGACAAAATGTTTTACTACCTCCGGTGATTAGGTAGATATTTAATTTTGGGATGGTTTCAGGAGGATAAAGAAAAAAAGAGAACAAATACTATCATGACAAATCATGCACGATTGTGTCATACGAACTTGCTTTTGTGGTTCAAGGATTTTGCGTGACAAAACATGTTATAGTAATAATTATATTATTTTATAATATTTTGAACGAGAAAATGTGAACAAGTTCAAAACTACTAAAAATACTGTAAATATGTTTGAAATGCAATATTATTGATCCTTCTAGAAGTACCTACCAAAACGCAATAAATCAGTATAGTGTAAGCTTGAAAGTCAGGAGAATGACACACAAAATTATGTTAGGAAAATGACTCCGAATCCGAAGGGTGTTTTATGAGAATTAAATCGAAGTTGTTAGAAAATAAGATGTTTTATATTATTCATCATGTAGGTCCTTGTAAAAGACACAGACGAGTAAGCTTGTCAAATTTTTATACCACACGATTTAGTAAAAAACACGCGTTTGAGGAATGACAAATTCGCTGGACGAAAAAAACTTATTGCCTTACCTTGAAATATAAAAGACTACGATATTTCTTTCAAACTCTTACTTCAATTTTCATAAAGAATACTCCTGTCCCGTTAAACAACAAAAAAATCAGTTTTCTATTTTGAGTCTATAGATTTTTTTTTTAATTTCAATTGGTGGGATAGAAATGATCATTTTATGGGGGACACTTGCTTTATAGCTCCTATTTAACAAAGTAATGAAAGAAAAAATAAACTAATCATTTTTTAGTGAGAGTGCATATATTATTAAAAAGACTGCATCATTAGATTTTTTGTATCGTTTTTAGTTTCTTTGCTAAAATTGATTGCAGTGTGGTAAGTAGGCCTGGGGACACGTCAGGGGATGAGGGGAATGACATTTTGGGTGTTTAAATAGAGACAGCGGGTATAATATTTTTTTAACTTTTTTTTTAGAACGAATGTTGGAAACCGATTGTTTTAAGCCATCCAACTAACAAACTTATAATATAATCTTCTATTTCAGTTCAAAAATGAAGGAGACTGAAATATTAATATTTTGAAATATTCACCCACATCATTGTTTTTCTTCTGTTCGTTGCTCCAATTAATTTTTAATCAAAAACTGAAAACTAGATGATTCTATGTCTTCTAGTTTTTGAGAAAATCGATAATCACTATAACGGCCATTCCAAAAGTTTCGAAACCAAGCCACTCAATTTCAAATTAAGGAAAAAAAATCTATTTAAATATGCCAATATATTTACAATAAGGGTATTCATACAACAGCGTAAGGCGCCAGTTATAGCGATCAGAAAAACTCATCCGAAAAACTTGAAACAGTATGAAATTGATTTTTTTTCTGATGGTTGCTTATAGCAATCAGAAAAAATGTGTCAGAAAAACTTGATTCTTCGCACAACAAACAAACAGCCGCCAAGATTTTTTCTGATTGAAATGTCAGAAAAACTTTTTCGGATGGAGTTCTTTCAGTGGAACAGAAAAAATTGGAACACAAATCAGTGGAATGATTTGTTCATTTTCTGTCAAAAAGCAATCAGCTGATACGAAAAATGAAATTTCATCCGAAAAACAAATAAATCCATTTAAAACATAAGAAACTATTGTTTTGACAATTTTTTTTCGCGAAAAAAATTCTACGCTGAGTTACGCGTCGATTGATATATCATTTGGCTATCTAATCGAATTGAAAAGTATTAAAAACTTTAATCATTTTCTTTTTCGGATGGTTTTTTCTGATCGCTATAACTGGCGCCTAAAGTCGTCTTAAACGTTGTAAACTTTTAAACTTCGTAATTCTGCCACAATTTGTATGGAAATGACATTTTGGGTGTTTACAGATTTACGAAGTTTACAACTTTACGATGTTTATGACGAGTTTACGCTGTTGCATGAATACCCTTAATATATAGAGTTAACGAAAAAATTGTAAATATAAAGTTTTACTTGTTGTTGTAAAATAGGCAAGTGATCAAAAAAGCTCATACTTTATCTTTCGTATCTGGGCATTTTTCGGCATTTTTGCCGCTATCAGTTCTCTATAAATTGTGATGCAAATGGCGATGTGCAGTTAGGTAAATTCGGAACTATTTTTCTGATAGGAGTGCTGTAAAAATAGTATTACGCCTCAAAATTACTGATCATTTCATGTCTTCTCCCTTACCGAAAGATGACTAAAGTTGGTATAAATGGTGAACTACACTAGTCAACAAAATTAAAGGAATAAATATTTTTTCAATTTTTGTTAGCGTTTTTTGAAGAGCTGTATCTTTGTGACGAGTGGTCGTATTTAGTTGAAATAAAAAGCATTTTACAGCTTTATGTTTTTTGTTTCGAGATTTGTTTGCAAACAAATTTTTTTGAAGTACCGTTATTGCCTAATGGCAAAAAATGAGTCGAGACAACAAAAAAAAAAAAATTTTATTTTTCTTGAAGGTCCTCATTTCTATGGATACATTTTTTTGAGTCAATTAAATGTCATGATCAGATACCTTGCTTATTCAGCTTCAATTCAATTTTTTTGTTGTTGTCGTACGATTTTTTTTGACATGGTTTATCTGATTTTGAATGAAAAAAGATAATTTTAGCCTTGATGACCAATATCTCAGCAAATAATGATGTTATAAAAAATTCAAAGACAGTTTTGGAAATTTGAGAAAGCGTTTTACAAGATTTTTTTAAAATTTTGTAGAAATTTTTTTTTAACGTTCACCGTTAGTTTAAAAAAAGTACTAAAAACCGACGTTTTGTGGTCTTTTCGTAAATCTTTTTTTTTATTTGCAAATATTGATTGCATGGCTTGCGTTGGTATGCAAATTTATAGACTTTTAAATCATCAATATTTTTGTAAATTTTCAAATTGATTCATCGAACCATTTTTCCTCACCAAAACTTCAAAGTCTTACAAACCAGGTATAAAGGAACAAATTGTGTTGTTCCTAAACAATGCTTAGTCGTCATCAAAATGACAAGAAAACCGTAATTCCAGTGGATTTTTTTTTTCACAGTTTTGCATTAGTTAGATACTTTTTTCAATTGAAATGAAATAAAAAGTACATTAAAAAAAAAAAATAATTTCAAAAAATTTTCAAACAAAGAAACTTGATTTTTTTAAAAATTTTTGTTTGGAAAAATGTACTTTTTATTTCATTTTAATTCAAAAAAGTATCTAACTAATGCAAAACTGTGAACAAAATCCACTGGAATAACGGTTTTCTTGTCATTTTGATGACGACTACGCATTGTTTAGGAACAACACAATTTGTTCATTTACCTGGTTTGTAAGACTTTGGAGTTTTGGTGAGGAAAAACCGTTCGATGAATCAATTTGAGAATTTACAAAAATATTGATGATTTAAAAGTCTATAAATTTGCATACCAACGCAAGCCATGCAATCAATATTTGCAAATAAAAAAAAAGATTTACGAAGAGACCACAAAACGTCGGTTTTTAGTACTTTTTTTTAAACTAACGGTGAACGGTAAAAAAAAAAATTTCTACAAAATTTTAAAAAAATCTTGTAAAACGCTTTCTCAAATTTCCAAAACTGTCTTTGAATTTTTTATAACATCATTATTTGCTGGGATATTGGTCATCAAGGCTAAAAGTATCTTTTTTCATTCAAAATCAGATAAACCATGTCAAAAAAAATCGTACGACATCAACAAAAAAATTGAATTGAAGCTGAATAAGCAAGGTATCTGATCATGACATTTAATTGACTCAAAAAAATTTATCCATAGAAATGAGGACCTTCAAGAAAAATAAAAAAAAAAAATTTTTTGTTGTCTCAACTCATTTTTTGCCATTACGCAATAACGGTACTTCAAAAAAATTTGTTTGCAAACAAATCTCGAAACAAAAAACATAAAGCTGTAAAATGCTTTTTATTTCAACTCAATACGACCACTCGTCACAAAGATACAGCTCTTCAAAAAACGCTAACAAAAATTGAAAAAATATTTGTTCCTTTAATTTTGTTGACTAGTGTATATTACTGTTTGTAAAATTATTCCGCAAACAAAGCAAGACTTGAAAAAGGATTATGGTGGATTTTTATAGATTTTTAAATCATGTCTTACTGTCTAAAACAGGGTAACGGAGAAGACAGAATTGCACTTTCTCATCCAAATTTCAAGAATCACAGGCACTTTTTTTTTTTTAAGTCTGAATTTCTTTGATCCCCTTGCTTAAAATGGATCAAGGTAACTAAAAAAAAATATGTGTTAAATTTCATTGAAATCGGTTGACGTTTACACGTGCTAGCGAGCACTTGAAGTTTTTCATATAAGAAACATGGTGTTTTGACAGTCTTTTACTCAAAGGGCCCGTAAAAGTGTAAACGTTGATGGAAAAACTTTAAACTTGGCAAATATGCTAAATACCATAAGGAGTATACAAATATATTTTTTTTATTTTCGTAAACAACAATTACTCCATTTAAAATAGCAACAAATGCACAAAAACAACGATTTTTAATTTAATTTTTCGATGGGGTTAATATTATGCAAAACTATTGAAAATATTTTTTTTTGATACTCCTAACAGTAGTTAATTTATGTGCCAAGTTTAAAGATTTTCCATCAACTTTTACAATTTTGCTGATATTTTGAGTAAAAACTGTGAAAACCCCATGTGTTTTGAATGAAAAATTTCAAGTGCTCGCTAGCACGTGTTAACGTTAACCGATTTCAATGAAATTTTACACACATTTTTTCAATTGCCTGAATCACTTTTATCATTGAAGAGAATAATTTAAAAATACAAATTTCAATATAACTGAACAAAAAAGAAATCTTTAATCGTACGTGTCTTCTCCGTTACCATTAGCTGTCTTCTCCGTTACCATCTTTCATATTTTTTTCTGTTAGTAAAATGAAACTTGGCATTAAACTAAGGATGGTTTTTGATAAATGTTGGTTTTATGAAAGTGTGCAAAAAAATCAACTTCATATCTTAATGGACGGCGCAGAATTTGAAACTTCAAGGCAATGGTCGGATATCTCTAAATCGTACGTGTCTTCTCCGTTACCGTCTATTTTTTTTTAATAAACTTACTAAATTTCATAATTTTTTGGTGAAACTTCTGTGTCGTGTACTTTGTAATGAATTCTTAAAAACCACTGAGTTTCATAAGAAAATATTAATTTCTTAACAAGAAAAACCTTACTACAAGCGTCCGATTGTCTTCTCCGTTACTTTGGAATGGCCGATAACTACTTTTTTATGTGATGTTTGTTTTTTGCTTGCTTAAGTATTACGGCCGGCGGCGTATAAACAGTGAGGTATGTATGCACCCCCCTGCTTGGGCACATTATAGGATTTGGTGCAAAGTTAGGTGTATCGTGTATGCAAAGTTTCTTTTGCATTTAAAGAATCTGGATTTAAAGAAACTTTAAGTTTATCCTATACATCTAATGTCAACAGGAGTTTTCTAAATATACATATACGTGGCCCAAAGTTGCACATTTGAAATTTTCAGACATGAAAATGTAATGCATTATGAAAAATTGACATTACCTAGTTACTACCAACTGTACAATTATTGCAGCAAATTTATATTATTTCTTAATATGTATCTTTAGTCCAAATGCGTTTTGCCAAGGTACAACAGTTGGGCTCATCAGTTAGATGCTGTTGTACGTGTACCCTTCTAACTGTTGTACCTGGGCGAAAAGCATTTGGACTAAAGGTCATAAAAAACATTTAATTTGAATTATATTTAATAGTCCACAAAACATAAAAACAAATAATTTTCTATTATTTGCGTTTTTCTTCATATACTCTAACATATATTTACCTGTATATAAAGCAGTAGTTGTATTGTTCAAAGTAGGTATGCATACCCACTTAGATCATAAAAAAAAACGAGCAAACATTCGAGTTTTGTACGGTAGTAGTTTTAGTAATTTTCAACTGTCTCAAAAACTAGAAGACATATAGAATCTTCTTACTTTACTTAAGATGGCGCTTACAGTCCAGGGTGGACTATGGCCTCAACCAATAAGCCTCTCCAGCCAGCTCGGTCCCTAGCTAGCTGCCTCCAGTTACGCACTCCAAGTTGGTTGAGGTCGTTCTCCACTTATGTGCGCCACCTCATGTGGGGTCTTCCTCTGCTGCGTAGACCATCAGGGGTAGATTCGAAGACTCGTAGGACTGGTGCGTCGGTGTCCATACGCTATACGTGCCCCAGCCATCTCAGCCGCTGTATTTTCAGCTTTTTAACTAGGTCGACGTCCCGTCGGTGACAAGCTCGTTGTTAAATCTTCTCCTCCATACTCTATCCATACATACTGGACATACTGGACCGAAGATCACCCGAAGAATTTTCCTTTCAAAGCAGATTCTCATCCGTTTTTGACAGGGTCCATGCTTCTGCCCCATATAGCAGAACTGGGATGATGAGGGACTTATATAAGGTCTCCTTGGTTCTTTCAGAGAGGGCTTTACTACTCAAATGCCTTCTTAACCCGAAGAAAACAGCGCAGCGGTTGGCAAGAGTAGTTCTTCATTTGATCTCATTCATTTGATTTTGCGATTTAATAGTGGAGCCCAGGTAGACAAAGTCCTTGACCAGGGGCGGACTGGGGGTCAAAGGGCCTACCGGGACTTTTAGAAAAAGGGACACAGAATACAATAACTCTCAATGTGGTTAAAAATAAAAGTGGGTATAGCAGACATTTCTCGAAAGTAATTTTTTTATATTTATTAATTTTTTAATTAACATTGAATTTGATTTATAAGGAATAATTTTGAATTCTAAGGTTAGAATTTAATTTTGTTGAAACAGATTTTTTTACTTTATGGCTGTGTCACCTGGCAGATCAATTATTTTGAGTTTTTATTCAAGCAATCATGCAAAATTGCAAAGATGTTTTTGTGGATCTCAGTAATATAACATTAATTTTACGACCTTAAGTGGGTGTGCCTTTCAGATTTGTAAATATAAATTACAAGGGTCAAAAAAATTATGGGAATTAAGGAAGATATGAAACAAAAAGCGTTCAAAAATTTGTTTTAAATTATTTTTTTAAGCTACGGTTATTGTGCAATCACAAGAAATGAAAAGCATTAAATATTTTCAAAAAATAAATTGAAGAGTCGAATTTTCTTCAATTTTTGTTCTCAAGTGAATCAAGTAAATTATTTAGCTTTAATGTCACAATTTTTCACTGTAGCACGATTTTTCTGATTTAAATTTTTGATATTGAATGAAAAGAAACCGCTGTGCTTTTGATCACCAATATCTCCGCAATTTCAATAATTTAAATTAAATAAGGTACTTTTAGAACTATTTCCTCTAAAAGTAGCTGTGATGCAAACAAATATTTTAGTAATCCATTTGCAAATTTTCAATTATTGAACAATCCTAATCTTAGGGTATGTTCACACCCCATCAACTTTAATCAATGATTATTCTAGTTGATCATCATTGAATGCGTTTTGTTCAGCAATATTTTCAACATAAAATCCACAATTTGAGCATTTTATTTGAGAAATCACCGATTCTGTTGGATAAGTATAATTTAATCAAAGATTTCCTGAAATTTCTTTTGCTCATAATTGGTTAGGACGAAGTGCTTTTTTGCCTTAGATAAAATGGATAAAATGTATAGAATAACCACATCTTGGAAAAAATTTGATCACTAAGTATCACAAAACGCCAGTACTACTCCGTGTTCTTTTACACAAAAAATGTTTCTTTCTATAGCACACTCACCATAAACAAACTTCAACTTTGCTTATGGTGAGTGACAGATTACGTCTAATAATTGATTTAACAGATGTTCTGAAAAATGGAAATGGAAAACAACGTAAGGTACTTTTTCCCAAAAAAAATAATTTAATAATATATCGTTTTTCTTTGCCTATTATAAACTTAACAAAACAAACAAGAAATGGGAAAAACGATACACAATTTTGAAATAACAATCAACTTGAACAAAAAAGTTAACAATTTTTTCTAAAATATTGAATTTAAAATTTAATTTCTCAAAAACTTTCCACAACAAAAAAACAAATAAAAGAATAGAATATTAGTTTTCAAAAAAAAGAAGAACATTGCAGAAAAAAGGCTCTTGGCCTATTAATTCATCTTTTTATGAAACGTCTACTAAATTAACAATCATTGACCAGAGACTTTAATATTTTAAATATTTTTTAAACTAATTTCTCTTTTCTGATAGTAAGCTCCACGGATATAAGCATTGCGGTTTCAAGGTGATCTTGCGTCATGGTATTTCTCTATAGATTTTTGGTTTATCTAAAATTTGAAAATAATTTTTTGCAAGCAAATTGTGAAAATGAAAATATCAGCATCAATTTATATGCTAAGAAAAGCTTTTTGTTCGTTTTTGCGTCAAAATAATATCGTCGCAGGACATTGAAGCAGCATTTTGCGTAATCTCCACAGTGTTCTTGTTTCTTTCTGTTTCTTGACTTTCGTCCTTTGCCCTATCATTAGGTGCATTTTATTATCCACATGATCTGATCCGGATCAAATTTTGACATGTAATTGCAAAAACAACATGGGATCCTGCTTTTTATTTGGATCTATTTCAATGATCCAATAATGGCTATTGCGAATTATCAAATGATCCAATAATGGCTATTGCGAATTATCTCAGGAGAGCAAAGAAAAGAGGCAACAGATGCATGAAAAATATACAAACGTAAGGCAAAAAGAGACGCGTTTATAACACTCCTGTTTGGTTTATTTATCATGATCTGATCCGAATCAAATCACGGGAATAATAAAATGCGGCAATTCTTTCTCATTTTTTGAATTCAGGTTATACACCTAACTTTCGGACATTTTAAAGTACTCATCATTGAGAGTCATTTTTATTTCTTTTTATTTTGCATATTTAGTTTTTTGGAATTGTAAAATTTTTCCATCAACTTCAAGTCAAGTTTTGGAGGAATCTAAATATTTATAGAGTTCATTAACCGAGTTCTTGGGGCCTCCAGAGATCCGAAGAGACCACCAACCGAATTCTTGGGGCCCCCAGAGATCAGTTGAGGCCACCAACCGAGTTCTAGGGGTTCCAAGGATTTATAGAGGCCACCAACCGATTTCTAGGGGCCTCCAGAGATCTGTAGAGGCCACCAACCGAGGTCTGGAGGCCTCCAGAGATCCGTAGAGGCTACCAGACGACTTCAGGGGCATTCAAAGATCGGTAGAGGCCACCAACTGAGTTCTAGGGACCTCCAAAGATCCTTAAAGGTCATACCATCCGAGTTTTTGAGGCCTCCAAAGATCCGTAGAGGCCACTAACCGAGTTCTGGAGGTCTCCAGGGGTCCGTCGAGCCTACCAGCCGACTTAAGGGGGCCCTCAAAGATCCGTAGAGGCCACTTGCCAAATTTGGGGGCCTCCAGAAGTCTATAGAGGCCACCAACCGAGTTCTGGAGGCCTCCAGAGATCCGCAAAGGCCACCAGCCGACTTCAGAGGCCTCCAAAGATCGGAAGAGGCCATCAACTGAGTTCTGGGGGCCTCCAAAGATCCTTAAAGGCCACCATCCGAGTTTTTGAGGCCTTCAAATATCCGTTGAGGCCACCAACCATTTCCATTTTGATCCACATAAAGTCCATATTTAGTGTGAGTCCAATCTTATTATGAGAACTTTTTCTCAAAAAAAAAAAAACTTTTTGTTTGCCCGGGAGCCCACCGGGCAAAATCCCGGTTGCCCGGTGGCCCAGTCCGCCCCTGTCCTTGACGGCTTCGAAGTTGTACCTATCCATCGTAACGTTTTGCCCGAGTCGACGATGTTGAGATTCCTTTCTCGATGATAGTATACTTCGTCTTGTCCTCAATACGAAGTATGTAGGTATATAGAATCATCTAGTTTTCAGTTTTTGATTAAGAATTTATTAGAGCAAGGAGTTTAAGAAAAAAAAATAACAAGGGTATTCATGAGACAGCGTAAAGTCGTCGTAAACGTGGTAAAGTTTTAAACTTCGTAAATCTGTCAAATTTTCCATACAAATTGTGACAGAATTACGAAGTTTTAATTTTATAATTTAATGTAATATAATTTTATAATTTAATAAAAATAATTTTTTGGCGCCTAAGTTATCGTACTCTCCCCGGCTTTCCAAAAAAATTTCAGATACCTTGAGTTGCTTTTGAATAAGCTGACATCCAGGGCTTCATTAGCCATAGAGGCCATGGCCCAGGGCGGCAAATTTTTGGGGGGTGGCAAATTTTAAAGATTGTAAAAAGAAAATAAAGAGGAAATAAAAATGTTCCCATCAGTATTTGGTTTTCCTTGCATCTTTTCCTTACACAACAAACGAAAAATCGAAAACCACACACTTTTTAAGATCACCACTTCATGGCACGACGGCAAAATTCGATTTTTTTTTTCTATAAATACACACAAAACACAACACTGCGTAAGTGGAATCAAAAAGTGGTACTTATGCCATTTAAAATCAGTGGCGTAGCGAGCACTTTGGGGGCCCTTTTTCCCTATATATATATTGATTTTGAACGGTAAAAGGGACAAAAAACAGTGTCTATAAATATTTATCGAAAACCCTTAATTTTTTCAAAGGATTTAAATCTAATTCAAAGTTAAAAGTTCAAGTGAGCTCAACTCCATGATTGCGTTTCGCCCAGGTACGATAGTTGGGCTCATCGATGACTATCGTACACTTCTAAGACGCAATGCTGTGATTTTTATATTAGTCGGTAAACATCGATACAAAATTGCGTCTTAGAAGTGTACGATAGTCATCTAACTGATGAGCCCAACTATCGTACCTGGGCGAAACGCAATCATGGAGTTGAACTCACTTGAACTTTTAACTTTGAATTATATATTCGGTCACTCCACTTAAACAGAAGAATTTCTTTTCAAATTTTCTTCATATTCAATTATGATTTAAATCTAAGCTCATGAAATTATACGAAAGAAAAATTATAACACTTTTTTGTATGAGAAACAAATTTTGAGTGTTTGTAACGTTTGTGCACGTTCTTCCTAAATCTGTTGCTCGAACGAAATAGTGTAATAATAGGTTTGTTCGCTGTTCCCTGCCCCAGGGCGCACTGGGGAATGTCATTCAAATGTCAAAAAACTGGGGGCTGCCCTAATGCAAATAATTTTTTGTTTTTAATTCTGTTTCAGCTATCACCTATGTAAATTTCGTTGAAATCACTCAAGGAACAACGAAGTTATAATATGTTGACATATTTTTGAACACCTTACTTTGAAAATATTTTTTTCTTTTTTAATTCTGTATCAGCTATCACCTGTGTCAATTTCGTTGAAATCGCTCAAGGAACAACGAAGTTGACATTTTTTTTGGAACACCCTAATGCAAATATTTTTTTGTTTTTAATTCTGTTTCAGCTATCACCTATGTAAATTACGTTGAAATCACTCAAGGAACAACGAAGTTGCAATATGTTGACATATTTTTGGAACACCCTACTTTGAAAATATTTTTTTTCTTTTTTAATTCTGTATCAGCTATCACCTGTGTCAATTTCGTTGAAATCGCTTAAGGAACAACGAAGTTGACATTTTTTTTTGGAACACCCTAATGCAAATATTTTGTTCGTTTTTATCCTGTTTCAGCTATCACCTATGTATGTAAATTTCGTTGAAATCACTCAAGGAACGTTGCAATATGTTGACATATTTTCGGAACACCCTACTTTGAAAATATTTTTTTTCTTTTTTAAGTCTGTATCAGCTATCACCTGTGTCAATTTCGTTGAAATCGCTCAAGGAACAACGAAGTTGACATTTTTTTTGGAACACCCTAATGCAAATATTTTTTTTGTTTTTAATTCTGTTTCAGCTATCACCTATGTAAATTTCGTTGAAATCACTCAAGGAACAACGAAGTTGCAATATGTTGACATATTTTTGGAACACCCTACTTTGAAAATATTTCTTTCTTTTTTAATTCTGTTTCAGCTATCACCTGTTTCAATTTCGTTGAAATCGCTCAAGGAACAACGAAGTTGACATTTTTTTTTTGAACACCCTAATGCAAATATTTTTTCGTTTTTAATTCTGTTTCAGCTATCACCTATGTAAATTTCGTTGAAATCGCGCAAGGAACAACGAAGATCCGAGGGTTTCGGTTTTCGGACAATTTAATATTTTACATTTTTTTTTCTCAAATTTACGCTTCAAGCGATTTTCTTTCGTTTGATTTAAATCAATTTGAATCTCAAAATTTCGATAGGTTTTTTTTGGACCACCCTAGGGCAAATAATTTTTGCTTCATATAAATATGGCTTAAATATTGACCTGTATATTTTCGCAGTACTTCGTAGTTAAAATATTATATTTTACAAAGTTTTAATCCAAAATAAAGAAATATCCATAGAAATGTTTACCTACTTTATCCTCGTTTCCGGAGCTCGAAACCCAAAACTCAAAAGTAATCAAATCCAAATGTAACTAAACATAATCGAATCCCAAAGTAATCAAAAGTACCCAAATCCAAAAGTAACGACAAGTAATCAAAGTAATCAAATCCAAGGAGTAACGAAAGTAACGAAAGTAATCAAAGTAATCAAATCGAGATCTGAGATCCATTGGAGTACAAAACGGATATTTAAAATAATTCAGTTAAGATGTGGTTTTCTTTAGAAGCTCATAACTTGAGTTCTAGCAAACGGATCCTCAAGGTTGAAATGATTAAAACAAGGGTAAATAATAGGCTACCATGGGGAGGTGCTTTATTAAAAAAATCGTTGTGGGGGAGGGGAATGGGGTAGAGAAAAAGTCATTCAGAGTACTTTAAATAATTCAGTTAAGATGTGGTTGTCTTTAGAAGCTCATAACTTAAGTTCTAGCAGACGGATCCTCAAGGTTGAAATGACTAATTCAAGGGTAAATAATAGGCTACCATGGAAAGGTGCTTTATAAAAAAATGTATGTGGGTAAAGACGAAATTATTCAGAGTTTTAGTTTTATAAATTATTTAAAAAAGAGGAAATATAATACAAAGGAGTATGGGCATTTTTGGGCGTTAGCGGCCATTAATGAAATTAGTGTCAAATGAAAGGTATGCTACTCAGGAACAACTTTCACTATGGACGTTACATTGCATTTCATTTAGAAAAGAAGATATTTCAATGTTTATATAATGCAATTGCATTGAGCAATATTGCATAATGATTATATTTTTAGTGGGTGTAATGCTTTATTCTAACTTCATAACGTCTACTGATACTGTATTAGTGTGTTTAACGGGGTTTCAGAATATCCCAAGGACGCATTACGGGTTTAACAACATTTTTGTTATTTTTTTAAACATATTATTTTACTCAGGATTTTTTAATATTGTGAGGATTGTAATATTATAGTTTTATGGTAAATGTTCTTATTAATGATGTTATATGACAACTTTTTATATACAAAATATTATTGAGACTGTGTAGATTTCTTGTTCCACTTTCTTTTTCTATTTTTGAATTGGTCAGAAGCCAGAAACTTAGTAAAACTTTATTAAGGTCATAGAACAAAAATGCATTTTCGGTTTTGAAGTACACCACAATGAAAAAATTTCTGCACGGTGATTGTAGGACTAAAACACATCCAAAAATAACAAAACCATTCTTGGCCGCTCACGCCCATGTTTCATACAAATCTGCCCATTCTCTTTTATTGAAGTTTTGTGAATCATACATATATTTTTATAAAAACCATCTCCCTACATCACTACATACATTTCTTAAGTTACCATTTTTGACCAAAAAAACCCTTTTTTTCTGTTTTTGTCTAGAATTACAGGATTTACGTAATAAAAAAACAACAAATATTAATCAATTTTTTACGAAAAAAGTAATCAAAGTAATCACTCAAAAGTAACGATTACTTTGGAAAAAGTAACAAAAGTAACGATTACTCAAAAGTAACGACTTTTTACATCACTACAAACAGCTGATTTCAATTTCGCAGTTCTGATTTCTTTCCCTGAGAAAAAACCTGGGGTGCGTAAGAGCGAGTTCAGTGCTCGCCCCCGACAACACATCGAACACAGTGCAAATAAACTGGGGTGAAAAAAGTGTCACATAAAACACATTAGAGCGAGTTCAGGGCGACCCAGTGCGCCCCAGTGCTCACATCGAACAAACCTAATATTCTTGTGTAGAATTCTATGAACTTAAATTTAAACTAGCTAGATTTTTAAATAAAATAACAGCTTTCCAGATACATATTTATGTATGTCGAAAAAAATATTTGTTTGTCACTTTACGGTCAAAATCAAAAGTCAAATTTTGAAACGCTATAACTTTTAGACTTCATTAATTGCTGGTTCCTCAATTATTCGTTGTAAAATTCGAAAAAGTTATTAGAAAACAGCTCACACCCTTTTTTCATAAAACGGAATTCTCTTTACCTCTTCCACTCAAAAACTTTATTTTATAATAAGGAGATGAACCCGAATAGAAATTGTAAAGAAATGTTGTCCATAAATGAATGGAGTTTTGATAAGTTTTTCAACTAAACTGGCCATGAAGGTAAGGTAAAAAGGAGCTCTACATCTGATTTTACCATTTTTTTTTGCCATTGTAATTAATAAATGAAAACTCTTGTTAATAAAAGATCCACAATAATGTTTGATAAAATTTAACTTTATTTTTGTATAAAATAATAATCCGACGCGTTTCGTCCTATAAGGCTAGTCACGCACATGCAACTGCTACTGCAACAAAACAGTTTAGTTGCAAACACTTATTTGTGCTTGCTTACACGTGAAGAACGAAAGTGTTCAGATGTGAAGAAAATTATTCTGCATATTTTGTTCTCCTCTTTGTGTTTTTCGTATTTTCATAATGAAAGGCACGATTTGATTGGTTGGATTGGATAAAAAAAGCAACACAAAAGAGAACGTCAATTTTCTACACCGAATATTTTCAAATATTTTAAAGTTACCCCGCTCACCATCACAAATCGCAGAAAATGCCTGAATTTCTTCACGTGTGATCAGGGACTATTATATTAGGTACTTATTTTATTGTTACGAACGAGGTGTTCGCTTTCGAAGATCATGATAAACTAACTATGATATTTTACATTCTTAGATCTATATATAGGTATAATGAACCTGCGATTGGCATTGACCCACATAAATAATGAGAAGAAGAACAAGGCCATCACCGCTGTTGCTGTATTCTGATATGCTGTTGCAGTTCATTGACCGACAAGCAGTGAGCATATGTTCGCATATCTGAATTGGCACTGTTGGGTTTGGTTAGCATGAACTGTTGTATTGGCCAACCTTGAAATTGTGCTTTAAAGCAAGGCACTCAAGGTGAAGGAATGTAGGTCATTGACCGACAAGCAGTGAGCATACGTATGTATGTTTGAATTGTCACCGTTGCGTTTTGGTTGGCCGATGAACTGTTAGAAACTGTGGTTCAAAGCAAGGCACAGTTGCAGGAGCATTCTAGAGTAGGTATAAATGCAAAAGGTGGCTGTTGGTGTTGAGTAAAGTGGCTGATATATAATTAGCGCGCACATGAGCAACTGCACAAACAATCGCATCGAACCTAACCAACACACCGACAATGTTTAATCAAATTTTCTACCCCATACATACAAAGAAAAATATTATCTCCTTTGTCCTATTCTTTTGCTCAGCAAATAAAAGAAAAGATACATTTGTTCTCTTTCGCACAGAGAACATAAGTCACTTTGGAAAGAACAAAATTCAACGATGTGGTAAAATATCTGCAACTATTTGGTTGCATGTGCGCGCAGTTACATATTATTCTATATGACACAAATTGAAAAACCGATTTCGGGCAATCGTCCAGTTTGTGGCAAAACAAACAAAAACAAAGTTACTCGAATCGACGACTGAATAGTTTCTGCATGTGCGCGCTGTCCCATATGAGTCAATAGGATTCATTTTTGCAACCAAACAGTTGCGAAACTAAAAGTTGCATGTGCGCAACTAGCCTAATTCTCATGGGCTACTGGTGCGTGCTCAAATAAGAAAAAAGTGGTTGCACGTTGCAGTTGTGGTTCTGTTAGTTTGTAGGACTTAGATAGAGATAGCTACACAGGAAGGAAAACTATCGAAAAGACACATGTAAACTGAATTGGTAAGTGCCCTTTCACACGAGGAAACTGAGTTGCCAGCAACTTTTAGTTCCTGGGTGAGAAGGGCAGGAGGAAAAAGGGGTGAACGAAATCTCCCCGGTCGAGGATTTGAAGAGATTTTTTGACATTTCCTTTCACATCTAGGTTTAGGTGTGTTCAACCAATAGACTTTCAAAGGAAGTTTCAAAAACTGCCTGGAGATTTGTTTCCTCGTATGAAAGGTACAAGAGATCTTTAAGGAGATTAAAAGAAAGCGTCAAAAAATCTCCAGCAACTTGTTTCTTCGTGTGAAAGGAGACTTATAGGTATATTTAAAATAATAATTAAATTAGGTTTGTTTGTTGACCTCTGAAGTCACCCAGGGATCACCCTAAGGCTTTTCTTGAAAAACCTGAACTCACCCACAACTGGGGTCTTTGCGAGAAACAGTGCATCAAAAAAAAATATGGATGCAACTGCGAGGATAATCGTGTTAGCCGAAATCGGTTTTCATCCCTCCCTAGATAAGCTTTGTGGATCCCATATCACGGAATCTGAGATCATTTGATTGTTTAATTCGCCTTTCCAGACTGTTTAAAAAAAAACGGTTTTTAACTTAGATTTTTGAATTTTTTTAACGGTCCTGTAGAGCGAACTATCTTGATATGTGATCCGAGGAGCTTCTCTAGGGAGCAGTGAAAACCAATTTCGGCTAATGCTACATTTCCACCTAGCGCTAATCTGAGATTCAATGAGATTAACCTTAAATCTCCTTTAAATCTCGTAGATTTAACCTAGAAATTTATTTCGTAAATCTTGAAGATTAGAAATTAATCTTGTTAAATCTTCCTAGGACAAATAGTTTTACAAATCGAACTAACCTATTTTTACATGGTGCTGAACGATTCATTCGAGACTCGCGTTCAGTTCTTCATTGTTTCACACGAATCAAACATTCTGTCTCATTCGCACTTCATAAGAAAAATTGGAACGCCATTTGCATTTTTGAAGGTGCTGTCAAATTTAATCTTTTATAAATCTTTTTGTGCGGTGGAAACACCAAAAAGATTTATTAAATCTAATCTGAGATAAACCTTTGGTGGAAACATAGCATAATGCTACATTTCCACCAAAGGTTTATCTCAGTTTAGATTAAATAAATCTTTTTGGTGTTTCCACCGCACAAAAAGATTTAGAAAAGATTAAATCTGAAAGCACCTTCAAAAATGCAAATGGCGTTTCAATTTTTCTTATGAGGTGGGAAAGAGACAGAATGTTTGATTCATGTGAAACAATGAAGAACTGAATCGAGTCTCGAATGAATCGTTCAGCACCATGTAAAAATAGGCTAGTTCGATTTGTAAAACTATTTGTCCTATGAAAATTTAACGAGATTAGTTTCTAATCTCCAAGATTTACGAAATATATTTGTATGGTAAATCTTCAAGATTTAAAGAAGACTTGAGGTAAATCTTATTAAATCTCAGATTAGCGTTAGGTGGAAATGTAGAATAACACTAATATGAGATTTAATAAGATTTACCGCAAATCTCCTTTAAATCTTGATTTACCATACAAATTTATTTCGTTAATCATGAAGACTGGAAATTAATCTTGTTAAATCTTCCTAGGACAAATACTTTTACAAATCGAACTAACCTATTCCTGTATGGCGCTGAAGGATTCATTAGCTGCGTTTTTTTGTATGTCCATATGGAGTTTGGCGAAAAAAATGACATCGGGAATTTCAACATTTTTGCCTTGGTCCGCCATTTTGTTTGAACTATTTTACTAGAGGTCTGCATGAATGTCTTAAAACTAGATTTGAGACATTCAATAATATTTGCTGCACTCAACTCATTCTACTCACTTCTTGAAATGAGAATGAGTGTACTACTTGGTGTTTGGAAACAATATGAGTTGAATATTCATTTTCATACAAACCCACAGCGCATTGTACCCAAAGAGAATGAATACTCATTTGTGAATATTCACAATTTGAATCAGGTGTACTCACAAAAAAAGTGAATATTCATAATTTAGATTGGGTGGTCTTGAGAGAATGCTGTGTGTTTTATCAATAGCAATAGCAAGCAATGTGTATTGGAATGATGTTTTTCTGTATATTTATATAAATTATGTATGTTGTATGTAAAGATTTATTGAATTAGCGGATACCCAACGTGTATTACTACGTTTTAAAAAAGAAATAGGTACGTTTTGATTTATTTGTTGGACAAAGAAAAGAAGTTTTTGTATGGGAAATTCTAAAATCGACTTTATGAATGGACCGAATGTGCCTAATGCCTTGTTTTAGTGGTCAAATGTCTAACACCATCTTCGTATTATTTTCTTTCTTATGAAACTGGTTCGGGGCACATCGATTGGATGATTTTTTGTTTTTTATTATATAAAGATAAACAAACTTTAATGTGCTTTTTGTTTTGCAAGTAAATATTTTCAAGGAAAAACAGTAACAGTTTGCGCCAAAAACATAGTAACGCATTTTCCAAAAAATTATAAAATTTACATGACAAAGGTTTAACTAATAGACCAAGAGCCGACAGCATATTTTGGGAACAGATGGAGAACCAAAATCGGAGTATGAGGGATTATAGGTACATTTATCGTGATATCGAATACAAAAGTCTGGCAGGTTTTTTTCCAAGTCTATGGTAGGGGTGGGGGGTTCAAACCAGCTTGTTTTCCTATTATGTCATTTTCCCTAAGTCTCAAGACGTTTATCTTGGTGATCCGATAAATGTGACCCATAATTTATCTAAGGCTTTTGAGCAAACCTTATAGGCGTTTTTGTGGATACTTTATTTTTTTTGATTTATTGTTTTGTTGAAAATCTTCAAAAAAGGGATGATAAGGTTGACGTAAAATGCTTATATACTGAGTTACAAAACAAGTGGCGCACCTTGAAATTTTGCAATATTTTTAAGTGATTTAAGAAACACATGTGATCTAAAAAACACGTTTTTTTAATACAGTTTTGTTTATTAACATAAAAGTAAGTAATTATTCATCTAAAATAAAAAAAAAACTGAATAAAAATAAAACTCTGTAAAAACATAGTGGCATATTATCAAAATGATAACAAGACATCCAAAGGTATGACTGCACCACTTTTTTTGTAACTCAGTGTATATTGAGTTCAATTAATCGGACCGTCAAGATTGTGATGTTAAGGTATAGAAATTTAGTTAATTATAGAGGTTATAATCCTGAAAATAAAAAAAGAAGAACTTTTTAACCCCCACCCCTCCGAAATGCTTAAAACAAAACCTGCCCGCCGTACTTTGATATTCGATTTCACGATACATGTACCTACTTATAATCCCTCATAATCCAATTTTGGTTATGCCCGCATTTGCTTTCTTTGAAGATGCATTTGAAGCCGTGGAGACAGGGGGAGGTTGCTGAATCTAATGGCAACAAATCCAAAATGATACGTCTACTCCAAAGAAAAGTTATAGACCTTTTTATGTAATCATGACTTATTTTTAAGTACATATCAGGTAAAATATTACCGAAAACCGTATGAAAATAGAAGTTTGTCAATTAAACTTCAAATAAACGTTTCATTAGTCAAAAGAACCAAGATTAAAAAGAGCCCTTAAAATATCTTTGGTAAAAGCATGTTTTTTTAAGACGAAGGTAAAGTGTAGAATTATTAACTTAACACTCACTGGACAACGTCAGACTTATAACAGTCAGTATTTTTTACAAGATTGAATCGATCACTCATAATTTGGGTTTTGATACCTTAATTGATTAAGAGTTCTGAATTGACCATACCGTGCGCCGCGCGCCGCGCCGCCATCCACCAGAAATATTTTTCCATTGAAACACCCGAGTCATTTGCCAGCTCCTAAGTGAAATTAAATTTTTTCTTTTAAAATCCAGGTTTAATCTTTTATTTGTCAAAATTGAACTTACATTATTCAAATACATTTTCACTTTAAATGGTATAGATATACCTTTCCTCCAATTTTAAAATCAAATCCAAATAGCAATAGAATTGCACTCACAAACAAACTGTGAATATTCAAAACATACTATGAATATTCAAACTATAATATGAGTATTTATAATAATACAGAGCGAAAGAAGTGCACTCATTTGATTTGTTACAAGCACCCACGAAAGAGAAAAGAAACAAGCACTGCACCCGTTCTGTTATCAGAGAGTGAATGTTGTACTGGTTTTGTTTTTTATATGAGTTCTCATTTTGTGAGTGAACTTTATTAAAATTGTGTTGTAAATTGAGTGCACTGAAGTAGTGGAACAGTGTGAATAGATCAAATGAATACATTCATGCAGACCTCTATATTTTACTAACAAACATTTGACATTTCTATACAAATTATCGATAACACAACGACAATGGTAGTCTGGCAATACCGTTTTTATCGGGACAAAAGTTAACTCCAGTTAATTGGGTGCCAGTTATAGCTATCATTGAAACTCATCATTGAAAATTTTAATGATTGATTTTGAGACGTTTAGGAGGCCAAATCATTTATTATTTTGATGGACAATCAAAGCTTAAGACTTCATTAATATTTCTAGTCAAAAAAAAATTTCAAATAGGCCCAACTTTCCACATAAAAAGCCTTTTCTTATTTCAATGATTGAACTACCTTACCAATGATCATTGAAAAATTAAAAGTCAATTTTTGTGGAAAGTTGGGCCTATTTGAAATTTTTTTTTGACTAGAAATATTAATGAAGTCTTAAGCTTTGATTGTCCATCAAAATAATAAATGATTTGGCCTCCTAAACGTCTCAAAATCAATCATTAAAATTTTCAATGATGAGTTTCAATGATAGCTATAACTGGCACCTTATCTGGACTTAGCTTACTCTATATAGACATAGTTGTTGTTGTATTTAACATGTTAATTGTTTTGCTTTGTTGTCGTTCTTTTCACACAATTTTATTTGGACATGCAAAAAACACAGCTATTTATGGCTGAATTCAGTTCTTCACAAAGGAAACATTCTATCTCACTTCCTCTTTATGAGAAAAAATGAAACATCATTTGCATTTTAAAAGGGGATGTCAAAGTAAATCTTTTTTAAATCATTTTGCGCGGTGGAAACACTAAATAGATCTATTAAATCTGAACTGAAATAATCCCTTGGTGGAAACATAGCATAACACGATTATCCTCGAAATTGCATTCATATTTTTTTTCGATACACTAGCTGTGTTTTTTTCCTTGCCCGAATGGGCTTGGACGAAAAAACGACATCGGGACTTAGCAATTTACATTTTAAAAGCAACAACGACTAAGCCCCTTCGGGCTTAGCTAAGCCCAGAGAAATTTCGGGGCTTAACTTAAGCCCAGATAAAAACTGTATTACCGGCATGAATTTCATACATGTTATCGATAGTTTGTATGGAAACTCCATTTTTTTCTGTAATGGCGTCGCTTAGCCCCGATGTCGTTTTTTTCATCCGATTCCCCCGGGCTTGCAAAAAAAACACACCTACTGTTTCTCGCAAAGGCCCCAGTTGTGGACTGCAAGACTTTGAGCGGCCTTGTAAAACAGCCATAAGTTGTGAAGTCGGTAGTAAAAATAAAACCAAATAAAAAGAAAATGTGGCTATTCGACTTAATTCTTGCGAATTTCGAAAAAAAAATATTTAACAATAACAGGCAAAATTCGCGAGAATAACACCGAAAATCCACATTTTATTTTTGCCACCGACTACACTTCATCTATAATTATTGCCAATGAATGCTTGTTGACAGATATTTCTGAACACTTTTTCTGTCAAAAAAATATTGATGCAAAATTGCCTCCAAACGTATCAATGAAAATTGACAATAGTTTAATGTAAAATTGTTTAAATTGGCTGCAAGAATGCTGTATTTGGTGTATCAGAAAATAATAAAGAAGAAATACCAAAATTGGGTAGTAAATAAGTTAGTCCCCTTTCACACGAAGAAACAAGTTGCTAGAGATTTTTTTGACGTTTTCTTTTAATCTCCTTAAACATCTCTTGTACCTTTCACACGAGGAAACAAATCTCCAGGCAATTTTTGAAATTTCCTTTGAAAGTATATTGGTTGAACACACCTAAACTTTGATGTGAAAGGAAATGTCAAAAAATCTCCTCAAATCCTCGACCGGGGAGATTCTGTTCGCCCCTCTTTCCTTCTGCCCTTCTTACCATGGAACTAAAAGTTGCTAGCAACTCAGTTTCCTCGTGTGAAAGGGCACTATAAAATGTATAGAAAAAAGAAGATTAGGTACAGTTTTACAAGGAGGGTTAGGTCCAGTTGCACAAATATGATTCAAATATTGATCCGCTGTTCAACAATTTTTACTGGCTAATTGCGGTGGAATTACTGAGGTTCAATGAGAGTATTGATAGTTCAAGGTGTAGGTATTATCATAGACTAACTAATAATAAAGACAGGCCACAGGCCGCTTCATATAAAGAAAAAGGACCCAATTTGAGATTGCCTCCACCTAGATTGCCTCCACTTCATACATGTTTTGTACTTGGCGAGAAAAGCTTTTGCTTCATATGAAGCTTTCAAGTTGCATCGAACTGAAATTCATTTCACCACTATCGCAAGTGTACCTGTTTTTGTTGTTGGTTTTTGGGTATTTTGTCTGTTTTTTTTTTTTTCTTTTTTTGCAATTAATGAATGTTGTGAAGCAGTGGTGGTAGTTTTTTTGTCTTCATAGTGAGCTCTAACTTAAATTTTGCTTGTGTGTGTGTACACTTCAGGTAGGTATATTTATTTCATTCTTGTCGATCTTGGCAAGAATTCTCGTTTTTGGGTTTTGCTTTGGTAGGTTTGAAGGAAAAAATTGTTCTTTCGAGGATTTCTCTTTTTTCACGTTTGGGGGTGGATGTTGAGAATATATGACTGTTCTGAAGCAATGGTAGACTTGGTGGCGGTTGTTTCATTTATCCTTTTTTGTGTGCTTGCTTGTGTACTCTTGCATATACATAGGTACATACATTCATAAATATAATCTCGATCTTCTAGTAATGACATAAGGATTTTCGTTTTTGGTGGTTTCGAGGATTTCTATACAGCATTATGAAGGAATATTTTTTATTTTAGGCATTTATTTATTCAGTACCGAAATAAAAAAAAATGTTAAGAAATACAGGTGAATAACATACCTTATTTGTTTAATTGCAAAATTAAACTTACCGAGTCGAGGAGTATGTTCGCAAATGATGTGTAGGTACCTATAACATTTCTTTAAATCGAGTAAACTTATTGTAAAGTTAAAATGCTATTTTTTACATATTTAAAGCATAAATAAAGATTCATTATTTCTATACATTCATGTGTTTTTCTTAAAGTTTCTAGGGAAATGCGCCCGAAAATAGCCACATTTTCACTCTAAACGAATTTCCACTTCTCATACTTAGTAATTTATCATGTTCACTTCAATCATTAAAGTTTTCTAAAAATATAATCCTTGTTATATTATCATTCATTTCATACCTTAAAAAAGAATTACTGAAGTTATAAACCATTTCCGTAGAGCTTATTCGTGATATTCCAAATACTGTATTTGTACCTAGTTTGCAAAATTTTGGGTTGAGTAATTTTCAAAAATCGATATAACATCATGTGGTTAACCAAGAAATATGTCTGATACACCAAAATAACCTGTTATTAATCAAAATTATTTTTAAATACAAGTTTTTAAAATCGTAGCGTTTCTCGACTTATATAGAATTTAATGCAGCGGGATCAAAATGCAAATTTGCTTGCAATTGATTAATATATTGAAACTTAACTGTGGAGCTTGTGATCAACACACATAAACACACTCGTATATGTACGAGTATAATCAAATTTTAGTTAGGTTTTGCAAAATAGAATTTTGGAAAACTGAAATCATTTGGTGGGTGTGGTCAACAGATATGAACTATATAATTCACAGGTTGGGGGATTTATATGGCAGTTTTTGAATGTATGTAAATATCTTTAAGAATCCATTATCTATGCTTTCTGTTTGAAAATGTTATTTATTAAATATTTTAAGCTTATATTAAGAATCTGTATCTTCTCAAAATTCAAGTAAACTATTGATTTTCTAGGCACATACTCGAAGAAGTGGTATTTTCTCTATAAACCAAGTTGCACCTTTTACAATAATTTCATATTAATTCGAAATATTACTGGTTTAATAAAAATATAAACTTTTTATATTAGGTCTGTTTCCTTACTTTTGGGATAAAGTTTGGGAAAAAGTTCGGGAAAAAGTTTGGGATTGAGCTTTCTGGTGTTGTTGTTGTAATGTTTAACCAGAAACAAAAAGTAAAGAAACGCATTTGGGATGTTTCTGGTTTGTTGCGGTTTAAATTTCCTATTTAACTTCAATGCTCGTTGGCTCACCGCATACAAAATTATACAATTTCAATTATTTTTACATGCACTGATCATGTTGGGCTCTATTAAAAGAACATAGAGAAATATTTTACTTTATATTTGCCTCCATTGTATCATTTTCATTTTATTTTATTAAATTAAACCATTTTATGTACGCTACTTGAAAAATTTAATTTCAAATTTTTCGATCAGCTGATTTCTTATTTGACAAGCAAGAAAGTGCAGTAACTAAAATGTTCGGGTAGATTCTTGCTGGAGGGGAAATGAAAAAAAGTCGAAAGCTCTGGCATTTTCGTGTCAGAAAATAGTAAAGAAACACATTTTGGGTAGATTTGGGATACTTCGGGATCCCACGGGCGAGTAAAGAAACAGACCTATTATCTTTTCATGATTTCATGTTTTAGATGTCAATTTTTGTTTGAATAATACCAATATGTTCAAAACCTGCAACTCGAAACCCCTATAGAACTAGTTTTACATTGAAACTAGTTTTGAATCGTGTCAATAATAGGGCTGTAAGAAAAGTTTTCATATATATAAAACATTGCTGTACATTATTGCTCACAAGTATCGATAAAATTCGAGATTTGGAAAGTCATACACAAGCTCTCCCAAAATGGCTTATAACTTCAGTAATTTTTTTTCTAACAAATGAGGTAGGTATCAACTTAAAGATAATATAAAAAGTTTATATTTTTATTAAACCAGTAATATTTCGAATTAATATGAAATTATTGTAAAAGGTGCAACTTGGTTTATAGAGAAAATACCACTTCTTCGAGTACATGTGCCTAGAAAATCAATAGTTTACTTGAATTTTGAGAAGATACAGATTCTTAATATAAGCTTAAAATATTTAATAAATAACATTTTCAAACAGAAAGCATAGATAATGGATTCTTAAAGATATTTACATACATTCAAAAACTGCCATATAAATCCCCCAACCTGTGAATTATATAGTTCATATCTGTTGACCACACCCACCAAATGATTTCAGTTTTCCAAAATTCTATTTTGCAAAACCTAACTAAAATTTGATTATACTCGTACATATACGAGTGTGTTTATGTGTGTTGATCACAAGCTCCACAGTTAAGTTTCAATATATTAATCAATTGCAAGCAAATTTGCATTTTGATCCCGCTGCATTAAATTCTATATAAGTCGAGAAACGCTACGATTTTAAAAACTTGTATTTAAAAATAATTTTGATTAATAACAGGTTATTTTGGTGTATCAGACATATTTCTTGGTTAACCACATGATGTTATATCGATTTTTGAAAATTACTCAACCCAAAATTTTGCAAACTAGGTACAAATACAGTATTTGGAATATCACGAATAAGCTCTACGGAAATGGTTTATAACTTCAGTAATTCTTTTTTAAGGTATGAAATGAATGATAATATAACAAGGATTATATTTTTAGAAAACTTTAATGATTGAAGTGAACATGATAAATTACTAAGTATGAGAAGTGGAAATTCGTTTAGAGTGAAAATGTGGCTATTTTCGGGCGCATTTCCCTAGAAACTTTAAGAAAAACACATGAATGTATAGAAATAATGAATCTTTATTTATGCTTTAAATATGTAAAAAATAGCATTTTAACTTTACAATAAGTTTACTCGATTTAAAGAAATGTTATACCTACACATCATTTGCGAACATACTCCTCGACTCGGTAAGTTTAATTTTGCAATTAAACAAATAAGGTATGTTATTCACCTGTATTTCTTAACATTTTTTTTATTTCGGTACTGAATAAATAAATGCCTAAAATAAAAAATATTCCTTCATAATGCTGTATAGAAATCCTCGAAACCACCAAAAACGAAAATCCTTATGTCATTACTAGAAGATCGAGATTATATTTATGAATGTATGTACCTATGTATATGCAAGAGTACACAAGCAAGCACACAAAAAAGGATAAATGAAACAACCGCCACCAAGTCTACCATTGCTTCAGAACAGTCATATATTCTCAACATCCACCCCCAAACGTGAAAAAAGAGAAATCCTCGAAAGAACAATTTTTTCCTTCAAACCTACCAAAACAAAACCCAAAAACGAGAATTCTTGCCAAGATCGACAAGAATGAAATAAATATACCTACCTGAAGTGTACACACACACAAGCAAAATTTAAGTTAGAGCTCACTATGAAGACAAAAAAACTACCACCACTGCTTCACAACATTCATTAATTGCAAAAAAAAAAAAAAAAAAAACAGACAAAATACCCAAAAACCAACAACAAAAACAGGTACACTTGCGATAGTGGTGAAATGAATTTCAGTTCGATGCAACTTGAAAGCTTCATATGAAGCAAAAGCTTTTCTCGCCAAGTACAAAACATGTATGAAGTGGAGGCAATCTAGGTGGAGGCAATCTCAAATTGGGTCCTTTTTCTTTATATGAAGCGGCCTGTCTTTATTATTAGTTAGTCTATGGTATTATAGAAGCCAATTTAATACCCGAATCTTCATTGAATTTCAGTTAATTTGCTAAAGCCAGTGATTTAAAATTTCTGAACCACGATTTGAATATTTGTACAACTAGCCCTTCGACTCCCTACCTCTTTTCTGCGTATGTAATATGTTATATCGAAGAAAAGCCTTTTCAGAACGTCCATGTAGGCAGGTATCCCAACTAACAATTTTGCCCCTATAATCATCCAAAGAAGCCATTCATAATCATTTCTTGTAATCATATAAGCATTATAAGTAAGTAAGTAATTCATTTTATTTACAATTTTAGCTAACGTGCAGGGGGACCGAATGGATGCCGGGATAAGCAGACAACCCAGCTATGCTGGTCAGGGCACAAACTTGTCCTCGGGATGGTTAAAAGCCCCCTTAAGGCGGATGAACTGCAGGTGGTGGTCAACGGCATGATAGTCTGGTGGCGGAGGAGCTTTTTTTTGGTAAAAGGCCAACGGCAGCAGCAGGTAGCGTCTGTAACCCATATTGGGCGGCTACAAAAGGCGTCTGTTTTCCCACAGTGGGCGGCCTCGAGCAGTTATGTGTTTGACCATACAAAAGGCGGGTGTGCCTGTCAAATCTGAGCTTATGTATGTTATTAATCATATCTCGGAAAACACCATGGTGGAAGGATATATGCAAATACATGAATTATGACAACAAATGGAAATGAGTCCCCAAGAGGTAATCTTTTTATAGAAAATCCTTCTGTAGCTTCGGCTGCAGTAAACCGCACATCGGATTTGGGGGTGCGGCATCCTTCATGTACGAGCGTCAATCAAGACGCCATAATAATAAATGAATCGTTGACAAATAGAAGAAGTCTTTCAAGAAGCGCAAATGTTACTTTTGGCTACCGCATACGTACGAAAATCGGAGCATGGAACGTTCGATCCTTGTACAGCGATGGTAGATACGAGCAGGTTGAGCGTGAAATGCTTCGCCTAAAGATCAGTATCCTGGGCATAAGCGAAACTAAGTGGAGAGGAAGAGCTGAATACAGATCAGACACTGGACAGACGAGAATGCTGTATTCCGGCGAAGATGAAAGAGAGGGTGGCCAAAGACTGCATGGTGTCGGAATTATGTTGAACGAAGAAGCGAGGCGTAGTTTGATCTCATGGGCGCCCATTTCTGCGAGATTAATGACAGCAAGGTTTCGTTCAAAAATTCGTAACGTCACAATTATTCAGTGCTACGCCCCCACAAATGAAGCGACCGAGGAAGACAAAACCGCGTTCTACACTCATCTTCACTCGGTTTACAGTAGTGTTCCGAGAGCCGACATCATAGTCGTTATGGGAGACCTTAATGCCCAAGTCGGTTCAGACAATTACGGACTGGAACGCGTGATGGGAAGAAATGGCGTGGGGTCACGGAATGAAAATGGTGACTTGCTTGTCGACTTTTGTAACGCGAATCGTCTTGTGATAGGTGGGACTGTATTTAAGCATAAGACGTGCAACAAAATTACCTGGGTGCATCCGGATGGTCAAACCGAAAACCAAATTGATCATATCATGATTCAGCAGCGATGGAGGAAGTCTATGTGTGATGTCCGGAGTATAAGAAATGCCGATGTGGGAAGCGATCACCATTTGGTTCTGATGAGTCTCAAACTACGAACCGCTGCCGTACAAAAACCAGCGCAGGATGCAGCAAGGAGCACAAAATTCATTACTAATGCTTTAAATGACCCCAACATATGTCGAAACTATGTCACCACCCTTAACGACAGAGCCTCGTCATTAAATGGAATCCAGAATTCAACAATTGATGAGATGTGGGGTGAAATTAAAAGTGTTTTTATGGAGGCTGGATCCGAAACTGTACCCAAGCGAACGAGACGTAGAGACTCTTGGATATCCCAAGACACCTGGGATAAGATCGAACTTCGCAAATCGTTGAAAATCCAAATAAATGCCGAAGCTGATGTTCAACGAAAGGCTGACTTGCGAAGAGAGTACCGCATTGCACATAAGATGGTCTACCGCTGTGTGAGACGTGACAAGAGGGTGAAGTTGGATGGACTCGCAGATAATGCGGAAAGCGCTGCCAGAAGAGGAGATATCCGGGAATTGTACCAAATAGCCAAAGATGTTATCGGTAAAAAAGCAACACCAATCATCCTGTAATGGATGTGGATGGCACACTTTTGGTATCAATTGAGGATCAGCTTCGTAGATGGAAGGACCATTTTTGTGCCCTGCTAAATGAGGATTCAGTTGAGCAGAGTGCTGAAGTGCCCCAACTAAACGAGATGCGCAGGTCCTATAGGGGTATTGACATCGAACCCCCGTCAGAATCGGAAATTCGTACATCAATAAATCTCCTCAAAAACAACAAGGCAGCTGGACTGGACGGAGTACCAGCTGAATTCCTGAAAGCCGATCCCGTAGCAGCGGCTAGTATTTTACATCCGCTGATACAAAACATTTGGGAAAACGAAAGCTATCCCAGGGACTGGAAGGATGGTGTGATTGTTAAGTTGCCAAAGAAAGGTGACTTAAAGAATTGCAACAATTGGCGTGGTATCACCGTTTTGTCCGTTTTCCCAAAACTAATGGCAACAATCATACTCGAGCGAATAAAGGATAGAATCGAGTCTACACTCAAGAGGCATCAAGCTGGCTTCCGCAGTGGTCGATCGTGTGTCGACCATATCAACACCCTGCGTATCGTCCTCGAGCAGTCGATGGAATATCAATCACCGCTTTACCTCATGTTCGTGGATTTTGAAAAGGCCTTTGATCGAGTTAACCGAGAATGTATATGGAGATCGTTGCTTGGTAGAGGAATTCCACCAAAAATTGTTGCCATTATTAAAGAGTCCTACAACAACGCGAGGTGTTTTGTTTTGCACAATGGGCAGTTATCCGACTCCTTCGTAGTGCAACAGGGTGTGAGACAAGGGGATGTTCTATCGCCAATTCTCTTCCTGCTGGCGATGGACGACGTATTGACGGCCAGTGTTGGTACAGCTGAGCGACAGGGCATTCAATGGAGACCGTTCGAAAGGCTCAGTCATTTAGACTATGCCGATGACATATGTCTACTGGCAAATAACATCAGTGGGCTGAACGGGATGTGCCAAGCACTGCAAGTGAAGGGAGAGTCGAGTGGTCTAAGAATTAACAGCAAAAAGACAAAAATAATGCTCACAGGCCGCTCCACACAGCAGCGTATTATTTTACGCCAGACGCCAGTTGAAGTAGTGGAACAATTTAACTACCTTGGCAGTATTGTTTCTGCAAACGGTGGTACGGATCTGGACGTTAAAAGTAGAATAAATAAAGCTCGTGCTGCCTTCGGTACTCTGTCCCCAATTTGGAAATCCAGTCAAATCTCCTTACGCACTAAGTTGAGATTCTTCGAATCCAATGTCAAATCCGTGCTGTTATATGCTTGTGAAACCTGGAAAGTCACGTCTACCATTTCGAAGAAATTGCAGGCTTTTGTGAATCGCTGTCTTCGCCACATCCTAAAGATTCGCTGGCCACAAATAATATCAAATGAGGAATTGTGGCGCAGGACAAGTCAAGAGCGGCTGGACGTCGACATAAGAAAGCGTAAATGGCGTTGGATTGGTCACACACTGAGGAAACCAAAGGATGAAATTGCAAAGCAGTCCTTTGAATGGAATCCTCAGGGTGCACGGCGGGTTGGAAGACCAAGAACAACATGGAAATCAACTGTCTTAGCGGAAGCAGAATCCCAGAGAAAGACGTGGCCACAGCTTAAGTACCTTGCAGCAGACCGTGAAGGATGGAGACGTTTTGTTGACGCCCTATGCCCCAGCCGGGGATACAGGACACGATGATGATGACAATTTTAGCAATACATTGTTTGTAAGATAAAAATAATGAATTTAAAGCTATGGCATAGCCGTCAGCTCGATTGACATACATAAGTAATGTATACTACGTTTTAAATTTACAATATTTAAATACAAAAATTAAATGAATTCAGTAGTTAATAAGTTTCTATAATTATAAATTGAGTTTAAAAAACAGTAAAGTGATTTCCAATTCAAACCATTTAAAATTTTTATTGTTTCTTGCATTGTTAAGCTTGTTTTCCCAAAATATCTTTTTCTTCGATATCTTAATATAGGACAAATGCTTATGAAATGGAAGCAGTCTTCTTTTGCATGAATATTGCAGAGAGTACAAAATTGATTAAATTTACCGTTGTATGGGCTGCCATTTAAAGGCAGGAGTTCGCATCGAGATTTGAATATTATTGAAATTTCCTTATAATTTAAACTGTCTTGGAAGTAGTTGTTGTTTGCTAGATTATAATTGAGCTGAGAATATATTATTCTGCTCTCAGACTGGCGCGCTTCAGTTATTAGTGTTTCCCGAATATGGTCTTCGTATTTTTGAATTGAAGTGTACAGCTGCTCTTTTAGTTGAACTGGGTTGTTCAAATCAAACTGAATATCTTCTCCACAAGTAACACCAATATTTTGCCACTTCATGGTCCACCAGTCATTATTTCTTAGTTCATACAAGAGCATTTTTTTGGTCATACGAGTGTCTGAGTGTGAAGAAACTTTGAGTATGTAGTCTCCTTGAAGCTTAAGGGTGTTGGTAAACAGTTTCGGAAGACCCGTTTCCAAATACAAAGCGTAGTTTGGAGTATTTTGGGGAAGTTTGAAAAGTTTTTTTATAAAATTCCGTTGGAGTTTTTCTACTTCTTCAAATTCATCTATTCCCCAAACTTGTGCTGCATAGCAGAGTGATGTTTTTACAACACACTCGAATATTTTGTATTTTGCAGACAATGCCACATTTTGATTTGAGAAAATATTCTTCCAGGTCATATTAAGCAAACTTTGAGATGAATTCGCCTTTTCTGCTAGATGTTTTTTGAAATTCATCGTTGGGCTAAGTTTAACTCCTAAATATTTGTATTCCTTTGTGACTTCAACTCGACTTTCATTGAAATACCAACTGTCTCTAATTTCGTTGCGTGCAAACCGCGAGAATACCATGATTTTGGATTTTTCAATATTTATTGTAAGTCCCCACGTCTTGGTGTAAGATGACAATCGGTTAATCATTAGCTGCATATTTTCTGGTGACTCAGAGAGTATAACGAGATCGTCTGCATATAAAAGAACATTGACAACAGTATTGGCGATCCTAATCCCACCGGGTAGATATTTACCAATATCGTTTATAAATAAAGCAAACAGTAAAGCACTGAGTGGGCATCCCTGTTTAACACCTGAGTCCGTATCAAACCATTTTGAGAATGATGATCCATCCCAAACTGCTGCTTCTGAACCGGTGTACATATTCCTTAAAACATTAAGGAATTTTGTAGATACACCAAGTTGGGAGAGCTTATATATGAGTGCACTTCTATTCACAAGATCGAAGGCTGCTTTGAAGTCGACAAAAAATGCGTATGTCTTTTTATTTCTGGCTTGGAAGGCTTTGACGATAGAAGTAAGTGTAAATATCTGATCAACTTACTGTGGAATAGTTTTTCCTGAATCCCGCTTGGAATTCTGTTAGAATGTTGTTATCATCAACCCATTTTACCAATCTGTTCAAAAGGACACCGCAAAATATTTTGGCTATGATGTTCATAAAGGATATTCCGCGATAGTTTTCCACATTATTTGGGTCACCTTTCTTATGGATAGGAAAGATAAACGATTTTTTTAATGACGAAGGAGTGGTACCTGTTGAAAAAATTTTGTCGAAAAGTTTTTTTAGCTCACTAGTTAAGGCTGGCGTTGCGTTTTTGTAATACTCATATGGTATTCCATCTTCTCCTGGTGCTTTTCCGTTTTTAGCTTTCTCAATTACTACTTTTATTTCGTTGATGTTTATTTCAGAGTCTAAAGATTCATCAATTACTAGGGGTTCTGCATAGGTGAAAGTCAAGTTTGACTTGTTGAGTAACAAATTTTTGAAGTAAATAGAAAAATCATCTGCGGACACATTTGTGCCTATAACAAAATTCGATCCATTTACCTCCTTGGCTAATTTCCAGAAGTCTTTTGAATTTGAAGAAAGACTTAGAGATTTTCCTTGATTATTTTCGTATTCAATTTTTTTCATTTGGCATATTTGCTTGTAATCAGTATTTGATTTGATGTACCATTTTCTAAGTTCCTCGGTGTAGTTGTTTCGAAGTGCTTGTAAGAGTGAGAATGATTTTTTTCGGGCATTCATGCACTCTTTATCAAACCACTTTTGCTTGGATTTTGATGCAGTACCGGGAAATTGAGTGCGTGAAGAATTTCTGATGCATGAGATGATTTCCTTTGACAATAACTCAATAGATTCATTTGACCACAAAGTTTCGCAGATAATATTATCTAGAGTATTTTGGTAAGTATCTATATTTTCATTTCTCCACTTCAGTCTTGGCAGTAGGTTCAGTTCTTTTTGTTGCAGTGTATTTTTACTGGTCCATTCAACCACAAGAGGCATATGATCTGAATAGTTTTTATATTCTATTACGAACTTTGATATTGAGATCAACCAATCGCTGTTTGCTGTGCAGTAGTCGATCACAGATTTACCCTGTCCTCCAACAAATGTATAATGGCCCTCTGTATCTCTATAGGCACAACCATTAAAAACCATACTATCATACATTTGCAACATCTCCAAAAGATCCAGACCGTTTTGGTTGCATATATCGTCCTTGGAAGTCCTGCTGGTTGTTGAAATGAGGGTATTGTTTATTGCGTTTGCAGTATTGATTTGCATGTTGCTAATTCTAGCATTGAAGTCACCAATCAGAAGGATGCTTTTGTTATCCAGATAACTCATTATGTTATTCAATTTTTCAAAATCATCACTCCATCTATTGCAATTGATGTAAACCGGAACAATATACATATTATTTGTTTTTAAGAGTCTTACGACAGTAGTGCCTTCATGTTCTACGAAATCGTATGTTTTTAATAGTGTTGTTTTTATTCCGTAGATGCTTCCACCGCTTGCACGCCCTTTAGTTGATGTTTTGACTGCTCCACTCCAAAAAAGTTTGAATCCATTAAAGAGGTTATTAAATTTATAAGAATTTTCATTTGTAACATGTGTTTCGAATAAGAAAAATATATCAAATGTTTTAATATAATTAAAAAAATCAGGAAAAAAAAGTTTGTTATTGAGTCCTGGGCCCTATTTCATAATAAAGTACAAACTAATTAGTCCAGTAACCTTGTAGTTTCATAGTACTGAGACCTTGCGTCAGGTCCGGTAGTTCTGATTTTTTGCTGAGTTGTTTATGATGTTGGCCTAGTATTAAATTTGATTTTTCGACCTCGAGCGCCGAACGCAACATTGGTAAAAATCCAAAAAACCGCGAATTTTTCGCGGTTTTTTCACTTATTTGCTATTTTAACCATTACGCCTTAACTTCCGAATAGAACATTGCTCTACGATTTCAACCTTACTAAATTTGCTTCAATTTGAGTCCAAAGCCGGTTCTGTAGACATAACGGTTTCCAAGGGACGGCATTTCAAAATATAGCAATAAAAAATTTAAAACAACAAGTAGTATATAAAACAGTATAATAACAAAAACATGGTCTTTGACATATGCTGCATCAAAGCAATAGAGCGTGTAGATTGAGCCAAAAGAAGAAAACAATAGTATCGGATGGGGGGTATATATCCCCCCGTTTAGGCGGGAGGGGCAATTCTAAGAAAAGTTGACTTCAAATAGAAAAATAACCATAAAAATACAATGGTAATATCTGGACGAAAATTCATTCCTCATCTCAAAGCCAGAAATCCATTCTTTAATTTTTTTTTTTTAAATAAAGTTTTTTTTAGCTGATAGTTTTTGAAAAATTTACTTTCAAACTCAAAATTTTGAGAAAAAGACGATTTGTTTTTGTTAACCTATTTTTTTTTTTTTATTTTATGGTATTAAGTACTATTTTTGATTTTGATTTTCAATGCCCTTATTAATTCTTAGTTAAAAACTGAAAACCAAATGCTAAAATGACTTCCAGTTTTTGAGAAAACTGAAATTAACATGATCAACTTCACTGTTTTCAGTCTAGTATCCTTTTTCTTTGGGGTGGGAGGGCTCTGCCTCAGATGCGGTAGTTCTGATTTTTAGATGAGTTGTTTATGATGTTGGCCTTAGCAATAATCCAAGTTTTTGACCTCGAGCGCCGAACGCAACTTTGTGAAATACGCAAAAAACCGAGAAATTTTCGCGTTTTTTTCAGTTATTGGCTATTTTAACCTTTAAGGCCTGGTTTTCCGATTATAATTTTGCTCTACTATTTCAAAATAATTAAATGGACTTCAGTTTGAACTAAAAATCAATTCAAATTGTGAACTTTTTCATCAACTTTTGAATTTAGAATGCTGCAAATCGAATTGAAGGGGGCTTATTCACCCCTTGTGTGAAATCGTTTGCCCCTTTTCAATGACTTCTTATACTGTGTAGCGTGTCATGTTGGCTTTATTTTAAGATCTTAATCATGAACATCGGATAAGTAGAAACGGAGTTATGATTTTTTAAAGTCAACCATATAAAACTCGAACTAAAACAGTACTCAGTTCAGTACCTACCAGTGAGTTATCTGAAGCGAATGTTTTAGTTCGAGTTTTATATGGTTGACTTTAAAAATCATAACTCCGTTTCTACTCATCCGATGTTCATGATTAAGATCTTAAAATAAAGCCAACATGACACGCTACATAGTATAAGAAGTCATTGAAAAGGGGCAAACGATTTCACACAAGGGGTGAATAAGCCCCCTTCAAATCGATTTGCAGCTTTCTAAATTCAAAAGTTGATGAAAAAGTTCACAATTTGAATTGATTTTTAGTTCAAATTGAAGTCCATTTAATTATTTTGAAATAGTAGAGCAAAATTATAATCGGAAAACCAGGCCTTAAAGGTAAGAATAGCCAATAACTGAAAAAACCGCGAAAATTTCTTCGTTTTTTGCGTATTTCACAAAGTTGCGTTCGGCGCTCGAGGTCGAAAACTTGGATTATTGCTAAGGCCAACATCATAAACAACTCATCTAAAAATCAGAACTACCGCATCTGAGGCAGAGCCCTCCCACCCCAAAGAAAAAGGATACTAGACTGAAAACAGTGAAGTTGATCATGTTAATTTCAGTTTTCTCAAAAACTAGAAGTCATTTTAGCATTTGGTTTTCAGTTTTTAACTAAGAATTAATAAGGGCATTGAAAATCAAAATCAAAAATAGTACTTAATACCATACAAAAAAAAAAAAAAAATAGGTTAACAAAAACAAATCGTCTTTTTCTCAAAATTTTGAGTTTGAAAGTAAATTTTTCAAAAACTATCAGCTAAAAAAAACTTTATTTAAAAAAAAAAATTAAAGAATGGATTTCTGGCTTTGAGATGAGGAATGGATTTTCGTCCAGATATAACCATTGTATTTTTATGGTTATTTTTCTATTTGAAGTCAACTTTTCTTAGAATTGCCTCTCCCGCCTAAACGGGGGGATATATACCCCCCATCCGATACTATTGTTTTCTTCTTTTGGCTCAATCTACACGCTCTATTGCTTTGATGCAGCATATGTCAAAGACCATGTTTTTGTTATTATACTGTTTTATATACTACTTGTTGTTTTAAATTTTTTATTGCTATATTTTGAAATGCCGTCCCTTGGAAACCGTTATGTCTACAGAACCGGCTTTGGACTCAAATTGAAGCAAATTTAGTAAGGTTGAAATCGTAGAGCAATGTTTTATTCGGAAGTTAAGGCGTAATGGTTAAAATAGCAAATAAGTGAAAAAACCGCGATAAATTCGCGGTTTTTTGGATTTTTACCAATGTTGCATTCGGCGCTCGAGGTCGAAAAATCAGATTTAGTACTAGGCCAACATCATAAACAACTCAGCAAAAAATCAGAACTACCGGACCTGACGCAAGGTCTAATGTATATAGTTACTGGACTAAATACTATTAGTCTGTGGTAAAATTGCTTTTCATTATCAAGCAGCAGAAAAGGACTTCTGTACTTTTCAGTTGGTTAATATCACTAATAGTATTGGGAAGGTCACTCTCAGTATGAAACAGGAACTTTTAGTGGTTTTACCTTGTAGTTTTTGAAACTTGTACTTTCAACTAATAGTATTAGCTCTATTATGAAACAGGGCCCTGATATATTATATGCTAAGATATTAGAAATAAAAATATGTGAACTGACGGCTTCTACATCTCAATTTAATACTAAACTACTATCACTTGGTGCAGAAGACATCCCTGGTGCGGAAGAGTTGGTTAATCTATTACATTCGTTTTGATGTCCAGAAGTAGTTGTTGGTAGTATTGTGTTTTTGACAGCTTCAAAGTTTATTTTTCCAAACAAACGCACAAGTTCTTCTTCTCCATCATCATTCTGATTTATTTTAAGTTTATTATAAGAATCCAAATAAAACGCTTTATCACCAATTACTAGACTGTTGTTTTTATCTGTATTTTTTCATTTGGTTTATGTGTTTTGATGATTCGACGGTATTTTAACAAAATTCTGCGTTTTAATTGCATCTGTTTAGTCAAATCTCGTTGCAAATAAACACCTGTGCCTTTTAGTTTTGAAGAGTTCCATAACATCTTATTCGCAATTTCGATAGAGCCGGTGTTAATTTTAAGTTTAACAACAGTGCCGAGATTCAGCTATTTCAGCGAGTGAGATGAGATGACTCCCCTAACTCGCCGACTCATCTCACTGCACTCGCAAAATTGATTCAGCTATTTTAGTGAAATGAGTAAGTTCGAATTGAGTTTCGAACATGAGACAAATAATTAATATAATAGAGTCAAATTCAACCTCCTTGTCACACTCGTACGTTTGATATTCTGTTTCACATCACCACTAATGGACGCGAAATGAAATAACTAATACAACAATGTAATCATTGAAATATTAAAGATGGAGTATCTTTTGAATCAATTATTGTTTTTGTCGTAATTAATGTTGAATGTGAGTTTTTTTTTTTGGAGAAATATAACTCGATTTTACATATGTGCATATGATAATAAAATAAGATTTTACAATCAATAAAAGGGTAGTTGTTTTTATCTACATTGTTGTTTTTTATTTCATTTCCTTTCCATGAATAGGAATTCTTGAGAAAAGCACACATGCCTATCCAAAACTGGAAAATTTACCAATACATACACCAAGTCACTGCGGAAATATCTGGCGAGTAATCTGACATTTCATTTCACTCGCTCACTCACTCACTTTTGCTAACTGAATCGATTTTCGACGAAAAGTGACTCATCTCACTCACTCCCTGCGGTTTCGAATTAGCTGAATCTCGGCACAGAGCTATTCTCACTTATTTTCGTTGCTTGTGGTATATTCAGTGCACCTTCACCACCGAGTAGAAGCTGAGTAACACTACGTACCCTTTCTTGTGGATCAGTATGATCATTTGGTATCGAAACTATGATGTTTTTGCCTTTAAGCTCTCGACTCTGTAGCTCTAGTTCATGTTCTAAGGCATCGCAACGATTTTCAAACTGCTGGATCTTCCTCGAGAGCTCTTCATTTTGGTCTCGTAAGAAGTTGATCTCCGCATACAACTTACTGACATCATCCTTTGTGGCTAATTTGGAGGTTGCTTTCGCAAGTTCTGTGTTGAGTGAGTCGTCAATAATTGACTTAATTTTTTGGAGGTCAGCTGAAGATAACGACATAGTTGAATATGGACGGTATATTTTCGTTGCTCTGTTGGTATCAGGTTCTGTATCAGAAAGATCCTCAAGTGAAATTTGATGGTTTTTCCTTTTGTTTTCAGTCATGTGACTTGCGACTCGACGGTGTTTTTTTTTTTTTTTTTTTTTTTTAAGAGTATTTAAATAGTGTTACCTGGTAAATTTCCAATTGTTTTTTATGATTTAATTCAAAGTATGAAAACCCTATGAGAGCTTAAGCTTGAGACAGATGTATGCAAGCCAATGCAACCAAAGCATTATATATTAGTCCATAGAGTTAAAAAGGCGCACTTTTTAAGCTCCTATTACACCTTTATGGAGTAGATTCAGTTGCCCTGAAAAAAACATTTACTGGATTCAATTTAAAGGTCTTATAGAAGAAGGTGGAAAAATAAAAAAAAAAATCAGAATTGATTTATATTTATTTATTTATATTTATTTATATTTTTATTTTATATTATTCATTTGCTGATATTTTATTTGAAATTTTTTATCTGAAATGCAATCTTAGAATTTATTAGATATTATTTATGTTATAAAAATTACAAGGTTTCTGTGGGATTCGAACCATGGTCCTCTCACACTGAAAGTTCACCACGCTAACTGCTCGGCCATGGAAAATATATTTCCGATGAAAAAAAAACGTATGCACTTTCTCCATACACTGCTGGTTTGTGGCTATACTCTTTAGTATACCAGAAGTGGTTTGTGTTTTCACTAGTATAGCAGGAATTGTTTGTGGCTGCACTTAGCAAGTAACAGATACTAACATAGAGATTGTATAATAATTTTACAGGATGACTATAGAAGCGAAAGCTCCGTCGTCATTTCATAAGAGCAATATAGAGATTAAAGAAACTTTGGTATATCGCTTCTATCAAGATGATATAATTTGCACCAGAAAATATTTAAGGAATCAGCAAAGCTCCAATAAGGTATTTACATACCTCCCGTCAGAGGGGTAATTGGAACGTTATAGCAACAAATAACACTTCTATAATGTCTGAAATGCGAAGCATTTTTGTTAGTTGGGATATTAAATCTCGAAAAAAAAAATATTTTTTGTTCCATTTCCACAAATCATGAGTGCTCAGCAGCGTCGCCAATCTTGTTTTTTTCATGGCACAGTGGCACCGAAAAATTATATAATGGCACGGGTTTTTTTCCATTATTTTATGTTATTTTTATTTGATCAAATAAGTCGATTAAGCCGTGTTCCTTTGGGGGTGGCAAAGTTCTCATGAGTAGATGAACATTAAAATCTAGTTCTTCCATCTACTCATGCTCTCATACGCGAGCAGATGAGCAGAGTAGTTACGAATCTTAGATCCACCAGAGGGTTATGAGGTACTCCTTGCAAATAACATTTTATTTTCAATTTGATTTTAAGAATTTGCCTACCCAATGGCTCCATTGGCAATATTTTAAGCAATATATTGCATCACTCATTGCTATTGCTTTGAATAATGCAAATGGAGACGCTTTGTCAATGGCAATGGCAATATTGCCAAGAAGATGAGAGGCAAAATCTAGATCAGGCGGCAACGCTGGTGCTCAGTGATATCTATTCGTGGGACGCACCTTATGGCTCTAATTTGACAGCTAACCGAAAGTACCCCACTTTTTTCAAATGCCCCTTTCCTTATTTGACATTTCCAGATTTTCTATTCATGTTGCTCATTTTCCTTGAATGAAATATTTTTCTTTATTCAGCTTTCAGCATTTACTTATGTACCTACAGTTGAAAAACAAATCTTATAAGATTTAGATTTCTGAGTAAAATGAATATTGTTAAATAATGTTTAACTATGAGAATATATTAAATCTCTGTCAGAAAAGTTCACAAATGTATTTGCAATTCTAATTATATGCTAATCGCCCAGCTACATACTATAGTTGATTGTATTTCACGTAAATAAAGTAAGTACCGACCGACTTACGCCCTTTGAGAGTTTTGTTAAACAAAACTTCTCTTGAATAATATGTTAATGAGAACCCCTGTGACTGTGCCGATATTCTGATAAATATGGATATGGTTTTCCAAGAAAAATAATTATGTATATATTTTAGAGGTATAGAGATTTCAACTTTCGCTAGCAAATTTAGTGTCAACTTGTAATAAAAGTGATTGTGTGCAAAAATTGGTAGGTTTATTTATATTTTCTTCTTTTAAATGTTCATGTGAGTACAAAGATAAATGTGCGATAAATCGATACCTGCAGTGGCAATATAGAACTAATACATACTAATAAGAAGCTCATTTAATTTTCAATATTTATGTTTATTTCTTTATTTTATGATATATTAAATGCAGTGCTGCAAAATTGTTTAGGTATATTATCAAAATAACGGTAAACAAAAATATCTTTACCGGTGGGGGCACACTATGATCCAACAAGCAAGTGTTTATCTGTCTCAAAAATCTGAAACTTGACTGCGTCTTGAAAAAAAAACTATATTTAATTTTTCGGTTTGCACACACATGGTCTTAAATGAACATACCACGTTTAAAGTAACAAGTTTCTTTAGTGTGATTATTATTTTGCATTAATAGGTAGGTAGGTACCTATTTTAAAAATATTCAAAGTAAAAAATAATATCTACAATTTATAAAGAAAGCATTGCCAATCCATATACAATATTATATACGTACACTCAGTAGCGGATCCAGGATTTGGCTGTGGGGGCTCGAGGCTGCTATTTTAGACATCTCTCAATTCTAATTTTTGTTTTGATCAGAATGTAGGCCAGTCGGCTATATCTAAGTAATGAAAAATGTTATCATTTGAAAAGGCGCAGTATAAAAAGTTATTAAGACAATTCAAATGTCTTTCTTTTTATACTGAATGTTTTTTGAAAAATTTACATATATACCTACATAGGCAGTATCGTGCAGATCGTGCTGAAATTTAGCTCCCACATTTCTTTCCAAACATTAGCTAACAAAGTAGCTCTATTTTAACATAATATTTTTGTGGAAAATGTCACATAAGACTGCTGTTCTCTGAATACAAATTTTACTCAACAATTTCAAAGAATTTTTTCTTTAATATTTCAAGTACCTAAATCTAATAAATAAAATGGTTTTTTTTTCAAATAATTCTCTCTTTCGATTTTCATTTTAATAAAGTATAGGTACCTAGTCTACCTAAATCTCATGAATAAAATAAACTGTACAAATTTAGCTCGAGAATAATGTGGCGAACAACTATTTCAAACACTTAATTTTGACAGGAATCTTGGTGATGTACAGAAGAAAGGAAAATTAAATTGGATTTACTACTGCTCAGCCAAAATACTAGGCAAAATTTTGGGGAAAATTTTGTATGGGAAAATTTTTTACCGCGATCTATAAAGATATTGGCTAAAACATCTTACTTATATTGGCTAAAACAACCATTTACAGCCACGCCATTTAGTTTGAATGATCATACCATTTCTTATCATAAATATTTAATGAATATTTTCAATTTAATTAATTCATTAAATTTTATTTATTTATTAAAGAAATCCAAAAAGGAGAAACTTATAGCGTTTTCGTTTGGTATTCCGGAAGAAGCCTCCGGAGCTCTTCGATCCAGAATGCCAAACGAACAAGTTGCAACCCTTTTCTTTATTCTGAAGTTTGGGTTTGGTTGTATTTGTGCACTTGGCTGTTTGTTGATGAAACATTCACACAGCTGTTTCTCGGAATATTGATATTCCTCAATAACAGCAACGAATGTCTCCACCTTTAATGTTTATTTTGAGTAAACTCCTTATCTTAGCAAAAATTCCACATCATGGTATAAAAGTAACGATAATGGGGAGGATGAAATATTTGTTCTATCCATTTTTTTTATAATATAAGTTTTTTTCAACTCCGATATTTGTACATAATAATGCACAATCGCAATACCAAAATAAAATAACAAACAAATTACCTTTGACAATTTTGACGTTTCAATTGTGCGCATGTATGTGTGCTTCTGGTTTTGATTCTTTCTTCAAATCCAGAATCGTTTTTCTCTTCTTTTCAGAAGAAGAACTGTCATCTAGTGCCAAGCGAACGTTTTCAGAAGCATTCGGAATGCTTCCGGACGACCAAACGAATACGCTTTTAGATTAAAAATCATTTCGTTTTAAGGAAAGGTTTGAAATCTTCAATATATCTTCGAACTACAAATCTTTATATTCAATTTCGAGGACACTGATTTGATTTTAATAAACAATAATTGTTTGATTCGGTTGTTCGAAAACATTTCATGCAAACTTATTTTTTGCATCAGAAACAAAGTTTTTAGAGTTATAAGCTCTAAAATTTCCGGGGGTCAGCTAAGCCCGAAAGGTATCAACAGAAGAGCTGTGGAAAAATGGTGACATTTGCTCTAGTGGTCAAATTCAATAGGATCCTTAACGATGGATTCTATCGATATCCTTAGCTCTCGTTCATTCAGCTTAAAACAATAGAATGCTCTACCCAACATTTTATCTGAAAAGGAGTTTTCAAGTCAAATGGTAACATTTTTCACTAAATACAGACACCTACATACCTATATCTGAATTTCGGTTTTCAATTTCTGAAAAAAATTATTAAATGAAAATATCAGGTGTTGTCCTTAAGCTGCTCAATTTAATTGAACATTTAAATTTACTGAACTATCCTTGTTTGTTTCGCCAAGCGCTCTACGGGCTTGAACATAAACGCAGCATTTTTTCGGCCAATTCCGAAGGGGCTAAATAAAAACACAGCTTGAGAATACATTAGCTTACATATGTAAAGTTGTAAAGCCCCAACCTAGTCGAATTTCTTTAAAACTTGGGAAAAAACACAGCCAACATGCAAACTAGCTAGCCTCATTCTCATTTTGTTCCAATTCCCTTAGGGCTTGGAAAAACACATTTAAGGCGTAAATTGGTTAGCCCCAACTCTGCTTCTTATAAAGGGGTTAGAATAAATAGAGCCTTTTTATATTATATTATATAGTAATTCGCATAGTGTTCCAATATCCTATTAGTTCATAAGCGGGCGTATTTACCGCCTTAAAATATCCGAAATTCTTGGTGTATCCATTCATGGAAAAAATTTCTTAAGCCGCTGGGCCCACGCAACCAGTGTGCGTTTTAAAAGGTGTGATATACTAAACTACACCTGACTTGTTTGCCCGTCTAGGCATTAACTACCGCCACCACCCACCACCTGCTAAGATTTTAACTAAGTATTTCACTTTCCTTTTCATAGTTTGTACAAAGCCATCAACTTGAACGACTCATCTCTTGATTTTAATATTTTTTTTTATTTCTTGTGCTTGCTCTAAGCTAACAACAACACAAAAATTTAAATGTACCTAATTAATACGTCCAGCCATTCGAATTTGATTGAAGGACAACAAAAAGAAAGTAAAAAAGGATAGATACTTTTTTTCACCCTATAGTTGTGAAGCTAAATTTTGAACAACAAATGGCTTAAATCCAAGCATAACTTTGAAAACAAAAAATATTAGTTTGAATTGGAAAGCTGTGAGTTAGAAACCTATACTAAATACATATAACCTACTATGCACAAAAAGTATGTTTACAATCGGAAATCGCATTTCACCCGTTGATATAGTACATATCAAAAAATATTTAGCGCCAAGTATATATTGATTCTTTAATTATAGTTATTTATTCTTTAATTATTATAACTTTTGCAGCACAAAAAGAGTTTTTAAAATTGGAATCCCTTTGTTTTGTTTCTTCAACCTATGAAGAAAATTTAATTTTGAAAAATGTGTAGCATTTAATCCATTCTATAAAAATAACCTCAATTACACAAACAAAATAGAAATCGGATACCTTTTTTTACCCCATTTCATCCCGCAAATAGAATTTTTTAACAATTTTTTTTTCTCCTGAAATCATCCTCAAATAATAACCTTCAAAACATCAAAACATTTTTTGAAATAGGATACGTAGTTTCTAAGATTAGCGGTACCAAACAAACAAAGCAAGATAAGAGCTTTATTAATATATACAACTTCTTTACTACCCAATTTTGTTATTCCTTCTTTTTATTTTATTTATGTTATTCATGCAATTTTAAGTAGACTATTGGCGATTTTCATTTCACTTTTCAATGAAAATTGATCGTGTGTATATTTTCTGTGTATTTATTTGCTTGTTTTCTTCCGACCCTTAAGTTTTACAACTAATGAATCGACCCGATTTGCCCGCAGATCTTATTCCAATTTTAAATCGTTTCAAATTAAATTGACAAATGATTCTCTATAATTACAGAAAAACACTTGTTATATTGATAAATACTGGACCAAAAAGAACTTCGCTACCGCTTTACCGAATTTTGACAAAACTTCATAGAAACCTTCGCTGGCATACTCAGAAGATCCCACCGAAAGATTTATTAATAATTTCACAGAATGCGCTAAAAATGCATTTTGCGGTTTTACCTTTACCGCTTGTATAAGTCGCACTTAAACTGCATTTGTGGCAAACCGCTTTACTTAATTTTGACAAAACTTCAGAGAAACCTTCGTAAAAATGGTCAGAAGATCCTACCAAAATATTTGTTAGAAATTTGCCAAAATGAACTAAAAATGCATTGATGGCAAACCGCTTTACCGAATTTTGACCAAACATCACAGAAACTTTCGCAGACATACTCAGAAGATTCTACCGAAAGATTTGTTAATAATTTCACAAAATGCACTAAAAATGCATTTTGCGGTTTTACCTTTACCGAATTTCGGCAAATTTTCACAAAAAGACCATCCTCAACAGGATAGCTAACTTTATTGACAAAAATTGCAAAATTCGACCCAGCCATTCTCGTGTTTATCTGGTCCGAACATAAGGCAACTTATTTTTATATATTAGACTAGCTGGCCCGCCCCGGCTTCGCCCGGGTACACAAAAGATTTTTAAAAAGATAACAATTTTAAATTAATTGAACAGTTTAAATTATCAGCCTTATTATTATTTCCGCCCGGAAAATATTTCACCCAAAAAAAATTTTGTTCACCCGGAATTTTAAAAGCTGTAAGGTTTAAGTTGCGGCTGAAGTTCTCTTGCTCTAAAATAAATAAATTTCTTTGGTTCGCTGCCAACAAAAAAAATAAATGAAAATTTTAACTCTTAATTACGATAGGTAGGTACAAAGGTATAAACATCCTTTCGCTGAAACTCACAATAGGCGAAAAGTTAAAAGTCAATTTTTCACAATAAGGCTGTATATATTCGGCGGTATAATATGTGTGTTTTCTGGTACAAATTACCTCGTTCAAAATATAATTGACCAAAAAAAACTCCATCACCGGCCTCTTCCATGAATAGTAATTCGCATAGTGTTCCAATATCCTATTAGTTCATAAGCGGGCGTATTTACCGCCTTAAAATATCCGAAATTCTTGGTGTATCCATTCATGGAAAAAATTTCTTAAGCCGCTGGGCCCACGCAACCAGCGTGCGTTTTAAAAGGTGTGATATACTAAACTACACCTGACTTGTTTGCCCGTCTAGGCATTAACTACCGCCACCACCTGCTAAAATTTTAACTAAGTATTTCACTTTCCTTTTCATAGTTTGTACAAAGCCATCAACTTGAATGACTCATCTCTTGATTGTAATATTTTTTTTTATTTCTTGTGCTTGCTCTAAGCTAACAACAACACAAAAATTTAAATGTACCTAATTAATACGTCCAGCCATTCGAATCTGATTGAAGGACAACAAAAAGAAAGTAAAAAAGGATAGATACTTTTTTTCACCCTATAGTTGTGAAGCTAAATTTTGAACAACAAATGGCTTAAATCCAAGCATAACTTTGAAAACAAAAAATATTAGTTTGAATTGGAAAGCTGTGAGTTAGAAACCTATACTAAATACATATAACCTACTATGCACAAAAAGTATGTTTACAATCGGAAATCGCATTAAACCCGTTGATATAGTACATATCAAAAAATATTTAGCGCCAAGTATATATTGATTCTTTAATTATAGTTATTTATTCTTTAATTATTATAACTTTTGCAGCACAAAAAGAGTTTTTAAAATTGGAATCCCTTTGTTTTGTTTCTTCAACCTATGAAGAAAATTTAATTTTGAAAAATGTGTAGCATTTAATCCATTCTATAAAAATAACCTCAATTACACAAAAAAAATAGAAATCGGATACCTTTTTTTACCCCATTTCATCCCACAAATAGAATATTTTAACAATTTTTTTTTTCTCCTGAAATCATCCTCAAATAATAACCTTCAAAACATCAAAAAAATTTTTGAAATAGGATACGTAGTTTCTAAGATTAGCGGTACCAAACAAACAAAGCAAGATAAGAGCTTTATTAATATATACAACTTCTTTACTACCCAATTTTGTTATTCCTTCTTTTTATTTTATTTATGTTATTCATGCAATTTTAAGTAGACTATTGGCGATTTTCATTTCACTTTTCAATGAAAATTGATCGTGTGTATATTTTCTGTGTATTTATTTGCTTGTTTTCTTCCGACCCTTAAGTTTTACAACTAATGAATCGACCCGATTTGCCCGCAGATCTTATTCCAATTTTAAATCGTTTCAAATTAAATTGACAAATGATTCTCTATAATTACAGAAAAACACTTGTTATATTGATAAATACCAAAAAGAACTTCGCTACCGCTTTACCGAATTTTGACAAAACTTCATAGAAACCTTCGCAGGCATACTCAGAAGATCCCACCGAAAGATTTATTAATAATTTCACAGAATGCGCTAAAAATGCATTTTGCGGTTTTACCTTTACCGCTTGTATAAGTCGCACTTAAACTGCATTTGTGGCAAACCGCTTTACTTAATTTTGACAAAACTTCAGAGAAACCTTCGTAAAAATGGTCAGAAGATCCTACCAAAATATTTGTTCGAAATTTGCCAAAATGAACTAAAAATGCATTGATGGCAAACCGCTTTACCGAATTTTGACCAAACTTCACAGAAACTTTCGCAGACATACTTAGAAGATTCTACCGAAAGATTTGTAAATAATTTCACAAAATGCACTAAAAATGCATTTTGCGGTTTTACCTTTACCGAATTTTGGCAAATTTTCACAAAAAGACCATCCTCAACAGGATAGCTAACTTTATTGACAAAAATTGCAAAATTCGACCCAGCCATTCTCGTGTTTATCTGGTCCGAACATAAGGCAACTTATTTTTATATATTAGAAGATTGCTCAGTCTCACCTTCGTTTTTTCATCTAATTACTTTGAGGGCTTAGAAAAACATGTTTTCTTTCAAGTTTTTCAGCCCCAACCTTGTTTCTATGATTTTAGGGAACATTCTTTGTTTCATCAAGTGTTTTCAAAAATTTATGGTTTGAAAACGAACACGAAACATCGTAATGTATTGTGTTTTGTTATAAATTTAATTGTACTAATCGACTGTAGGGGGGGCTTCAGCCCCTATAGCCCCCCCTCTGGATCCGCCACTGCGTACACTACACCTTATACCTAACTAGGTACATTATACAATATTTAACTTATTTTTAAATGTCATTGCACAGCTTTTTTAAAAGAAGCTGAGTTTGACGATGGGTCGTACGTATTTGCTTTTATATTTGGTCGTACGTAGGTATTTGCTCTTATATTTGGTCGTACGTACCTATTTGCTCTTATATTTAAGTTCCTTACTTTTGGGCTGGAGTTTTCTAGAGTCGATAGGATATGTATTCCGATCACTCCCAGTAGTAGAATTCTTTTAAATGTACCTACCTATGTTTCTCAGATCTTCCAATTCTATAAATATATTATGTGTTTACATTTAGATCAGTTTAATGTCTGCTTTTAGTGGAATAGCAAATAATTTTCTATTTGATAATTATGGTCTAAGAGCCGACAGCAGATTTTGGGACTGGATGTATAACCAAAATCGGAGTATGAGGGATTATATGTGCATGGCAGGTTTTGTTTTCAGCCTTTGGGGGATCAAAAAAGTGCTAGGTTCCCTTTTTTATTTTCAGGGTTATAACCTCTTTAATTCATCTTTAAAAAAATCAGATATGATTGATACTCTGTGTATTATTTTTTCTAAGCATAAACACCACAATCTTGACGGTTTGATTAATAGAACTCAAGATATAACTATTTTACGTGAACCTTATCATTCCTTTTTTTAAAGATTTTCAGCAAAACAAAAAATCAACAAATAAAGTCTCCACGAAAATGCCGCTAAGGTTTGCTTAGAAAGCTTAAATCGTGGGTCCTATTCATCGGATCACCAAGATAAAAAGTCTTGGGACTTAGGGAAAATGACAGAGCATTATTTTCTTTTTTTTTTAAGTGAATTGAAGTGTTAATGACCCTACCATATAAATAGGAAACCAAGCTGGTTTTAACCCCCCACCAACAGCAAAGGCTGAAAAAAGCTGCCAGACTGCTGTATTCGATATCACGATACATGCACCTATAATAATCTATACTCGGATTTTGGTTATACATCCACTCCTAAAATCTGCTGTCGGCTCTTGGTCTACTATGTATTTTGCTATTTTATTAAAATTTCAATTCTTACTAGGTATACATGTGGTGTTGAAGCAAGCTTGAAGCTCGCTTCGGTTCTTTGTATACCTGCAGGGGAGTGGAGACTAGTCGAAATTTGGGACGAAAAATCTAGGTCGCGGATTTGGTTTTACAGATAATGCATTATAGTTTGTTTATTTGCATGATTGTCTACAATTGTAGTTTTGTTTTAATTTAAACGCGTAGTAACTACTCGTGTTTATTCAATTCACTTAACAAAAAACCTGGGCTGAATATCCGAGCCTATTCCAACTCGAGCTCCCGATTCTGCTTGTAAACGTAGTATCTATCAAGAATTTCTGATCGACTTTTTACAACATATCATCCCGTTCAGGTTTGAGGGGAAATTATCTAAAAATTTGAGTTTGAATACATAAACTAGAATTCAAAAATAACAGTTATAACTGGACTAAAATCCTATATCTTTTTAGGCCAGAAATTCTTTCTTGAATATTTTTTTTTAAATAAAGTTGGTTCAATCGAGTTTTTGAAATATTAATTTTCAGACACAAAATGTTGATAAAAACAATGTTTTTTTAAAATTATTCTTTGACAATGTAGCTTTTGGCGAAAACTTGGACTCTGTAGGTATTGAAGTAAATTTGGTAATTTTCAGTTTTCTCCAAATAGCCCGTAAGTGTAGGCATTAAAATGCCAAAGAAGGAACAAAATTGCTACAGGTAGCCGAGGTAATTTTGCAAAGAAAAAACCAGGGGTGGAATCGGCTAAGGTGATTTGTGATATTTGAGTCACAACACACAGCAAAACTATGGTAATGTGACTGTCAACTATCACAAATCACCTTAGCCGATTCCACCCCAGGTCGGAAGCTATAGCACCCTATTATTCATAATCAGCCTTATTATGAGTTTCGCCCGGAAAATATTTCACCCGAAAAATTTTTGCTCCCCCGGAGTTTTTAAAGCTATTATGAATTCCGCCTGAACTTCTCTTGGCTTAAAATAAACAAAAAACTTGCGCAAAGCGCACCAGTACAACCTGTTTATCTTTTGTTCACCTCCAAAAGATAAGTGATAATTTAAAATCTTAATTACGCTACATTTTGCGCGAAATTAGTACTCACAAAAAAGGGGAATTTTTATTTTTCGGGTGAAACTCACAATAGGCGAAAAGTGAAATGTCAATTTTTCCGGGTGGAATGTTGTTCACGTGAAACTCATAATAACCCTGAATATCAATACTGATTTTTGTTTCAGTCCGAAACTGCCGTTCAAATAGAATAAATGCATATCAGCGTTTTTGGACAGTTTTAACCCAGACGACATCAGTATGCGCAATGCACGAAAATTCTTGCGCAAGCTCATCTGGGCAACGCTGTTACTCTTTTTTGGAGTATTTGCTTTAGGATTATTTCTTAACGGACCTCGAGAATATGGAGACAACAAATTTAAACTGTAAGTACCTACCTGATTGTTAAAACAAAAGCTGTAAGTATAGTGTAAAAATACAAAACTGTGATTATTATAAATAAAGTTTCTGGGAGAAATATTTTAAGTATTTTAGTATTTTTATTTAATTTTAATAAAATATCAAAAGTCTAATCAAAAATGTTATAAAGGCTTAGACCAACTTAAGTGCTTGATGGTGAATACCCAATTAAATTTTGTATTTTGGAAATAAGTTATTTTCTGTAGAATATTTTTTATTGAAAAGGGTTTATTTTTAAAAAGTATTATTTTGTTTGTTAACTTTAATTAACGAATGATATTTACTATATTTTTATATGAGAACTCCATTTTTAAATTTGCGTCTTTCCGTCCAATTTACTTCAATCTAGAGCCTAAACAATTTCCTTCAAATTTGGAATATTTATGAACATGATCACTGAAGAATCATTTTTCAAAGTTTAAGAGGATCGGTTCACACGTTAAGGACCTAGCTCGATGTAAAGTGGACTTAAAGACGCAGATTTTAAAATGGAGTTATCATGTTTTTACCAAACACCACATATATTTATTTGAGTTTTGATCTTTCTTGTTCGTGAATGCATTATTAACTGCAAAGCGATCAATGCATGAATACCTGTTCTTTTTATTTGAAGGTATAATATGAACTATATTTTGATTTTTTTGTTGGCAGTCAAAAAATGGAGGAGTCAATTAAATCGCCAATGAATCAAGGCGAATGCAAGATTCCCGATTTACCAATAGATAATCCAGAGATTATGGCATTCTATAAGGAAACACAAAAGATCGATTGTGGAAATAACCTAGATGATTGGGTTACATGTGAGGTACCGATAAAATTGGGTCAGATGTTATATTTGATTGATTATGATTATATTGTTCTCCTTTTAGAAATCAATTTGTTTTGTAAAACCAGAGATTTCAGCGACCAAGGGGGAAGTGATTTGTTCCTTCACCGACATAATTCGAAAGACTGATTACAAAGCCAAGTACGGCAAAATAACAAAAACTAAAGAACCTTATGTTTTGCAGCAATCGGACTTTGTAAAAGTTGCTTGTAGTGCTCAAAATGGCGACAGGTAATTAAAAAAAAAAAGAAATACTTTGAGCTGTTATTTTAACAAAATGGGTGGTCTTATTTATGTATATTCTATTGATAATGGCAAAGATACCTTTATTATTTGTAAACCTTTTCTTTCGACTTGTGTTTTTTCCAGATGGTACGGTATGGCTTCTGGCATCCGTGACACTGTTCATAGGTCAGTAGAACAAACAGAATTCCCACTTTACAACGTGCTAATGCTTGGATTCGATTCGTTAAGTCGCAATGCATTTATGCGAAAATTACCAAAATCCTATGAATTTCTAGTCAAAGAAGCTCAAGCAAAGGTATTGCAGGGGTACAACATCGTTGGTGATGGAACACCACAAGCTTTAATTCCTATTCTAACAGGTCGAATGGAATTGGAATTACCAGAGACAAGAAAACGCAAAAGAAATTCAGTGTCAGTGAATGCATATCCAATGGTGTGGAAGGAATTTGAACGTAATGGATATATTACCTCCTTTAATGAGGATCTCCCAAAATACGGTACATTTACATACCGTATGAATGGTTTCGACGAACAACCGACCGATCATTACTTGAGGACATTTTATTTGGAATTAGAGAATATTATGCCTTCAAATAAGAAGTTTTGTATTGGGTATCAACCAGGACATCTTGTTATGCTGGATTATACCAGAAATGTAAGTTAACATTTTTGAAATCAAATATATTTTATGATAGATAGTTAAAGTTTCTCAATTCACCGTAATTTATAATTATCTGTGGCAGTTGTGAATAAGCAGCTGAATTGAAATAACCCTGAAAATAAGATAATAAGATGCACACATAAGATGGTCAGATTATTTACTAATACTTTAATCTGTTAAGATACGGCCAAAAGGGCCGTCGGCCTGATAATATGCAGCTTAAAGTTTGTGTCACAATACACAATTATACCCGGCTGGGGTATAGGGCGTCAACAGCACTCTCCATCTTTCACGGCCTACTGCAAGGTATTTTAACTGTGGCCACGTCTGTCTCTGGGATTCTGCTTATGTCCCAACCGGGGTTAGAGGGCATGAAGATTAAAGCTAATTAATAAAGTTTTATAACTTTGACTTTAAAAATAATCTCTTCTTAACTTCTATATTAAAGAAATGCATACCTACTGAATTAACTTTATTAATTTATTATTGCCATAACTTCTGTTCGGTCTAGATAATTTTGTAGCCATATTCTATTAACCGTCGTATTTTTACCATTATAGAACACTGTACATAATTTTCAATTTCGCGGGTGTTACACATAGAGAATGAATTAGTAGGTCATTTCGGTTGGGTATGAAGTTTAAGGTTAGAATTCTCCTGTTACTCGACTTAATAATTGATATTTCCTCTACAGTAAGGTGATCACTGTAAAGTTAGCTGTAACAAGATTTATTTGATCCTGGAATAGGTTTCCGTATAATATTCTGAAGCTATGTAGTTAGTGCCTAAAAAGTTTTTGAGCTCATAACCTGAAGATTCTTTTTGCCGCCACTAGGCACCATCTGCAGAGAGTAGGACCTATGACAACAAATGTTGGAATACACCAAATTTTGTTTGTATGATTTAGGTTTTGAAGAACAAGAAAATAGATTCTCTAACCTTTTTTTATTTTCATGTGCCCCCCATTTGTTCTTTAGCTTGATTCACCTAATTTGATTTTATTTAATCTTTTAATTAGTTGAAAAGTTCTTTGTGAAAGAAAGGGAGGAACATTTGTGAGATCTAAGAAACAAACATTTCCAAATATTTTATGTATTAGATTGCTGCAACTGATTTAATAAAGACTTTATTTATATTGCAGTTTATGGCCAAATATTCTGATAATCCAAGATTTGTCTTCAGTTTTCACGGAGAACTCTCTCATGACTCTATCAATATAATCGGCAGTGCCGACGATGATCTTGTGGAATGGCTAACCAACCTCAAGGCTAAAAAGCTGTTAGATGATACAATTCTTATTGTAATGTCCGATCATGGGAACAGGTATTACCTATTTATTATGAAATATAAAAACAATTTCTTACTGCTTACATTTTTTTTAGATTTTCTGATGTTCGTAATACACTGCAAGGCAAACAGGAAGAGCGCCTGCCTTTTTTCAGCTTTGCCTTCCCAGAATCATTCAAAATTCGACATCGGCAAGAATACCGTAATTTTGAAGAAAATGTAAATCGCTTGACGACACCTTTTGATATTCACGAAACACTTCTCGACATTTTGAGTAAGGGCAGCCACTCAAATTTTTAAAATCGTACTTACAGTTTTCTTCTAGATATTCAATCAAATGATGACCAATCAGCTACAGAATCACCAAAGTATGTACCCAGAGGGATATCTCTTTTCAAACCGATCCCACAGAATCGTTCGTGTGCAAATGCCTTTATTGAACCGCATTGGTGTGCTTGCCTCGATTGGCGACAAATCAACGATACATCAACACCGCTGGTTAAAAAAATTGCCTACAGTATTCTAACGACAGTCAATGATGCTTCTAATAGCTTCCGAGATGTTTGTGAGCCATTTGAATTGAAATTAATAAATTGGGCATTGAAACTTACTCCGCACAGAGAACTTCTTAAGTTTAGAAAAAACAAAGACATCGATGGATTCCTACCAGACCTCTCATCCGATATGGACGTTCATGAAGAATTCTATCAGATACAAGTCACTCTTAGTCCTGGTGATGCGCTCTTCGAAGCCAGTGTCAGCTATAATCTCAAAGACTTTCAAGCCACGACAAAGCTTTCACAAGTTTCGCGGGTAAATAAGTATGGCAGCCAGGCAAACTGTATATACGACACAAATCCAGAGCTGCGAAAATATTGTTATTGCAAATAGAGTAATACTGTAAAACTGAAACAGTATTGATATTAACACAAATCTCTTATTTAACAAAAAATAGGTCATGCAACGTCTTTTTGTATATTTTTTTTTATAAAAGGGCATGGCTTTTTGTACAAACAAATAAATTATTATTTTAAATTAATAAATAAAAGTTTATTTTAAGTTGAAAGTTTTATTGGTGTTTTGAATAATTTAATAAGCACAGTTGAAAAACAGCTGTATATTTAAGTTCTTAAGCTTCCATTTGTCATTTAATACTTCAAAAATTCGTACTTTGTATTCGTACATAGCAAAAAGCTATGAAAAAAACAAAGTTGTTTAAGGTTACATCAATAAGTTCTTTCAGGAACCATACTATAGAGTTGGATTCGCAAGATAAACCGTTCAAATTTGAAGTAACACAGTTTTGCGGACGCAGAGAAATCTGGTTTGGTTATGGAATACGAAGCGAAATGTTTTGGGTCCCAGATTCAAGATTTGGTATAATAGTTTCTTCCGTTTATTACCAATTCACTCAGTTATACAAATCAAAAAAGAATCTGAAATGACATTTCGGTTTCGGCGAAGTAATACATAGCTTTATTGGCTGGTTGTTGTTCGACATACAAAAATTATTTTATTGGTCAAACTTCTTAACGCAGGATTTGCAAAGCAAAACAGATAATATTATAACAGCACCTAATACCCAAATTCTAAAATTTGCCCAAGAAAAAGAACCCTGTGCATTTTGGGGCAGTCTGCTAACAGGGATTTTTATATTTGAATCTTGCGCATTTAGGAATTCGCCCATATTTTTACGGAAATAAATAAAATATATTGCTTGTTACTTTAAAATATTAACATAAATATGCAAAAATCCGATAATACATTTTTATCCGACCGAGGGATCAAAAACTGATGATTAGGTTGGCGGTGTGTGAAGTGTGATAGACTAAAATTAAGTCTCTCCTTCCATCTTCCTAATAAACTTATGGCCATCAAAGAAGCCTTGTCTTGGCTGAAAGAAAATGCGATGTCACACAGATATTTGCATCTTCTCATATCCAAGCAGCTATATAGTAATTTTGCAAAAATGAACTGAAATTTTTTTCTCAAATGGCAGTTAATATTTTGAATTATAAAAAATATTTTGTATCCACAATTGATTCACTATACCAAAACGATCCAGTAATTTTGTTATTGTTTTTGGTATAAGATAGACCCCACTTTAAAATCTCGTTTTAGAAATTGGGTCCTCGATTAATCGAGTGCCGGATTAATGACATTCGACTATTATATTTTTTTATTTAAAAATTGATTTGTTTTCAAACTCTATTGATTTTTTTACTTGCGATATCGGTACTATAGGGCAAGTTTTGAATTCGTGCAAAAAAAAATTCGAGATAACAATCAAACATGACATTACGATGATAGAGAACACGAAAAAAGTGGGTGGCACAATTCTGTCTGTCTGTCCGTACCTTAACCAGTGAGGGATTTTCTTCAAATTTTGAACTTAAGGTTTTTTGTAACTCTCCAGAGGGGAAATTGATTTTTTTTTTAGCTCAAAAAATAACGGTACTTGCCATACAACCGTTAAGGAAAAGCTTATTTATCTCAAAAACGGCTCCAACGATTTTGATAAAAAAATCAGTGTATTATCGTAGATATGATGTACCTTTTAGTAAGAAAAAAAAAAATCACCAAAAAAATTTATTAACGGTACCTGCCATATAACGGTTTTTTTATTTTTGTTTTTCTCATTAACCGCTCATCCGATTTCAATGAAATTTTTTGCACAAAAGCTTTGTTAGAATATAAATAATACTGCATACCATAATTTTTGACAAAATAAATTTTGGATTTAAAAAAAAGATTCAAATTTTTTTTGAAAATTCAATATTTCAAAAAGGGGTCGATGAATTGTTTTGAAATTTCAGTTTTAAATGTATATTAATATATACTCAAAATTGGCATACCAAATGTTTTTTGAAAATGTTTCAAACATTTTATATATAAAAAATTATTTTTTAAGAAAACGGCGCCAACGATTTAAAATTTGTTTTTGCATATATTCATATTTTTTCAAGTTATCAAATGGCATCCTTTTTTTTTGAGCTCTAAGTTTATACAATCAAAAGAGTGATTTAAATGCTTTAGTAGTACCTCGTGGCATGATGGTTAGTGCGAAGGACTGTCATGCCGAAGGCGTGGGTTCGAGTCCCAGCCGTGCCACCTAAAAACAGAAATGTTTTATTCGAGGCACTGCCTCTTCCGAGGAACTGACAAATCCTCCAAGAGTATACTTGTCATGAAAAAGTGCTTCTCATTTCAGCCGTTCGGACTCGGCAAAAAACTGTAGGTCCCCTCCATTTCTGCCAACAAACACGCACACAGGAATGGTTGTGAGTTGTAAGTCACGAGCTGTTGCGCCACCCAATTTATTTAAATGCTTTTTATGCTTTTTCTATAATTATGTACTTGAATATTTTTTAAAGTTCTTAAGTCGTGTGGGACTTGACTTTGACCATAAGAGCAAGTACGTGCAATTCAGTCGTGCATTTTATTTTATATAAAACGTGTAGCCAGAGTGCGTCGCTGAACTTGCCCTCAAGACTTCGCAGAAATAACCATCAGTTTCAAATTACATAAAAACACTGCTGACCAGTAGAATAGGTTCAATCATTTTACCACATTACTCTTCATCTCCTTTTTCCTCTTTGATTTGTATAATGTACATATTCTATTGGATGACCATTTGTTAACACTTAGTTCCAGAATTAAAACCACCTCGAATAATGCAGTTATTTTGATATAATTACTTTGATCAAAATAACCGACAAAATCATGCGAATTTTTTTGGGCCATTAGAATAGGTTCACTATCAATATAATCCAGAAAAAAAGGAATTTTACGACTGATCAAATGAAAAAAATAGAAGCAGGCTGAAAATTTGTAGGTCGTTTTGTGGTAGGTATACTGAGCCGCGGTACACTTATCTTCAATTTTGGTTAGTTTAAAAACGGCTGCTATGGATTAAAATGTCACAATTTGTTATGACCGGGGAAAAAGAAAAAAAAATATTAAAGCCCCACTTTTCTTATTTCCTTGTTTCTCGGAAACGACTCCAACGATTATCATGATATTTCCAGAGTTTGTTCTTATGGACAAATAATGACAAATTGCTTTTAGTAAAATCTTCCCACTACCAAACCCACTTTTCTTATTTCTTTGTTTCTTAGAAAAACCTCCTACGATTATATAGGATAGGAGGTCGCCAATTCGGATTTAAGTTCAATACTTATACCGGAAACGAACTGCAAAATTTCAATCTGTTCCTATGTATTTAAATTTACAATTATTCTTATTATACTGTACTATAAAAGCTTGTTCTTATTAGCAAGAAAATCAATAAGGAGGCCAAGAATTTTTGGTAGTTCAAATTGTTCTGCTGTTAAAATATTTTTTTAAGTAATATACGTAAATTTCCCGTTTTTTAAATAACGACCAAAAGGCACTTAAACAACGCAAAAGTAGAAATATTTTAAATTAAACAATTTATTTGATGGTTAAATTTACACTGACATTCCTATTGCATTTTATTTTTTTTTGTTTATTTTTTACGGCATTTTTTTGGAACAGAAAATGCGATATGTAAATAATTATTTAGAAGTTATTTAAATTTACATAATATAATATAAAATAATCAGAATACAAGAAAATATTACAAAAATACAATCTATATTAAATGGTTGTTTATAGTTTTTTTCTTATTTTTTCTCTAGTTTTTCTTTAATTTATTTTATATTTTGTAGATAAGAGCACAACATACTTTTCAGCATGTTTTTCATTTTTTGAATGAAGAAAAAGATAGAAAACCCTAAACACTAATATAAATGAAAAAAAAAAACAAACAAAATAAAATAAAAAAGAGGAATAAAATAAAATTAAAAACAAAAACATTCTCTATAATAATTAAAGTACTAAAATCATAAAATTATTTTAAAACAATTCAAATTTATAGAAAACAAACGATTGTATTGCATGAGAATATAAAAAAATAGATATTTTCCAAACAAACAAATCATCTAATTTTCCTTTCATTCCCATTCTGTTTTTCATTTGCTTCAAAACAATATTTTAAATTTTAACTGGTTTTTAAGTTTTTTTTTTTTTTAGTTTTATGGATTTTTGTCCACTCCAAAATATTAAATTTTACTTCAGCTTCCATTTGTTTTTTAAATTGTTGTTCTTATATTGTTATTTTTATGAAAGTTTAATTGAAGCAAATTTATATGTTGAATTAGTTTATTGATTTTTTTATATATTTTCTTTTTTAAAGAGATAGTATTTTGTGTATTAATTGCCTCATACTTAGTTTTGTTTCGTGGCGCTTTGCTCACGATATAACGCAGCTACTTTTTTCTTGTGTATTACCATTCTCATTTTCAATAAGCAGTAGAAGTTGATGGAATATATCTTGAACAGACTGAAAAAAAAATAAATGGATTACTTACTGGTGTAGACAAATATTTGTATGTTAATGATGTTAATATTGTTTTAGTGATTGAAATAATTTTAAATTATATAGGTTCTAAAACTTTATTTTTGCTCAGCTGAAATAAGATACTTAGCGTTAAGTCAACAAAAATTAGTGTTACGTCACTGGGATTTCACTTGAACTCGTCAGTGACTATGAGGGCCTTGTCATACGCAATTTATATTAATTTCAATTCATTATATTTATTTTTAAACAAAAAAACCCTATGAACTATGTATGTATATTCAACAAGACTATAGTGGCTGAAAGATTTTACCGAGCCAAGCATTGTTTCGATTAAAATAGTTTTTATAGATTCTGAAATGTTTGTGGACTAAAAGCCATGAAAATCTATTTTGATTGTGATTGTGGTTACTATTCCATTTATTAGCTGACTCAGTGGTTTTTATTATTATATATTTATTAGCTTTCGGGTTTTGTTGGTTTTATTGTATGAATTTGAAAACGTTAACGGTGGAAGTTAAGCCATTGTTTCGAGAGTGAAAAGTAAACGTCCTATCCCTCTTGAAAGGTTACAAGGTTATGAAAAAGCTTGAGGTAATTAGTTTTCGTGCGGGGAGATGACTTTATCTTGTTGTTGTCAGTTGAACTTAAACAGATCCACAGCCAACTTACGCAGTGCAGTGACGGGAATGTTTCGAGTTTTTTACTGCACTGGAGTAACTTGTTTTTTTTTCAACTTTATCGGAGGCGATGAAAGTTGCATATCTGTAAATGCAGTGAAAAATAGGCCACTGGCTACCTGGCAGTTCTTGTGACCGGACCATCAAAGAACCCGAATTTTATAAACTTTGAAATTCTAAAAATCAATGCCAAATATTAAAATAACGCCAAGTTTTTTTTTTTTCAGCGGATACCGAGTGTAGTTTTTTTCTGAACAACATTGCATTCTTAATTAAAAACAACGTAGTTATTGGATTGTAATGTATTTTTCCGCTTCAACGATATTATATTTACCTCATTTTGCTTGGCAGATGTCTCTAAAAACGCTGCCTTCCATGATTCTGCTAGTTTTTTACCCTCTTCAGCAGTAACAGCTCTTTCTTGGTGTAAATCAGTTTTGTTTCCAACCAAAACAACAGGTACACTAAAACACAAACAATTATTAGAATATTTGAGACAAAATTTAATAAAAAGGCAAAAATTTACTTACTGTGCCTTTCCCATAACATCTAAAAGTTTCTCATAAATAATTTGAATAACTTCAAATGACTTTTGACTTGTTATCGAATAGACAAGTACATAGCCATGAAAGTCCATACTATATTGTGCCGGAAATATACTGTATTCATCCTGACCAGCAGTATCAACCAATTTTACACCATAGTCTTGATGATTTACTCGGGTGATTTTTGTGAAGGCTGTAGAAAGAAAGTTGTTAAATAGCAATTTAAAAGTAAATTAAAGAAAATTTTGCATAGAAGAAGCATCAAAGATGCATCCTGAGAAATGAGTGCTCTAAACTGACTAAAGTGAGTCAGCCCAGGTGTTATCTTTTATTTAAAGCCAGAGGAGTCGTTTGTAGACTCGATGTCTGTACAAAATTTCCGTTAGGCTGCTCTTTTTGCATAGGTAGTTCTATTTTTATATTAATTTTTACTAATCTTGAAAAGATCCCAATCGGCAGGTTTTTGTTTTTCTCTATTAAAAAGCCTCGTGGAGTACTTTCTAAAATGGCCAGTTCTTTAGACCACCATACGTTAGCAATTCTACTCTTAGTCGGTATTTACTGGAAATAAACTAAGAAAGTAAATAAAAATAAAAATGTTTTATCCGAGGTACTGCCTCTTGCGAGGAACTGACAAATCCTCCAAGAGTATACTTGTCATGAATAAATGCTGCTCATTTAGCCGTTCGGACTCGGCAAAAAACTGTAGGTCCCCTCCATTCCTGCCAACAACACAGAAATGGTTGAGAGTTGTTAGTCACTTGGCTCTGGTTCTCCACGAGCTCTTGCGCCACCCAATAAACTAAGAAAGTGTAATAGGTAGGGCTTTTCACATATTTTCATTAATCACAAACAACCAAATTTTCACTTTGATGAAACTGTTAATTGTTTATCTATTTTTCAAAAGCAAATTGAGACAGAATGGGTATAAACTAAACTTTAAAAATTGAAATTTAGCACAAATTTCTTTTGAGATAAAAAACGTCTTTTAATAATAAACAACAAGCAATTTAGCTCCTTAGGATCATCTTAAAATAATACATAAGTTCCAAGTTATTAATAATCTTTTAAGCGATTTCGGCTGTAGGTCGGTACAGTTAGACTTACAGACACACCGAATAGTAGGCATCTTTTTCTTCAATTTCTCTTAATCGAGGTTGAATCCAAATTTGTAAAAAGTTTCCAGGACTCAATTGGAAAAAATATTTGTGAAATATATTTTTACTACCTACATACATTCTTGTACCGAGCTTTTGGAAACAATTCTGAAGATTTTTCAAATATTTGTAATAATTGAAAAGGAGTAGCAAGTTCAATAAATAACCATCAACATTACATTGATATTTTGTTTGTTTGACGGTTTTTCCTACAAACCACAGACCGATTTTAGCCTTTGAATGTTAAACAGTTGATCCATTTAGAAACAAAAAGGAGATACGAGTTCGAATCGAATCTACGTAAAAAATGAAACACTCAGTTGAGATTTTCTGTCAGTTTGTCTGCGTCATTAGATGCAGCATTAAAAAGTAGGTGCCTCAAAATCATGTGGCATGGGTTTAGATTGAACCAAAATGAATATTTCAGTTTCTTATAATTATCATAAATTCTTGATTTAAAGCTTATTCTTTTATTAATGCAAATTTAACTACCCTACATTTAGCCGTTCGGACTCGGCAAAAAACTGTAGGTCCCCTCCATTCCTGTCAACAACACGCATACAGGAATGGTTGACAATTGTAAGGCCCTGGTTCTCCACGAGCTGTTTCGCCACCCAATTTATTTGTTTATTTTTTAAAGTTTACAAAATGTTTGGATGTTTTAAAAAACAAAAAATTTGTGAAAGTGCCTTTTGTAAAGGTCTTCAACAACTAAAATACTGAAGAAAAGTCCATTATATTATTGTTTTTGTGGTCTTTAAAGTCGATTTTACTTGTTTTTTGGCAGAAAATATGAGTTTTTCAACAGATAAATATTTTTAAGGGGGGCTGGCCTTAGGAAAGCTGTCTAAAGGAGGCACGTATGAAAGTGTCCATATTAATTTTTTGTTAACAGGGCGCTGACTACTGACATACTAAGATGGCCAGCTTCCGGAACTAAGATGGCCAACCAATCAGATAACATAAAAACTATTCAACAATTGATTTTTGAGGCCCAGTTTAACATAAAAAAAGTTAAAGGTCTGACTACTAGTAAGTGACATCACCATATTTGTTTAGCTTAGAAATTATGATTCTTATATTGTTAGTTTTAAAATTGTATGGTTCAATTGCAATAATAAACAATAAGTCTTAAAACTAGTGAACTTGCGGACTTTACCAATTAACACCAATTCAAATAGGTATATGGAATATTTAAAATTCCAAGATTTACATTCAAACACAATTGAAAAAAAGAATTTTTGTTTCAACTACCTACTCCTGTGCGAAGTCCAAACTCTTCTTCTTACTGTGAAATATTTCAATTTTTATTTACAAATACAATCCGGATCAAGTTTATTATGTGTAAACAATGCAGCTGATTATGTTAATTAATTGTTCGAACAGTTATATTTTAATGTTCAACTCGAGCATGACCATAATGCGGTCTGTAACCAGTTTAGGCATCGGTTTTTGCTAAGATTGGGAAGTGATAATGAGATAATATTATATTCAATTTTATTTTGTTCTCAGAACAAGAATCGAATCCCAAATACCTTGTAGTCTTCATTTCGCAATTCCAAAATCACAATACTAGCTATTTGTTGTATTTACAATTCACATTCATACTCACAAGTTAAAAAAAAAATGTGGGCTGTAAGCCTTTGATTTAATTTGTTTGACTAACTAACTATAACTACCTACCTATTGCTATTATGCGCAGTATTCATTAAACTGCGTGATAGATTTTCATTCACAAAAAGAATTTTATAGCTTTGCCTGTCGCCCGTTCGCATTCCTCAGTCCTCACCTGTCGAGTGTCGACTGGCCTATTAAGCACTAACACTCTCACATATCATGTCAAATTGAGATTTGACCCAATAAAAAAATAACTAGCAAAATAAAACCACAGCTAAGTACTTACTATTCTCGATTGTGGGGTCATAGGAGTCAACGAATTGTCCTTCAACAAATTGAATACTCAGCGACGATTTACCTACGTTCCATCATCCAGTTATAATTGTTGGTGGCGTCGTTTGTAGTATAGAATTAATTCCACCAGACAAAACCAAGAAAAAAAATACAAATAAAACCAATTGGATAAGAACTCCGAAGTAGAAAATTTTAGATTTATTTGTATTACCAACTGATCGATATCCCATGATTGCGATGTTCCTTTCTTTTGGTGGCATATTGTATATTTTTATGAAATCTTTTCTCTCTGAAGCAAAATATAGACTTTTTTTTTACTGATTTACTACGGCCTTTGCTTAAGACTATAAAAATAATGAAACAAAATATTTTTTTTTTACAGAATCTTTTCTTTATCACTACACTTTGAAGTGACCTGCGAGTGTGTAAAATTATTATGGAAGCTTTGAAATTTGTTTGCAAATGAGACGACAAATATTTTTTTATACTGCGAACATGTGTGACGAAGTTCTTTTGAATAAATTAATTGATTTATTTTATTTAATCATCAGTTTAAAATGATTTTTCGTAAAATTGTAAATTGGACTATTAACCTCACCTTGTTTTTTTTATAAAACTTCGATTATTTCTTTTTTTTTTGGTTTTGTATTTCTTTAGAAGGTGTCGCGGTTGTGGCTTTTTTTATTTTTCTCTTCCCTCTTGCAGAGAAATCAGGTTATCTCTTTCTTTCAATTAGAACTAAACAGCTGCAGATTTTGTATTATTTTCTTGCTGACTCTTTCTTATTAGTTCATGAGATGAAAAGAGACAAACTACATTCGACGACCATTTATTTATATACCATCAATGAATGGTCGAATACAAAATGACATGTGAAGCTAGTTGAAATGGAACATTTCCGTTCAGTGAGAGGAAATAGATTGTAGTAGTTTGGTTTTTAATGGTGGCGGTTAAATTTAAAAGATCGCCTGCCATATCAATTTGTGCAAACACAACTATGTACACAGTTTGATGACCGATGAGTGATAACTGTAGCAAGTTATTTGGAGAAGTCTCTGACTGTATTGGGCGATGGAAGCTCCTATCGTGTTGAAACAAAAAGTTCAAAATTAAATTTTTTGAAAAAAATAACTGTAAAAGACTTTATTGACAAGACTTACACTTTTTCATCATAAATGATGCTGGAATTTTGTTGTTCTGTTCTAAAGTTTAGTTTAGCTGTTTTTCCTTGTTTATTGTAGGCGTTTTCTTTTGGAGGTGGCAAAGTACTTTGCTAGCATTTTTCAATGGAGCACATCAAACTGCTTTCCCATGTACAATAGCCGTTTTCCTTTGGAGGTGGCGAAGTACTTACGAGTAGATGAAAACCCTAATCTAGTACTACCAACTGCACATGCTCTCATAAGACGTTTTCCTTTGGAGGTGGCAAAGTACTTATGAGTAGATGAAAACCCTAATCTAGTACTACCAACTGCACATGCTCTCATGTGCGAGTAGATACATTTTAAATGGGAAAGCAGTTTGATGTGTTCCATTGAAAAAAGCTAGCAAAGTACTTGCAAGTACTTCGCCACCCCCAAAGGAAAACGCCTATATGCGCGAGTAGATACATTTTACATGGGAAAGCAGTTTGATGTGTTCTATTTAAAAAAGCTGGCAAAGTACTTGCAAGTACTTCGCCACCTCCAAAGGAAAACGCCAAATGTATCCACTCGCACATAAGAGCATGTGCAGTTGGTAGAGTACTAGATTAGGGTTTTCATCTACTCATAAGTACTTTGCCTCCTCCAAAGGAAAACGGCTAGTGTTAAATTATCTAGTTTTTATGTCGACTTTAGTTCTTATTCCAAAAATAATAATATATATATCGACTTTCGATAGTTCTCAGCAGAGAATGAGAACAAGCTTTGAACCGTGAGATAAAATAAATTTTATTTATTTAAAACCTTATGCTACATTTCCACTATATTGCTTTATTTTGTAAGTCTTGCAGATTAGAAATTAGAAATTAGGGAGCGTAACGGAAGCCCGTATTTTAAAATCCCGTTTCTTAAAATCCCGAAAAAATGTTTAAAATCCCGTTTCGAAAATACTGTTTTTTTTTTAAATCCCGCTTAATAAAATCCCGTCTCTGCAAAGCCCGCTTTATAAAATCCCGTTTAATTCCATTTAGCCCGTTTCGTAATTAGATAAATACATACATATGTATAACTCACTAGGTTTTGCTTCCAAGTATGGAAATTGTAATGAATTCTCCCTTAAAATTCGTATGATTAAGAGTTTGGCGTTTGTACCACCCGAACAGGTCTCTTCCTATTTTGACGCATTGCAAGATTGCTTGAATGATGACGAAGATTTATTAACATTTGCTGAGTGGTTCAAAATAAGATATATTCAAAATGGGAGTAGAGTTATTCAATACTCTCCTGACTTTTGATCTGTTGCAGACAGTGCATGTGCAATACAACAGTTCCCACGAACTCAAAATAATGCTGAAGCATGACATCGAAGATTGAAGGTATTAGTTGGACGTAAAAGTGTAGGTTCATATAAACTCATTGAAGATTTAAAAAACGAAAATATTGTTGTTAAATCTGATATAGAAAAAATAAAAATGGAGAAGAAAAATTTTTCAAAAGAACTAATATTTTAAAATCAAGAGCAATTTCAAAAATTATGAAAAATATAGACAAGCAATAAGTAAAACGGATTTCCTGCGCCGTATAGCTCACAATATGAAACTTTAGTGTAGTCTCTTCTTATTTGTAAAAAATATTTTCTTTTTTGAAATCACTTTTTTGTTATGTTTTATGTTCTTTATTTGTTGCTTTATTGTTTTCGTTAATCAATAAAAATTGTTGATCAAATATTGGTTTGCTTTGATTCTTTTTTCTTAAGACTTGACGCCCATGAACATAATGTCCTTTAGACTTTATATCACCCCACCATCCAGTTTTATCCAGTTTACCCAACCTGATATGATTGAAAATACTTTAGTCAATTCAAATAATAAACTTTATTTAACAAGGTCTTAAAAGCTAATGAATTTCAAGTAACAAAACTAGGACTTATATATGATTATTTGCGCGGGAGAATTTCTTCGTTTTGCGCCAAGAATATTTGACATATTTTTATTGACATTATGTTGACTTTAGCAATACAGGGTGCATCAATTAACCCTTCGTTTAAGTTGGAACAAATCGAACCGGTTTTGAACCTAGGACGTGCTGATCTTCTTGGTGTCGGTATAGGTGGAACTGGATCTGATGAGTGCGGAGGACTGGTAGCTTGTGAAGCATTTACAGGTGAGTTAGAAGGTGATGACTGTTGATCTTCTGGCAAATCTACCAGAGGGGGATCTAAGTCCGTATCGATAAGAACATCATCATCAATTGGCTCATCATTTTCTTGTTGTTGGATTTGACTTGGAAAAGAAACAATGTTAGATGGAAAATGATCGGAACTTGCCTGTTTTAAATCTATAGAATGTGGTTGGTGTAATTGTCTCTCGCAGCATTAGGTCTTAATTGGTTCTGGTGACGTTTGCAGATTCCTTCATCTGTTTGAACTTGGTACATCCTTCTACCTAATGTCTTCTTGATTCGCCCGGAAATCCACTTCTTTCCTCGTTGGTACTGTCGTAGAAAAACAGATTGACCTATATGAAATTTCGTTTGAGTTAGTTTGATTATTTTCTTTTCCTCAGGAAGAATAACAGAAAGTAAAGTTCGATGTTTACGCCCGTGGAGTCTTTCTGCTGGAGATATTCCCATTTCATCCGGAGTGGTGCGAAAAGTGGATAAGAACGTTGCGAGTGCATCATCGCTTTTCGGATTTCCAGCCATGATTTTAAGAAAAACCTTTTTAAAAGTTCTTACCATCCTTTCGGCCAACCCATTAGACTCGGGATTGAATGGTGCCGAAGTCATATGCCGAATTGAATGGTCTCGACAGAACTGCTGAAAATCCTTGGAGGTAAATTGCGTGCCATTGTCAGACACGATGACTTTTGGAAGACCCTCTAAAGCGAATATGGAGCGTAAAGCGTGGATGGTTGCCTGGGAAGTTGTGGAAGACATTGGAATGACGAAAGGGAATTTTGACTTCGAATCTACCACGATCAACCACATAAACTTTTGAAAGGGGCCAGCAAAATCTATGTGAATACGTTCCAAAACGTTTTCTGAAGTCGTCCAACTGGAATATTCTCTTGGTGTGTGGCTGGCATTAGATTGGCAGGCATTGCACTTTGCGAATTAGAGTCATCAACGTGATGGCAAGATTCTTCCGACTTATCAAATTCCTCATCGGGACCTACTGGCAAACGTGATAAGCAATCGGCATTTCCATGCTTTGTTGTTGGACGATATCGAATTGTGTAGGTTTACCCCATCAACAAAATTGCCCAGCGTTGGAGCCTTTGTATAGTCATATGTGGCAACTTTTTTTTAGGGCTAAGAATCGTTACTAGTGGCTGGTGGTCCGTGATTAGCTCAAATTGTTGGCCATATAAATATTGATGAAATTTGCTTACCCCAAAAATTATCGAAAGAGCCTCCTTTTCGATCTGGCTGTAACCTTTTTGAGCAGTATCCAGTGTTTTCGAAGCGAACGCGATTGGTTTTTCTGTTCCATCTGGGTAAACGTGTGAAATCACTGCCCCGATGCCGTGCGAAGAAGCATCGGTAGCTAGTGTGATTGGTAGATCTTCTTGAAAATGGGTTAAACGTGAAACGTTTAAAATTTTCTCTTTAAACTGTTTAAATGAATTTTGTTGAGCCTTTCCCCACTTGAAAGTTTCATCTTTTGCTCTGAGTTTATTCAACGGTGCAGCTAATTGGGCAAAATTATCTATAAATTTGTTATAATAGTTAAGCTTACCGATAAAAGCTTCCAGATCTTTTAGGTTTTTTGGTTCAGGCAAATCGATAATGGCTTTGACACGGGTCTCTGATGGACGTATGCCAGTTTCATCAATGATGTGGCCAAGGTATTCCACTTCAGTCTTCGCAAACTGACATTTTTCTAGACGACAACGCAGCCCATGGTTTTCTAGTCTTTCTACAAAAATTTTAAGATTGTTTAAATGTTCCTCGTTTGTTTGACCGGAAACGATCACATCATCTAGGTACGAAACACAGAAATCCAAATTGGCCGTCAGCTGATCCATGTATCGCTGAAAAATACCTGTTGAGCTGGAAGTACCAAATGGTAGCCTTTGATACTTGAATAATCCAAATTCAGTGCTGATTATGCAGATTTTCTTCGATTCTTCGTCCAGTCGAATCTGAAGATAAGCTTCGGACAAATCAATCTTGGTAAAGTATCGCCCTCCTTGCAGTTTCTGGAAAAGTTCTTCAATTCGTGGGACAGGATGGCGATCTATTTCCAAGTGTGGGTTAATTGTGATTTTGAAATCCCCACATATTCTTAGGGTTCCAATTGGTTTTTTACCACTACAATGGGTGAAGCCCATTGGCTTGATTCGATCGGACGTAAAATATCCAACTTACGCAAACGTTCCAGCTCCAGACGGACTGCTTCTTTTGAGCGAAAGGTACGGGACGATATTTAAAATATTTAGGCTGACAATTTGATTTCATTGTTAAATGTGCTTCATAATATCGACTGCATCCTAATTCTGATTTAAAAACGGCTTCATGTTTTTTGCAGAGTGACATTGCATTAGCTAAAAGTTGGTCTTTAGAATCAGATCCAATTTGTAAAACTGAATTCGAATTTGTAGCTTGAATCTGTAAACCAAATGCTTGAAACCAACCCAAACCCATGATGTTTGCTCCTCTTTCAATATTACACACTAAAAGCGGCAAGGTTTGCGTTTTGGTTTCCCACTGTACCACGGCCGTAGCCAGGATCAAACGTATGGGTGAGCTCAAGGTTGTTTTGGGTGAGCTCACATTTTTTTAATGGAAATCATAATGATGCCTAGGGTTGGGGTCAAAATTCTGCCTATGTGAAAATTCTGTTTTCAAAATTCTGCTTTTAAAATTCTGCTTTTCAAAATTCTGCTTTCAAAATTCTGTTTTTCAAAATTCTGCTTTTCAAAATTCTGCTTTTCAATATTCTGTTTTTCATAATTCTGTTTTACAAAATTCTGCAAATAATAAAAAAGTCGTGTGGAGAATTTTGTAAAACAGAATTACGAAAAAACAGAACTCAATTTGTGTACAACATTTTGTTCATGGAAATAATTTGTTGGCGTATATTTGTTGATTTGATGGCAATATTGTTTAAAGTATGCGGCAGAGAGCAAAGAATATATTTTTTACATTCTGAGATCTCTCCTTTTTTTTGAATAATTCAATCAAAATTCAAGGATAGTATTGCTTAATCGTTGGTGTGTGGTCAACCGGTTAACTTGCAATATTGCGGACTGTGTTTTGTGTAAATATATAAAAATGAATATTTCGATAGTAAAATCCAATAAAGGAAAAGACAAGTTGTGCGTTGACGGTTATTTTTTCTATTTGGAAAAAGTATCGAAATGCAAAAACTATAATTGGATATTCTAATCGAATAAAAGATAAGTGCAATGGAAGATTGGTGACTAAATTCAATAGAGATGTGCATGCCATCGTAAAAAAGTCAGGTCAACACAACCACGAACTACGTGCAATAGAAAAATGTGTGCAGGTCTCTAGCATTTTAGTGAAAAAACTAGCAAAAAAGAACTGCCAAATAATTCAGAAATTCGTTGTCGATACACCATATCGACCATAGTCGATACGCTCTTCCCTCGAAAAATGAAAAATTGATAATAAATGATTTTATTTAAGGAAAAACAGAATTAGCAGAATTTTCTTTTTCGTAAAGCAAATTGACAGAATTTTGAAAAACAGAATAAAAAAAAAACAGAATTTTGAAAAGCAGAATTTTTTGGAAAAAAACTGAATTTTGAAAGAAGAATTTTGAAACCAGAACTTTGACCTGTTCCCTGATGACTACAAAAAAAAAATTGTTTTTCTAAAACAGTTGGTATGTAGGTACCTTACCTATAACATGTATTTACTGGTAAAAGGTAGACATTTTTAATAGTTATAGCTGGTACCGAAAAGAGCATTCAAGCATTTCTCAAAATATTATTTGAAAATATATTGCTCCCTCCTTCAATCACAAACCTCAAAATCCTTATTTTGTGGGATCTTTCATGTGGAAATTTAATATTTCAAGTTGATTAAGGATAAACGAAGAGATTTTTGAATACTATATTAAGAATTTAATAATATCAAAACTTTACTTAAACTGCTGCCACTTTTGACGTTAACAGATTTGAAAAGTCCTTTTAAGTTTCAGCAATGAACACCAACCAATGAGTTTAAAATCTTTAAGGCTATCATTGAATTTATGTGCTTTGTGCATTCCATAAGATCTCAAACTATTCCCAAGTATCCATCGCATTTCGCAACACATTTTTGACTGAAAAATAACAGATCAAGTGACTGTCAACAAAAGCGCAACAGAGCACAAGTAGAGCAATGAAACGGTGAGTCCCCGACCTGCTGACGAAGAAATCAAAATTTGCGTAACAGAAGGGGAAGATTGGTATTAGGCATACGTTTTTAATTTTATTTCAAACCAAATAAATATTGTATCTCAAAAAGAAAGCTTGGAAAATCTTAAAACATTTCAGAAATTTTTTGGGTGAGCTTAACATATTTTTGGGTGAGCTGAGCTCACCCTAGCGTAGGTCTGGCTACGGCCGTGCACTGTACATTCACATTAAGCACACCTTTAACTGGCACCGAAATGTCTCCATACGCTTTGAGGGATCGTGAAAAAGGTTCGCAATCTGGGCTGCGAAGACTTTTGTACCCATCAAGACTTATGAGTGAGCACGCGTGGCACCTGTATCTAACTGAAAAGTTACATGAAGCGAAATGAATATTTTATTTTTGTTGAGATTGGTCTCAAAATGTGCAGACGACACAACTTCCACCTCATGTTTGTGTACTAGGTTGTCGTCTTCTATTTCGTTGATTGAGTGTGCAGATTCTGTCTCCCTTTGGGTGCTCCCTTGATTTGATCGACTATTGTGACGTTGGTTAGCACCTGTGCTTCGTAAACGTTTCCTACGGTTCTTTTGCTGATAACGAGTTTGTGATTGCGATGAATGTGCACCTTCACTTTGTAGCCCGATAAATCTAGGAATTCAATCAAAGTTAAATGAAGTACAAAATGTTTTGATGCAGTTTTGTTCCAATGATAGATAAGAATATAAAACCACAGTTTTACACCAAAATTTGTAATGGCGTCCAGGGTAAAATGGGGTAAAACTGAAAAAGGGCCAATTCTAAACGGGAGTTTCTAGAATTTTGTTTTGTTTTTTTGTCGATAGATGTTAAAAATATAAGAAAGTTATGCATATATTTTAAAATTCTTAAAAAATTTTTGAAGGAGTTATGATTGTTTAAAAGTTGAAAACAAGAAAATAGTTATTTATAAAATAATTCACCAAAAATCAGAAGTTCAACCGATTTTGATTAAATTTCTATTTTTAGAAAGATAATAAGAAAAAAAATTAACCATATTTAAGGATATTTTGATGCTCCTTTTCTACAATTTTTTTTTATTTTTTTAAAAAAACATGCTTTTTTTGTGTCAATTTTTGACACATTTTTGCCTATATCTTTCTAAGGGGGCGGTCTAAAAACTTCAAATTTTCACAGCACATACATAATGTTGATTTAAGTTTTTGAGCAAGATTTTGATTTTTCAAAATACCGTTAAGCAGAGATATTTACATTTTACAGTTAGTTTAAAAAACACATCATATGTCTGGAGTTTATGAATATATAACTTTTGTTTTTTTTTAGTTAAAAAGTTTAATATCTTTTTGTTACTCAAATATATAATACATAACTGTACATGCTATACAAGCTTCACAAATCGAGTCGAAAATCGAAAAAAATATCACCTATTTTACTGTCTTTTAAGGGTTATAACCAAAAATAATAATAATAAAAGATTATAACGGTTGATTTTTCGTGAAAATTTTGTCTTTCCAAAACTTAGGTATTTGCATTTAACAGTTAGTTTGAAGACAACTCATAACTCTGGAATGCAGTAGCGTATACAATGAATTTTTTAAAGAATCAACTTCGATGCGGGGGGGGCTTTAGTCCATATAGCCCCCACCCCTCCCTTTGAGTTTTTTAAATCACCTGTGGGAAAGGGATTGGGTCCATATAGCCCCGGGGCCTTTTGTCCATATAGCGCGGGGGGGGGGGGGGGGCTTTAGTCCATATACCCCCCCCCCCTGTATACGTATAAACACATATGATGTGTTTTTTAAACTAACTGTAAAATGTAAATATCTCTGTTTAACGGTATTTTGAAAAATCAAATTTTTGCTCAAAAATTTAAATCAACATTATGTATGTGCTGTGAAAATTTGAAGTTTTTAGACCGCCCCCTTAGAAAGATATAGGCAAAAATGTGTCAAAAATTGACACAAAAAAAGCATGTTTTTTAAAAAAATCAAAAAAAATTGTAGAAAAGGAGCATCAAAATATCCTTAAATATGGTTATTTTTTTTTTCTTATTATCTTTCTAAAAATAGAAATTTAATCAAAATCGGTTAAACTTCTGATTTTTGGTGAAATATTTTATAAATAACTATTTTCTTGCTTTCAACTTTTAAACAATCATAACTCCTTCAAAAATTTTTTTAGAATTTTAAAATATATGCATGACTTTCTTATATTTTTAACATCTATCGACAAAAAAACAAAACAAAATTCTAGAAACTCCCGTTTAGAATTGGCCCTTTTTCAGTTTTACCCCATTTTACCCTAGACGCCATTACAAATTTTGGTGTAAAACTGTGGTTTTATATTCTTATCTATCATTGGAACAAAACTGCATCAAAACATTTTGTACTTCATTTAACTTTGATATATAGTCAAATTTTGTCTAGGATGATCGGGCTATTGTTTTGCTGATAAGCATACACTACGTATGTGACCACGTTTTAAACAAAAATCGCAAATTGAATCAATGTGCTTGCAAAGATTTCTGGGGTGTTGAGTGAAGCAATTTGGACACGATTTTCTTACACTGAAATTGTTATCACGAGACTTACTTGAGGATTTTTGATAAGTTGAGCTGCTCATGAGATTAACTTCTAAGGCCGTTGTTGGGTTGGAAGTACTGCTTCCCTTCAATATATTTGATGCTTGTTGTGTTGATTCGTAAGCTGTGGTTAGTTTTTCTATTTCTTCCAAAAATGGGTTCTTTTTTTGCGTTGCTGCAATACGAACAGTGTCGTGAGGTGTATAAAAGACAATCATGTCTCTTATCATAGTATCCGCATATGATGTGTTACAATCGGCTTTGGAACAGACAAAAGCACAGTCTCTTGCAAGGCCTCTTAAATCTGCTATCCATTCTGCATATGACTGACCTGGGAGCATCTTTTGTTTCAAGAACTTACATCTCGAAGCAAGCACGTGCAGTTTGGATTCGAAATGTTTGGTTAGTTTCGTAGAAAGGTCTTTGAATGTGTCTACTTACATCTTCTGTTCCTACCAACTTTCTTAACAAGTCGTTGGTTTGATTCCCGCATGTTGATAGAAAATGGGCCTTTTTTAAGTTGTCATCTTCCAAAGAGTTTGCGGTGAAATGCTGTTGGAGTTGGAAAAGATAACTTTCCCAGGATTCCTTTTCGTGGTCAAATTGACGGAACTGTGGGATTGTTGATGGACCAGCCGATGGGCATTTGCTCATCAAACGTTCCAATGAAGTTTGGTTTTTGGCCAATATTTGTTCCATCCATTCTTTTGCGCTCTCAGCATTTCTCTCAACGCTTCCTTCATTTTATAAAAAAAAACTCGTCGCCACTTGATATGATTGAAAATACTTTAGTTAATTCAAATAATAAACTTTATTTAACAAGGTCTTAAAAGCTAATGAATTTCAAGTAACAAAACTAGGACTTATATATGATTATTTGCGCGGGACAATTTCTTCGTTTTGCGCCAAGAATATTTGACATATTTTTATTGACATTATGTTGACTTTAGCAATACAGGGTGCATCACAACCCTAGTAATTAATCTTGTTAAATCTTGCTAGGACAAATACTTTTACAAATCAAAGTAACCTATTCTTGTATGGCACTGATGGATTCATTCATGGCTGAATTCAGTTCTTCACAAAGGAAACATTCTATCTCACTTCCTATCTTCATAAGACAACATGAAACACCATTTGAATTTTTAAAACTGGCCATACACGACCGAGCCAAAGAGGCGAATGGACCGGCGCCGAGCCAAAATCCATCGTGTGTGGGGAAACTCAAGTGGCTCCGTTTGACTCGGCCGATCCATTTGGATATTCAGACAGTCCAAAATCCACGAGCCCGAGCCACCGAGCCATGGCTCAGCTCTGCCGTGTGTGGGGACACTAAAGGTGCTGTAAAAGGAAATCTATTTTAAATGTGTTTGGAACCGGTTTTAAGGTCACTCGAAACGGGTTTGAAACCTGGTTTAAAACCAGTTTGAAACTAGTTTTAAACTAGTTTGAAACAAAACAGGTTTGAAATTTTTCAAATGTATGTTATTAGCTTTAGCTTGTTCAATAAAACAAATTGATTTGAAACGTAAAAATTCAAATAAAAAAAAACCTTTAGGTAGATATACCTAACCTACTACCATTCCTGCTTGTTTTACTAGAGAAAGCCTATTCTTGGTTCTTTTGAAAGAAAAATTCTGCTTACAGGTACAAACCGACAAAGAATACCGAACGTCTCCGGTTTAAGTATCAAGCTATTGCGGATGTAACAGCATTTGGTCTGTATGACTAGAAACAGTCCTTGGGAGCGTAGAGAGTAGTAAACTATAATGTCTCAGCCAGCCAGTTAAATAAAAAACTCGTTCTAGCGACATCTATTTGCATTTCAAGTTTTTAGTTATAAGATGTTATAACGTTATCATAGGTATAGGTACGAAGGAGTAGTATGTTTTTCACCCAATTACTTTTCCTTCATATGTGCATACTAATACAAGGTTTCAGAATTTTTCCCAAATGCTAATTTCAGGGCACTGTTTCATAATAGAGCTAATACTATTAGTTGAAAGCACGGTTGCCAACTGCAAAAAAAAATTCCTACCAAGTTTCCCAAAAAAACCTACCAAAACGGATAAAAACCTACCAAATAAAAAACTATATTTCCGTTCTGCAAATTTTCTTTGGTGAAACCTCAAACACATTAGAGGTACGAGATTTATTAACAATCGTGAAACCATTTTCCAGAAAATTTGAAAAAAAAAACGAAATTGTGTCTATTAGAATCAAAAGCAACGTATTCCACTTTTTCTAGTTTTGAGATAATTAAAAAAAACGTTTTTAAGGACGTGGCCTTAATTATTCTATGAACTAATTTGTGTTTATATTTATGCTTAGATCTCCGATTCTAAATGCATATCGATTTTTCTTGGCGGTCAAAAGGTCTTGGAATTATTTAACAATGCATTTTGGAATAGCGTTGTTTTGAAAATCACAATCTGGAATAGATGCGTTTTGAAATTTTCTTTTCGGAATAGATTGTTTTTGAAAATAAAACGGAACTTATTTTTGGATTATGTTTAAATTTTATTGTTTATTGGTTTATGTTTAAAAAGTAAATGTGTCTATTAGAATCAAAAGCAACGTATTCCACTTTTTCTAGTTTTGAGATAATTAAAAAAAACGTTTTTAAGGACGTGGCCTTAATTATTCTATGAACTAATTTGTGTTTATATTTATGCTTAGATCTCCGATTCTAAATGCATATCGATTTTTCTTGGCGGTCAAAAGGTCTTGGAATTATTTAACAATGCATTTTGGAATAGCGTTGTTTTGAAAATCACAATCTGGAATAGATGCGTTTTGAAATTTTCTTTTCGGAATAGATTGTTTTTGAAAATAAAACGGAACTTATTTTTGGATTATGTTTAAATTTTATTGTTTATTGGTTTATGTTTAAAAAGTAAATAAATAAAATAATAAATTAACTCAAACAAACAAAAACAAAATTCATATACATTTATTACAATAACAACAGTATTGTGAAAAAGTTAACATATCTTTTAGAAGCTGTTAATATAAATTTTTGGGAAAAATTTAAGAATTAGTGAAAAAAGTAAAAATAAAGTAAAAAATTAAGTAAAGACTTAAATTAAATCAAATTCTAATGGAAGTATCTGGTTCTTGGAGTTCACAAATAGGGTCACCATCGATGTTGTCTGGTTCCTCATGTGTATCATTTACATCTAAAATATCCTTGTAAAACTTGAGCAATGGCAAGGATTTCCAATCAGACCCAAAATGTTTTTTTAATAAATTGTCAACGTCATTCAGCTTTGCATCTTTAAGTTTAACTCCTACTGGCAGTCTTTTCGGAGCCATCGAAGAAAAGTGTTTGCCCTTCTTTGTGTTTGGTTTTGCTTCACCAATATCCGACTTGTAAAAAGGTTCACCCCGAACACCAATGACGTTTGATTTACCTCTTTTTAAAATAAACCTTTTCGATGCGTTGAATTTAAAATGCCAGGCTGATGTTGGCTTGGTAAGTTTTAAAACTTCGTCTTTAAAATCCAGAACTGGACATTCATCAGCTCCCAAGTTCACTACAGTCCCATGTTCTTTGTAAATAGTCAAATACTGATCAACAGCCACGATTGTTTCCTTAGCTTTAACTTTTTTTTCGATTTGAGCAAATACTCTATCAGGTGGAATATAGGAGTGTCCAGGTATAGGGAAAACCAATTCAATAGTGTTAACATGACGTGGAGCTTTGTTTGCCAGCCAGTACTCACACATACCTATCATAATCGAGTTTTTGTTCTGCCCACCACATCCATCTGCAACCAATCGAATCGTTTTTATGCCTTCAAGACTTGTAAAACTAAGTTGGTGAAATACAGCAGAGGCAATTTCATTTGAGCCTTTTGGTCTGTTGTTTTCCGTCCAATAATATAAAAATACATTTTCCTTGGTAAGAGATGATTGAGATGTACCTATAACAAGGCCAAAAAGATGCAAATATATCTGCCGACTATAGTACGCTGCTTGGTCAGAAACTTTAGGAAGTGTCATGTTTTTCTGGCAATCAAAAGACATTGTCAACAAATCATCCCTTTCCTCTTTTAACATTTCAAAAAACGCTTTTCCTCGTAATTTATGGATTCTAAGTTTAGTCATCAACTGAACTTTCTTTTCTTCATCTCGCTCAAATTTTAAAAGTTCCTTTAGTTGAAGACATGATGAACAAACATCTGATGAAGGGGCTTTAAATCCAAGATTGAAGCGTGTATTGAAAACCATCCGGAAAAAACTCATTTTACATTGATTGAGCTCATGACTCTGATTAAAAGCGCTCCACATTTTATTTATGGAAAGTTCTCCTGGTAGATACTGTCGCTTTGCTGTCCTACTACGGCAATAATGTACCTCAATGGTTTTATACTGTTTTATAAAGTTAATAATCATTTCCTTCGTGTCTGCTAGCTTCGAGCTCTTATGATCCCCACCACGATTTTCCGATGGAACTGCACCTGTTTTAAAATGGTTACTGCAAATATTTCTTACTCGGCTGGATGAAACTCCAATGATATTTAAAAATGTCTTCTGGCAAACTTTAACTGTGTGCTTCTGTCTAGTTCTGACAGTGTAAGTTACAGAAAATTGTTTCCTTGGGCCAGTCTTCAGGTTTCGGTCAGTACGTTCAGGTTTTGTTATGCGGCAGTAGCTCAAAATAAATGCATCCTGCGAAAGTTTTGAAGGTATTGTGTAAAAGCCGTTCGAAAAATATAATGCGTCAGCTGCTTTCAATGATCGGCACTTATATGAACCACCTCTATGGTTGCACGTGGGCATTATTGGCAATTGTTTTCGTTTGTACCTATTTAATAATATTGATATGCACACCTATCTATGTATTTATGTTCACCAAAGATTTGCTTACCGCTTTACTTTAGCTAGGTCACATTTTCTATTTCCAATATTTACATTCCTTTTTCGAGGGTATACAGCAAGAACAGGTGATTCGATGGATTCCATGGTTGCACTTTTTTATATATTTACTAATAATAACAAGCATCCGCTCTCAACAACACAAAAGAACTAACTGAAAATGCTGAGTTCATGCATGAAAGTTAGACAGTAATTGATTTTCGCGCCAAATTTGGAATACAATCGTTTTGATTCAAACACAAAAAAAAAATTGAATTTAGGTTGGAATAAAGCTACTTTGATTCTTAAGTGGAATAGAGTTGTTTTGATTCAAAACGGTCTGAGGAATACGTTGCTTTTGATTCAAACCCCTATATTCAAATCATAATAACTCTGGAATAAGATGACTTTTGAAACTTTTGAAAACAGCCACAGATAGATTTTAAAAAAATGAGTTAAACTGCATCGTTAACTCATTTTTTTCGAAAAGTGGAATACGTTGCTTTTGATTCTAATAGACACAATTGTTGTATGATGAACTAAAACAAAAATTCGAGTTCTACCCCTCCCCATAAGCCTGGTTCACACGAGATTGTACCGCACGATTTTTTGCAGTATAAATCCGTGTGAATGAGCAGTGGCGTATATATTTTACATAGAGCCTTTCACACGAAGTTTGTACAGCAAGAAAACGTACTCAGCTAAGTACGTTTATCGAATAATCAACGGACTTATAAAAAAAAACGAATGAACTGCGACGTATCGTCTTCCAGTGGCGTATAGTTTTATATAGTCTCGTTCACAAGGTTTAAATCCACGTTGGGTATTTGTTCGTTGGAATCCAATGAGCTTCAGTGGAGAGAAAAGCCGATGTACTAACAAAAAATTAATCGACCGATATGGTTGATTTTAAAAAATTATAACTCCGGTGATACTCATTGGATCTTATAGGTTACGGTCTTAAAATAAAGAAGAGAAATGAGGCAATAAACATGCGTTTTTATTTTTTCAAAATTATTAAAATTTTCATCAACATTTGAATTTAGAATAAAATAAAAGGAATTGAATTGGGATTTATTCACCCCTTTAGTATGAAAATTTTTGCCCCTCCTAAAAGATTTCTTACACAATATAGCCCGTTATATCAGCTTTCTTTAAAGACCTTAACCTTGAACATCCAATCAGTAGAACGGGAGCTATAATTTTTTAAAACCATCCATATCACATTTAAATAAAAAAATTCCATGTAGATAACGCGATCTTCTCGCTGGTGGATCGTCGTGGAGAATGGTCCAAGCAGGTAATTTCAATGCAATTGTTTTGATTTTTCGATCAATTTAAAATCAAGATTGTGTCGCTTATATACCACGTTGGATAATAAATGGTATCAAAATAACCGTAATTTTATTTATATTTTATATTTAAAAACAACAAGAAAATTCATCAATGCGCTAAAGAGATATAAGTTCATATGTGAAAGCGCTCAAATATTACCGTTATCTCCGTCCAACGCTATTCTAGGACTCTTATTTTCTTAATTTATATTTAAATCAATAATTTCTATCATCCGTCCAAATTTCAGCTTTCTAGCCCTTTCCCCTAAAAAGATATTATATTATATTTACTGGCTTAATTCAAGCTGATTAACATACAAACATAACAAATCTTAATGCTAAATATTTACAATTATTTACAATTAACAAAATTAGATAGTTAAATTAAATAATTAAACAATCTGATTTACTAAATTAAAACAATCTGAACTACTTATTACTAATAAAAGAGGGTTCATGGGTAATTGGAATAAAGAATTCTTCTGAGGAAGGGGGGAACTGAGGTTGAAATCAAAAATATGCTGTTCACAGTTGACTAGGCGAAGCATTCTGATGACTGGATTGTTATGGCCATAATTTGTGCGGTGGGTGGGCAGGCGGAAGAATGGGATGGATCGAAGGTTACGTGGATTGGTATTAATGAAAATCAATTGAAGAAGTGCAGGAGAATCGATGGCACCGGTAATTAATTGGTGGACAAAGAGTATGTCGGCAACAGCACGACGTTTGGCAAGGGTGTGTAGGTCGATTAATTGCAGTCGATATTCGTAGGGGGGTAAGATATGGGGATCAGACCAGGGGAGATTACGTAAAGCGAGACGGAGGAACCTTCGCTGTACACATTCTATTCTATTTGAGTGTGTGGATTGGTAAGGTGACCAAACCTGGCTGGCGTATTCAAGAATGGGTCTAACATATGTGGTGTAGAGTGACTTGGTGACGTAAGGGTTGGAAAATTCTTTCGACCAGCGCTTTATAAAACCAAGGCTAGAATTCGCTTTTGCAATAATATGGTCGATGTGCATGCGGAAGTTGAGCTCTTTATCACATATTATGCCAAGATCTCGGATAGAGGAAACTACGGGAACAGGTTCATTGCAGAAGTAATAAATACGAGGGGGTAAGGGGAGCCGCTTTCTAGAAAAGCTCATGGATTGACATTTATTCACATTTAGTTCTAGGAATTTTTTTTCACACCAAGTAAGAAAGGAGTTTAAGTCTTGTTGAAGCAGGGAAGAATCGTTAGAGTTATGTCAGAGTATGAAGTAACGCTATCAACATCGTTAATAGCAAGGACAAAAAGGAGCGGACCGAGATGGCTTCCTTGAGGAATGCCTGAGGTGGCATAGATGGGTTCAGACTCGGAGCATCTTAATATTACTTTATAGAGCCGGTTCTCTAAGTAGGATTTAACCCATGAGATGAATGATGGTGGAAAACCAAAGGCTTTCAACTTAATGTAAATAATTTGGTGAGATATTTATCGAATGCCTTACTGAAGTCGGTGGTGATAATATCAACATCGAAGCCTTTTTCCAAAGCACAAAGGGTCATGGAAACAAATTGGGTAAGGTTAGTCGTCGTGGACCTACCCTTTAAAAAACCATGCTGAAGAGGAGAAAATATTGATTTGCAATGAAAGTACAGGGAATCATAGACTATGCTTTCAAAGAGCTTGGGTATTGCTGAGAGTTTAGCTATCGGACGATAATTTGAGATGTCGTTCTTACTGCCCTTTTTATGATTTGGGAAAATGAACGAATTTTTCCATAAAGTAGGAAACACTGCTTGCGAAAGCGAGGGACGGAAAAGAAATGTAAGGGGTTCGGAAAGTGCATTGACACATTTTTTTTAGAAAAATGGCAGGGATACCGTCAGGACCAGGAGAAAAGTCGTCTTTAAGTAAGTTGATCTTTTCGCAGACCGAACAAAAACTAATATCGACAGACACAAGTGACGTATGAGGATTGTTCGATAGGAAGCTAAAATATTCAAAGTCAGGCTCATTTATACCATCACTGTACGATTGGCCGAAAAAATTGGCAAAGAGGTTGACTATTACTTGGGGATCATCAGATGATGTGTCGAGAAAATTGAAAGATGAAGGTAAACCATCAGATTTTCTCTTGACATTTATGAATTGGTAGAACCGTTTAGGTTCAGAAATGAGACTTATTTGCATTTTGACAAGATAATCATGGTAGAGTGAATCGCAGAGGGAAGAAAAATCGGCAGCAGCTTGTTGGTAAATTGAAAAATCTAAGGGAGTTCGAGATTTCAAGTAACTATTCCATAGTTTATTTCTAAGGTTACGAAGAGTACGCAACTCTTTAGTATACCAGGGAGGAGATGATAAACAGTTTTTTTGAGGCAAATAAGGGACACATTGAATAAGGCAATCAAAGATGGCGGTATAGAAAAAAGTAAGAGCTATGTCAACGGGAGTATAAGGATTTAGAAAAAGATTGTAATCAATATTATTTAAAAGGTTATTAAGTTGATTGTAAGTCAGCCTTACGAAAGTTAAAATAGTAAGATAATTCAGAATCAACTGTAGGAATTCCTTGATCATATGTAAAAAGAAGAGAAAGAGGAGGATGGTAGTGGTCTAGGGTGGAAAGAAGGCGGGAGCTTTCGGAGACGATTGAATTACAAAGGTCTGATGAAAAAATGAGATCAAGCAACCGTCCTAGATTGTTAGATACTCCACTTATTTGAAATAGGCCAGATTCAAAGAGACGATCGACGAACAGAGATTCTTTTTCAGAAGTGGGATTGCTGGGAATAAAGAATGATTCGTCATCTGATGGTATCCAAATTAAGTCGGGTAAATTGAAATCATCTACGATTATAAAGTCATCGTTTGAAGCCGCAGCATCAATGAGGGAATCAAAAGAATCAATTATTAATTGATATACCAGAATGGGTTGTGAAGGACGAATATAACAACAGAGAATGTAAAAACACCTGTTGGAGATGGACACCTTAATGCATACGTATTCATAGAGTGGCGAATTTGAGGTTCCAATATCCAATTAACGTAGCATTAAGACGATTGTCAAAAGAACGCCACGCCCGGAGGGTGCATTATCATTGCATTGACCATCTGCTCGAAAAACAACAAAATCAGAAGAAAATAACTCACAATCTAGAAAATTGGGACATAGGTTTGTTTCTGTTAGGGCAAAAATATCAAAAGGTAGTTTTTGAGAGTTAAGAAACACAGCAGAAGTTTTGGTGCGTAGACCTCTAACGTTCTGATAATAAAGAGACAAGGTTGTTTGGGTTAAGTCAATAGACACAGGCTGTAAAATAGGGCTAATGTTAAACAGGAGGTTTCACCGAACGTTTTGTGGATGAAAAACCTTTTGAGCTTAAGTGTGAGGCGTATGAACCAAGGTCCTTCGAGACTGTAGATGGAGATATATTGAAACTTTCATGAAACCGTGTAAAAATTTTATAGAGAGTAGAGGGGTCTGTTGGGAGGCCTTCTTTAAGAATAGAGACAATGACGTTGGTTTTGGTTCTACCATCGATACAAACTGAATCAGGCTTGTCGTGTAAAAACGCGAGGTACAGACGGACACTATCATAAAGTTTGTTGTCACGCAGCCTAGCCATCATATAACGGCCATTGATGTCATTAATAAAAGGTTTTGGTTTGGCAAAGTTGGCTGTAAGTCTGACACAAGGAGGAAACATAGGGTCAAGAATAGGGAGAGATAAAATGGGTATGTTGGAGTCTAGAGTATCGCTAGCTATGTTAGAATTAGAAGGGCAAGTTGAAAGAAGGGACTGTGGAGCAGGATTTAAGGTGTGAGAATGGATAAAATTATTATAGTTCACGCCGATAGGAGAAGTGCTCGTGTCAGAAGCATAATAGGAGAGGGATTGGATGCAGGGTGTGATTTAAAAGATACACGTTTACGTTGTGGTGTTAAGGAGTCTTTTAAGTGATGAGGAGTTGTAAGATTTAGATTGTGAATGGAGTTGAGATTGGGTAGGTTATACTTAGATCTAGTTTTTACATAATTAAGATTTTTATTTGTAGTGGTGGCAGGTTTGTAAGAAGTTTTAGTAAACCACTTAGTGATTTTCATATTACCTACCCAGCAAACAGAATTGACATTAGATATAAATAACCATTGAAATCTGGATGGAATAAAAACTTTGAAGCTGGATGCGGTTATTGTATGACATTCTCCAATGTTGATTTTGAATTTGCGGAGAAAAAGATTACGAATCCAAGAGTCATCTGAATTGACTGGAGTTCCTTTCACAAAGAAAGGGGTGAATTCGGCAGCGTTTTTTATTTTATTTAGCCTGTTGTTCCATTCACTGGCAGTCCAGGTTGTACCAAATTGATGGATTATTGGCTCAGTCGACGGAGGGTTTGCATCTTGGTTTGTGTTTACTGAGGTTGTTGGTGATGGTGCAGGAGATGAAAGAGAAAGAGTTCGGCTCTGAGTGGAGTCTAACATTTCAGCATGGATGGATACGTTATTATAGTTTGGCACGGATTGTTGAACACATGTGGGAATTTCATCAATTTTGCAGGATGTTATTTTAATTTCTTCGATGATATCGTTGAAGTAGGTACGTGATGCAGTCAGCTCATTGCTGATGTCAGATATCTTTGAAGATAAGTCGCAGAGAATAGAAGTGAGGTGACCGGAAGCGGAAGACATTGAACTGGAAGCGTTTTGAAGAAAAAGATCAATATCGGACCGAATGACTTGAATTTGCTTATTAGTATTATCGAGAGGAGATAAACTAAGGACGGCCTCTAGCGATGAACGTATTTCGGGGATGATTTTGTCAACGCGACACTGGGTTTGCGAGTCTACGCGCGAGTTGAGTGACAGCTGAATGGAAGAGAGTTGTTTATCGATTGAAGATTGATTTGAGAGACATCGATTGCTCAGGGTTTCGATAGAATTGTTCAGTGTTTCCATACTTTTAGAAAAATCATCAAAGTGTTGAAATTGAACTAAAACATTTTTATGAAAGCGATTATTGTCCGCAATAATTGAATTTGTAGAGTCACTTAGGCATTTAACGGCAAGCAGAACATGAGAAAGGGTTATATTTTTGCATTCATCGCATAGAAAAACGAAGTAGTTCTGATATTCTTTTAAATGACCGAAAGATCTCTTGTTTAGACCAAGACATAAAGGATGATAAGAATTACCGCAAAGACCACGACATGACACTTTTTCGGTATATTTGCTATCAAGAAGACAGTTAAGAGAGTCACATGGATTAATTTCCATTTTGTGATTTTTTTTTGCGCGATTATTTCAAAATTTTAATTATTATTTCAGCTATGATGTTTTTGAGCTTTAGTGTACACGGTTATTGTTTCCACAAGCAAGTAGTCAAAGCACAAGCCACGAGGTGTAATCCACAAACAGCTTTTCACCTTTGCTGAGGAGAGTAGAGTTGACGTTGGCGAAAGTAGATGTCAGTGTTATGTAAACAAAAAAGAAAACATCCAAGGGGAATAGTTGGGTAGTATCAATGTATGCGTCTGCTTGGCAGAACACTACTAAAACACAGAAGAGTTCACTGTGTGCTATTCAGTCAGTTGAGTATGTCCCAGGAGGCTAGTAGCGGATGAGGCGGGGGGGTGGAGATGAAACTCGGGCGCTCGGTTGGAGATGTTGTTGTAGGTTACAGCATGAAAGTGAATGCAAATAACAAGGAAAGCATGTAGTCTCAATTTTGCTTCGTAGGCAGAACATATACTAATAAATGTTGCACTCACCAGGAAAGAAGAGGACAGATATCCAGAAACTTATGTTGAAATTAGTCACCCTCAGCTAATATGATGTAAATAAACAAGCAAACAAGGTAGAAACTTGAGTGTTAATCCCAAAGAATAATAGCTGCGTTTTATTATCTCTGGGTCTGGGTCGAGGTTATCTTTTATCATGCATTACAAAAACAACATGGGATCTAGGTTTCTATCGAGGTTAATTTCAATAACCCAGATAGAGGTTTTCACTATGACCGGCAGAGGGCTATTTACCATTGTGAATGGATGTCAGCGATTTGTCAGCAGTATTAGGAATAGAGAGGAAAAGAGACAAGTGCTTACATGAAAAACAAATAAACATAAGAAAAAAAGAGACTGATATACAGCACTGCTTTTGCACTAACCCACATCGTTTTATTTTCACGAGGTGAACCATATGGGTTATGAGCGATAATAAAACGCGGCTAATGTCAGCTGGACAGATGAGACAATTAGCTCGTAAATGTATGTAGATCTTGCAGGATGAGTAAAGATGCGATGAAAAAATGATGTTTGACGGTTTTGGTATGAATCGCAGCATAAGGCAAATTGCAGCTCACAGCGTTAGGTAGGCACATAAGAGATTGGATATTATTTTTATTTGCAGTACCAAATGTTATGCTTGATTGAGGCAGAACATATACAAATAAAATTGCACTCACCAGGGCGGATAAGGCAGAGATTATTTAAGGCAATCTCGTTGATGAGTGAGAGAGACAGATGAATCTTTGTATTTAGAGAATTACTCAATTGATAAACTATATTTTTTGATTCTATCAAATTTTAATTTCACAAAAAAGTCAATTTTTCAATAAGAAATCACACGCGTGAAATAAGAAATAATCAACAAGATTGATCAGTTGTTAAACTAACACAGCTTTATAATTTAAAGATTTATATATCTTTTATAAATTAAATATTATTAGCGGAGGTAAAAATATGACAGGCAAATTAATCGGACACAGGGTTCGGATTATGATAAAAATGAAATACTTCACAAATTCTAACTTTTCCATACATTTTCATTATACTGCAGCTATTCGAGTTTTAAACGAATAAATATAAATATCGTGTGAACACCCGATATTTGTTCGGTAAAAACCGAATGCGATAAAAAACGTGCGGTACAATCTCGTGTGAACCAGGCCAAAGATGTGCAGTAAATTTAAAGTGAATCAAGTTTTATGTTAAGGAGGTTTTTTGGGCACATAAATGCTTGTTATATTTCCAGACTATTTATTTAGGTAGTTTCATGCTAGCATTTAATGATTTCTCCTTCCTTGGAATTTTCTATGCATACAATTTTGACATAATCTTCAAATGTTTTCACTTGAGGTGTGACATAACTATTTTTCAACATAATTTTGTATGAATTTGGTTAAAATGATTTCATTTTGAAAAATGATTTTCAAAAATTTTATCATTTGGAAATGAAATTAAGATTTTTCAACGAAATTAGATCACATTAGGTCCGATCCTTTACTTTGAATTTCTGTGATTTTTGGTCCAAACTTGTGTCAACAAATTTTTTTTATATTTGACAGAACATTGGACTAAAATGCGCAGAAATGCACAGAAACTCAAAGTAAAGGAACAGCCCTATTTGTTCTTAAAAACATAGGCAGATGAACGCCAATTGATTCAAGTCTCTGTTTAATTGAGTGTATTTGACATTTTTTGAGTTGATCGGAAATCATCTCAATTTTTATTTTTGTACAATGTTTTATATTATGATCAAGAGTTAGAATTGAAAAAACCTACCAAATCGGATCTTAGCCTACCAACCTACCAAAGCTGAAAAATCCTACCAAGTTTGGTAGGGTCCTACCAAAACGACAGCCGTGGTTGAAAGTACAAGTTTAAAAATCTACTAGGTAAAACCACTAATAGCTCATTTTTCGTGATCAGGGTGACCTACCTAATACTATCAGTGATATTAACCAACTGAAAAGTACAAAAGTCCTTTTCTGCTGCTTGATAATGAATGGCAATTTTTCCCCAGACTAATAGTATTTGTTTGTACTTTATTATGAAATAGGGCCCACAGAACATTAACATTTATTTTTCTTTAATGTTGAAAACAAAGACAAAGTGATAACTAAATAGATAATAAAAATGTACATTTATTACATTGGTGTGCTACCTTAATTTTGGTAAATTATATCAAAGCTATGTAGGTATATCCAACTCAGCTAGTTTTTACCTTCTCAAGTAGAATGCAGTAACACAAAAAGACACTCTCGCAAATTGCCTAACAGAGCCTACCATCACCTGATAAGAGCGACACATTAACAAGCCATGTACAACGGAAATCAGGAGTTGTATCTCTTCTGAAAATAACTTGAAAAAAAAGAAAAGATAAAATGAAAAAAAGTGGATGCTATTTCAATACAAGTGAATATATCATATTTATTATAGAATCGCAATGGTTCGATTGTATTTGGCAATTTTCCTTCTGTCTCTTCAACTTCTGGTTGAAAATTCATTGGGTAATAAGTCCGCCCTTGTTAGGATTGTCAATGGGAAAATTGCAACGGAGTTGAGATTGTGTAGGTTATACTTAGATCTAGTTTTTACATAATTAAGATTTTTATTTGTAGTGGTGGCAGGTTTGTAAGAAGTTTTAGTAAACCACTTAGTGATTTTCATATTACCTACCCAGCAAACAGAATTGACATTAGATATAAATAACCATTGAAATCTGGATGGAATAAAAACTTTGAAGCTGGATGCGGTTATTGTATGACATTCTCCAATGTTGATTTTGAATTTGCGGAGAAAAAGATTACGAATCCAAGAGTCATCTGAATTGACTGGAGTTCCTTTCACAAAGAAAGGGGTGAATTCGGCAGCGTTTTTTATTTTATTTAGCCTGTTGTTCCATTCACTGGCAGTCCAGGTTGTACCAAATTGATGGATTATTGGCTCAGTCGACGGAGGGTTTGCATCTTGGTTTGTGTTTACTGAGGTTGTTGGTGATGGTGCAAGAGATGAAAGAGAAAGAGTTCGGCTCTGAGTGGAGTCTAACATTTCAGCATGGATGGATACGTTATTATAGTTTGGCACGGATTGTTGAACACATGTGGGAATTTCATCAATTTTGCAGGATGTTATTTTAATTTCTTCGATGATATCGTTGAAGTAGGTACGTGATGCAGTCAGCTCATTGCTGATGTCAGATATCTTTGAAGATAAGTCGCAGAGAATAGAAGTGAGGTAACCGGAAGCGGAAGACATTGAACTGGAAGCGTTTTGAAGAAAAAGATCAATATCGGACCGAATGACTTGAATTTGCTTATTAGTATTATCGAGAGGAGATAAACTAAGGACGGCCTCTAGCGATGAACGTATTTCGGGGATGATTTTGTCAACGCGACACTGGGTTTGCGAGTCTACGCGCGAGTTAAGTGACAGCTGAATGGAAGAGAGTTGTTTATCGATTGAAGATTGATTTGAGAGACATCGATTGCTCAGGGTTTCGATAGAATTGTTCAGTGTTTCCATACTTTTAGAAAAATCATCAAAGTGTTGAAATTGAACTAAAACATTTTTATGAAAGCGATTATTGTCCGCAATAATTGAATTTGTAGAGTCACTTAGGCATTTAACGGCAAGCAGAACATGAGAAAGGGTTATATTTTTGCATTCATCGCATAGAAAAACGAAGTAGTTCTGATATTCTTTTAAATGACCGAAAGATCTCTTGTTTAGACCAAGACATAAAGGATGATAAGAATTACCGCAAAGACCACGACATGACACTTTTTCGGTATATTTGCTATCAAGAAGACAGTTAAGAGAGTCACATGGATTAATTTCCATTTTGTGATTTTTTTTTGCGCGATTATTTCAAAATTTTAATTATTATTTCAGCTATGATGTTTTTGAGCTTTAGTGTACACGGTTATTGTTTCCACAAGCAAGTAGTCAAAGCACAAGCCACGAGGTGTAATCCACAAACAGCTTTTCACCTTTGCTGAGGAGAGTAGAGTTGACGTTGGCGAAAGTAGATGTCAGTGTTATGTAAACAAAAAAGAAAACATCCAAGGGGAATAGTTGGGTAGTATCAATGTATGCGTCTGCTTGGCAGAACACTACTAAAACACAGAAGAGTTCACTGTGTGCTATTCAGTCAGTTGAGTATGTCCCAGGAGGCTAGTAGCGGATGAGGCGGGGGGGTGGAGATGAAACTCGGGCGCTCGGTTGGAGATGTTGTTGTAGGTTACAGCATGAAAGTGAATGCAAATAACAAGGAAAGCATGTAGTCTCAATTTTGCTTCGTAGGCAGAACATATACTAATAAATGTTGCACTCACCAGGAAAGAAGAGGACAGATATCCAGAAACTTATGTTGAAATTAGTCACCCTCAGCTAATATGATGTAAATAAACAAGCAAACAAGGTAGAAACTTGAGTGTTAATCCCAAAGAATAATAGCTGCGTTTTATTATCTCTGGGTCTGGGTCGAGGTTATCTTTTATCATGCATTACAAAAACAACATGGGATCTAGGTTTCTATCGAGGTTAATTTCAATAACCCAGATAGAGGTTTTCACTATGACCGGCAGAGGGCTATTTACCATTGTGAATGGATGTCAGCGATTTGTCAGCAGTATTAGGAATAGAGAGGAAAAGAGACAAGTGCTTACATGAAAAACAAATAAACATAAGAAAAAAAGAGACTGATATACAGCACTGCTTTTGCACTAACCCACATCGTTTTATTTTCACGAGGTGAACCATATGGGTTATGAGCGATAATAAAACGCGGCTAATGTCAGCTGGACAGATGAGACAATTAGCTCGTAAATGTATGTAGATCTTGCAGGATGAGTAAAGATGCGATGAAAAAATGATGTTTGACGGTTTTGGTATGAATCGCAGCATAAGGCAAATTGCAGCTCACAGCGTTAGGTAGGCACATAAGAGATTGGATATTATTTTTATTTGCAGTACCAAATGTTATGCTTGATTGAGGCAGAACATATACAAATAAAATTGCACTCACCAGGGCGGATAAGGCAGAGATTATTTAAGGCAATCTCGTTGATGAGTGAGAGAGACAGATGAATCTTTGTATTTAGAGAATTACTCAATTGATAAACTATATTTTTTGATTCTATCAAATTTTAATTTCACAAAAAAGTCAATTTTTCAATAAGAAATCACACGCGTGAAATAAGAAATAATCAACAAGATTGATCAGTTGTTAAACTAACACAGCTTTATAATTTAAAGATTTATATATCTTTTATAAATTAAATATTATTAGCGGAGGTAAAAATATAACAGGCAAATTAATCGGACACAGGGTTCGGATTATGATAAAAATGAAATACTTCACAAATTCTAACTTTTCCATACATTTTCATTACACTGCAGCTATTCGAGTTTTAAACGAATAAATATAAATATCGTGTGAACACCCGATATTTGTTCGGTAAAAACCGAATGCGATAAAAAACGTGCGGTACAATCTCGTGTGAACCAGGCCAAAGATGTGCAGTAAATTTAAAGTGAATCAAGTTTTATGTTAAGGAGGTTTTTTGGGCACATAAATGCTTGTTATATTTCCAGACTATTTATTTAGGTAGTTTCATGCTAGCATTTAATGATTTCTCCTTCCTTGGAATTTTCTATGCATACAATTTTGACATAATCTTCAAATGTTTTCACTTGAGGTGTGACATAACTATTTTTCAACATAATTTTGTATGAATTTGGTTAAAATGATTTCATTTTGAAAAATGATTTTCAAAAATTTTATCATTTGGAAATGAAATTAAGATTTTTCAACGAAATTAGATCACATTAGGTCCGATCCTTTACTTTGAATTTCTGTGATTTTTGGTCCAAACTTGTGTCAACAAATTTTTTTTATATTTGACAGAACATTGGACTAAAATGCGCAGAAATGCACAGAAACTCAAAGTAAAGGAACAGCCCTATTTGTTCTTAAAAACATAGGCAGATGAACGCCAATTGATTCAAGTCTCTGTTTAATTGAGTGTATTTGACATTTTTTGAGTTGATCGGAAATCATCTCAATTTTTATTTTTGTACAATGTTTTATATTATGATCAAGAGTTAGAATTGAAAAAACCTACCAAATCGGATCTTAGCCTACCAACCTACCAAAGCTGAAAAATCCTACCAAGTTTGGTAGGGTCCTACCAAAACGACAGCCGTGGTTGAAAGTACAAGTTTAAAAATCTACTAGGTAAAACCACTAATAGCTCATTTTTCGTGATCAGGGTGACCTACCTAATACTATCAGTGATATTAACCAACTGAAAAGTACAAAAGTCCTTTTCTGCTGCTTGATAATGAATGGCAATTTTTCCCCAGACTAATAGTATTTGTTTGTACTTTATTATGAAATAGGGCCCACAGAACATTAACATTTATTTTTCTTTAATGTTGAAAACAAAGACAAAGTGATAACTAAATAGATAATAAAAATGTACATTTATTACATCGGTGTGCTACCTTAATTTTGGTAAATTATATCAAAGCTATGTAGGTATATCCAACTCAGCTAGTTTTTACCTTCTCAAGTAGAATGCAGTAACACAAAAAGACACTCTCGCAAATTGCCTAACAGAGCCTACCATCACCTGATAAGAGCGACACATTAACAAGCCATGTACAACGGAAATCAGGAGTTGTATCTCTTCTGAAAATAACTTGAAAAAAAAGATAAGATAAAATGAAAAAAAGTGGATGCTATTTCAATACAAGTGAATATATCATATTTATTATAGAATCGCAATGGTTCGATTGTATTTGGCAATTTTCCTTCTGTCTCTTCAACTTCTGGTTGAAAATTCATTGGGTAATAAGTCCGCCCTTGTTAGGATTGTCAATGGGAAAATTGCAACGGCTGGAGAATTTACCTATCAGGTATACACCTTCTTAAGTTTTTAATCAGAACCTCATATACATTACCCTTTTATTTCTTGGTTAGTTGTCCTTACGTCGAAACAACAAACACATATGTGGAGCCTCGGTCCTAAATAATCAGTGGGCCATAAGTGCAGCTCACTGTGTTGTAAGCAATAAGAATTCTTACTCCCTTCGGGCGGGGACTCATAGGAGATCATCGGGTGGAACGATATTGAATGTACAAGAAGTACTTATTCACCCTTTATATAATCCGGACACAATGAACTATGATGTGTCACTTCTGCGAACTCAGAGTACTTTACGGGGAGATTTCATTGCACCTATAGCTTTACCCAGAACTACACAGCCTGTTCCATATGATGTGCCAGCTGTGGTTTCTGGATGGGGACACACAGATTCAATGGACGAAACACTACCGGAGGAACTCAAATATGCAGAGGTTTACACGATGGAGCAAAAAGAATGTGCTCAAATGCTCAGAGACTATGGGTTGGTCACCAATGCGTAAGTTTTTTTTTAATTTAAATTTAAGCAATCAGTTACATTTATAAATAATGAATAACCATAATTATTCAGAATGTTTTGTGCATCTGACAAACTAGTTGACGCTTGTCAAGGAGACAGCGGTGGACCACTTAATCTTAATGGAGTGCTAATTGGAGTTGTATCCTGGGGTATTGGGTGTGCTGATCCTGACTTTCCTGGAGTCTATACTAGACTGGCGTATCCACCAGTTCGAAATTGGATACATGTTACAACAAGAATATAATTCAAATCATGTCTTGAATAAAATAATGTAGTTTTGAATTAAAAATTTAAAGTTCACACTGTACCTAAGTACCACCATACACATATTAAAGGTAAATATACTGCGCATGTTGTCAGATAATGACCAAAAAAAAAAACAAATTAATTCTTAGAGACCTGGTCAAATTGACAATTGCATGCATTTAATGCTTCAATTTCAGTACTGAATATTCAGGGTTATGAATTCCGGCAAATAAGAGGTTCGAAAAATTCAGGAATCTGAAAATCTAAATGTTACCTAAATTTAAATATGTGGATCATCCCACAGTACACATACAATGAACTGTCAGGGGTCTCCAAGAAAAAATTTAGAGAATGAAAACGGAAACCGTTTGGAGGGCTTAATGGCGAAAATATTTCTATCCAAAGGCATTTTCAGGCTAATAAATCAAATAACGCAAAAACTAAAATATCACTTTTGAAGCGTAAATTTCGAGAACCAGATATCATATTGAAAGCTCTGGTTTAGGAATTATCGCCATCCAAAGACATTAAGGTAGGTAGTTTTGGGACAGAAAATCAGTAAAATCACTTTGGATGCTAATATTTCTTTAACCAGACAATTAACAAAAATTGGTTTGGATGTATCGATTGGGTTTGAATAGACCTTTCCAAAAAGGTATGTCATGATTTATTTCATTGACTTTAAAAAAAAGGATTTTTTTTTTGAAAAAAAAAAATGGCAAGGGGCTTGTCCATGCTTTCTTTCGGAATCCACGAGAGCGGAGCACTTATATATTCGTTATTCGGCAGCACTTTGGTATCATGTGTGCATTGCTTAAAAAGATTCAAGAAGAAAAACCTAGAACTATAAAATATATTTGAATTGAATAATAAAGTATCTGAAAGATAGAAAAGGTGGTTGGTCGCTTTATTATTGACTATTGAGCAAATAAATAAGATGAAGTATTTGTACCGACAAATACAATAGTGGCGACGAGGATGAAGGTACCAAAATATCCGTGAAATTAAAAATACATACATTCACATATAATGCCAGAGAATAATACAACACCCCAAGGACAACCAGGAGTGCCTGATCCTGAAAATGTTATTATACAGTCCTTAATAAGAATCTTACAATCTTTTCAAGCGCCCAGCACATCTACAGTCACCTCAAATTTACAATTCGAAGCCTTCAGAGATGGCGAAGAGACATTCTTGATATACAAGCAGAGGCTTGACAATTTCTATCAATTACGAAATATTACCAATGGCGTCAAGAAAGTGCAAGTACTAATAAACTGCATTGGGACAAGGCACTACCAGTTTTCACTTTGTGTTCAACACGAAGGTGAAATCGTAGCGAATTATGTAGCGGGAATCAAGTACCTTACTACGTTCTGTAACTTCAAATGTGTATCCTGCCAAAATTCCACCATCCATACATAGTACGGTCAAGTTAGATTTCATTATATGGAGCGCTGGGAAATAAATCCGAGGTCAAGTTTGACTTCACTATTCGATAAGGTATTGGTTCACGAGTCTAAAACCACTTTTCTCACAACTGTACCTAGATTCATTTGGCCGCCATTTTGTTTTTTATGTTCATTTTATTATCATAAGAGTGAATTTACGACATTGATAAAGTCGCTAAGCCCAAACTTAATTGTTGGTGGCGACTTTAATGCGAAGCACACCTTTTGGGCTTCAAGATGCATATCTCAAAAGGGTCGAATGCTCTATGAGGCAGGAATGGAAAATAATTGCGATTTTCATTCGACTGGAAAGCCAACTTACTGGCCAACTGATCCGTCAAAAATACCTGATTTAATCGATTTGTTTATGGTAAAAGGAATACCCTCCAACCGTATTGAAATTTCAGAAGGCCATGATCTGTTCTCTGATCATTCTGCAGTCATACTCACTATGAGCGAAAGCCTTGTCAAAATTGAAAAACCATCCAGGTTAACAAACGGTAAAACCAACTGGGAAGGATTTAAGAAAGATATCGAGGACAACGTTGAATTGAGGGTATCATTACAAACGCCTCTTGAGCTTGAAGATGCAGTAGATACCTTTGTTGATATAATACAAAAGGCAGCGTGGAATAACACACCTTATCAAAGGGTTACGCCGCGCTATAAAGATATAAAATATCCGCAGGAAATAAAAGACTTAATAAAAGATAAACGAAAAGCACGTAAGAAATGGCAGCGAACCCGTGCTCCTCAACACAAAGCTCATTTAAATCGCTTGTGTAATATGCTAAAAACAGCGATATCAGATTTCAAAAACCGTGAAGTTGAAAATTACCTTGAAAGCTTGTCAGCTGGGAAAGAATCCAACTACTCACTTTGGAAAGCTATAAAAACAACGAAAAAACCAAAGCTTCCAGTACCCCCGATTAAGAAAAGCCAAAACGAATGGGCTAAAAGTGACAAAGAGAAAGCGGCGGTATTCGCCGATTACCTGCAAGAAACATTTAAACCTTCCGATGGGCAAGCACTCAATGAAAATATTAATATGAGTTTTAGCTCAAGTGAAAATTACAGAACCAGAAATGCTACGCTTGCTGAATTGAACAGAGAAATAAAGAAGCTAAAGTCTAATAAAGCTCCGGGGTATGACTTAATAACAGCGGAAATATTAAAAATGCTTCCTAATAAAGGATTAATTAACCTCCTTTATATAATAAATGCCGCTCTAAGGCTAGAATATGTTCCAAGCCAATGGAAAGTTGCGGAAGTCATAATGGTTTTAAAACCTGGCAAACCATCTCACGAAAAGAATTTTTACAGACCGATTTCGCTTCTTCCAATAATATCGAAAGTTTTTGAAAGAATACTACTCCTGCGCCTGCAGCCTATAATAGAAGAGAAACGATTAATACCTGAACATCAGTTCGGATTTAGAAGCAAGCATTCAACAATTGATCAAGTGCATAGAATAACTGACGTAATTGAGAGAGCTCTTGAAGAAAAGAAATACTGTTCGACGGTCTTTTTGGATGTGTCGCAAGCGTTTGACAAGGTGTGGCACGAAGGCCTCAAATTCAAATTACGACAAGTTCTGCCTGAAGGACTTTATAAAATTCTTAACGAATATCTAGAAAACAGACTTTTTCGTGTAAGACACGGAAATGAATATTCTAATTTCAAAGAAATAGTGGCTGGGGTACCACAAGGTAGTGTTTTAGGTCCAGTTCTGTACCTTCTATTTACACGTGATATACCTCAAACAGAAGAAACTTTCGTAGCAACGTTTGCTGATGATACTGCACTACTAGCAGTGGGCAAAACGATTAACGAAGCTACGATTAAATTACAAAATGCTCTTAATAATGTTGATGAGTGGACAAAAACACGGCGAATAGCGCTAAATGAACAAAAGTCAGTCCACGTGGACTTTACGTATAAAAAAATAAATAGATTGCCCGTCTTTCTTAATACCGGTCGTGTACCATTTGCGAATGAAGCAAAATATCTGGGAATGACTCTAGACGCGAAATTAAAATGGAAGCCGCACGTAAAAAAGAAATGCGAAGAATTAAAAAGTAAATTAAGAGATATGAACTGGCTACTCGGTAAATATTCCAAGCTTAGTATTGATAATAAGTTGATTTTATACAGGCAGGTACTTAAACCTGTCTGGACTTACGGTATACAACTCTGGGGTTGTACCTGCGATACAAATTTAAATAAATTACAAACGTTTGAAAATAAATTGCTTAGGTCATTTGTAAATGCACCATGGTATATAAGAAACGAAGATCTTCACAGGGATCTCGGGATTCCTACGGTTCGAGACGAAATTAAGAGTTTCGCGCGAAAACATAGAAATCGGCTATTAGATCACGCTAATCCAACGATTATTGACATTCTTGACGAGTCGAATTTAGTACGCCGTCTGCAAAGAACAAAACCTTCCGACTTGGTGCGGTGAACACAAAACCGCTTTAAAATCGCGGAATAAGCAGAAACTTTCACCGGAAAGTTACCTGCAACACGTTACTTAACTTCGTTAAAAATAAATTGCTAGATAAGTTTCAACTTAGTTGCAATCGGGAAGTGGAGGTGGTTTTAGTGTAGTAAGAATCTCACACTTCTATGAGCACGCGTTTTCCGGTCCTCATAGAGCCTGATGCAGGTGCGCCTACCCACGGTCAAAAAAAAAAAAAAAAAAAAAAAAAAAAATGTTCATTTTGATTTTTGCTTATAACTCTAGCTATAATTGTAATGCAAACTTGTAGAAAATTGAATTTTCTACAGAATATGTTAAATAACTTTTTTGGCTAAACACTCTTGTTTGAAAGTTACAGTCCATTAACAAAAAAAAAAAATCAAATTTTGTTTTCTAATTGCCATAATTTTTTTTCTGTAACTCAAATCAAAAAAACACCGTTATAAAAGTTATAGATTTTTTAATTATCTATATTGTTTGCCTTTACAGTTGCTTAATTGGAGTAACGGTTCTCGCTTCGGAGCGAATATACGCTCGAGCAATCCGCTAACTTATGCATCGAATTTCGAAATGGTGTTTAAGTTTTACTTACCACAAAAACGAGTGTTGTGACACGTGCATCACATTCGTTTTTTAGCCTTAGTGCGTTATTTTTTAGTGTGGTTTCTCCAGGAGATAAGTCATTCAAAATAATCTAGAGATTGTAATACTTCGATATTCTTCTTCTCTTTTTGGAATGTCCTATGGTGGTCATCATCATCATGTTCATTGTTAAAAAAGAGCTCTTACTTGCTCCTTACATCTCTATCTTTCACAGTTTCTTTCACAGTAGTATCTATCACAATACACTTAATAGTCTATTATTATCTATAGTCCAGTCACATTGTATTTTTACCATGCAAATTGTGGAGTAGTTTTGATTTGTTCGCTCCATTATGTTTTCGGGGGTGCTGAATCCGAATCTGAGGTTTGCCAACAAAATTTCGTGACGAAACATGGAAAAAAATGCAAAAAATGATGCAAAAATGGATTTTTTGGGGAGTTTTTCACTAGTTGCTCGAAAACTACCAACTATTCGAAAATAACATCAAAGTACCATTGAAAGTATACACAATTTTCAATAAATTCCTATCTAATGTTTTTTTTTTCAACAACCCATTTGGACTCATGTACTAGTCGAAAATTGACGTGTTTTCACTGTTTTTGTCTGTAACATGAACCAAGATATACTTTTCTGATGGTGGCTAATGCGCTGATTTCGAATCTGACCTTTAAATTGCTCTATCATGTCACGTTTTTGAGATATTCGAATCTAAAAATTTGGAGTTATTTTTTTTCTCGAGGTAATTTTTTTTGAAAAAATGTTTATGGTTATTCTGAAGTATGAACATTTTACTCTAAAATTCTTTTCGAATCTTTCAAATACCTCTATTCGTCTTCGAGAAATCGTTGGGTTTCGTCTTACTACCAAATACGAAAAATCCCACAATTTGCCCTTTTGAGCACAAATTGACTGATCCAGTAGCGCTTTCGAGTGGATTTTCAAAAACAGTATAAAGCTTGATTCACACTATAGTTCCAATACTGATACAGTCTCAGTACGTGCTCACTACATTAAAATATTCTTAAACGAGAAACAATGTTTATATTCACACAATCGTTATCGCTCCAAAACCGATACGCTCTCGCTCCGATTTCGATTTGTTTGAAAGAATATTTTTTCGAAGTGAGAACTCATTTTTCAATTTTCTATTTATTTTGATATGACAAATCGATGACAAAAAAAATCAATTTGAAAATAATATATGAAAAAAAGAATACAAAAAAATATGGGAGCTATATCGATATCGGTATCGGAGCCGCAATGTGAATACTAGGGTTAAGTATCGGAGCGAGAACGTTGTGAGAATTTATCGATATTGGCACAGTAGTGTGAATCAAGCCTAAAAATACGAAAAAGAGAAGAAGAATATCGAAGTATTAGGCTTGTTTCACACATATTACATATACGGTTTCATTCGGTTCAGTTTGTATTCGGTTCGTTTTTGGTCGGACCTGATAAGTGTGAACCGATGAAAACGGCAGGAATAAAAACCTAATAGAAACCGAATAGCACCAAACGTCCCCTCGACACCCCCCCCGAGGTTTCACCTTGTCGTGGTGGGGGGGCTTACGTTTGACCCTTCAGCAACCCAGCTGCAGTGTCATGCAACCAAGCAAACCAACAACAAAACAGAGATGTTAATCTAATGAACAAATATGGATAAAAGTCAGTACAAAGAAAATAAAACCCGAGTGGGGATATACGCTCAAGAGTCGGCAGTAGTCACGGCTGTCGGCAATGGCTTGGCCTCGAAAGAGGATAAGTCGCCAGTGACAAAAAATATCCATCAACAACAACAAAATGCCAAAGACGGCAATCCTGACCCTAGCAGTGGTGCCAATGAGGTTGATGATGTCCTTTCTAAGGATCTCATGGACTTCCTTGACTCTGACGTTGGGGCTATGGGGGCTGACGAAGGAGTGATGGCGTCAGATGAGGAGAATACACTCCTCGAAGATGACTATCAATCATTCGCCAGCTCAGACAGCTCGGACGCAGATGTCACGGTGGCTGGAAACCCTGCTATGGGACAGCGGAACAAACACTCCCAAGGCGAATCTTTGGCCAAAACCCTGACATTGTCGGGTGCCAATGTCACCTAGACTCCCAAAGGTTCCGGATTCAGCGTACCAACCGAAGTCTGCGCGGATGGCGCAGGGTGTTCTAGCACCTTGCTGCATACCACCTCCGAAGGTCGAAGCCCGCATGGGCCAAACCCGATCAAGGAGAAACTGGTGCATCCTAATAAGCAGAACAAGGAAGGGAAACAGGATCCGGAATACAAAAGGTTCGAGAATGCCAGGAGAGCCGTACGAAGGTATGGCCAATGCGACCCAAAGAAGTTAAATCTGCGAGATTGGAAAAGATTGACCTGGGCCCAAAAGCTTCTAGCAAAACTAGAGGCCAATAACAAGCCCCCATTCGGACCTAAAGCGGATGACAGCAACAAGGAAATTAAAGACCAGGGTGCCTCCTCTTCCCAGACGACGAAAGGCAGCAACCCACAGGTGCGAACGATCTCTGGAAGACTTACTTTCAGTGGTCCGAAACACTCAAGGGTCGATAACGCTGATCCAAGTAGTCATAGGAAAAGAAACAGGCACAATGACTCGACTCCCCCTCTGATCACAGCAAATAAGAAGCCTAAGACCGCAAATAATGCAGGCACGCTAGCTGATTTGATAAAAGAGAGCCTTCAGGTGGCCGTTATCAATGAAGGGAGCTCGGATAGAAAGCTTAGTGATGAGCAGTGGGCTCAGGTGGAGGAAAAGTTGCTTGATCGCGTAAGCGACGAAGTGCTCTCCTCTACCAACACTTTGCCAAAATTCGGGCCTTTGTCGACGTTCAAAGGGTTTAAGATTCCCACGTGCCGTGATGAATACACTCTTAACTGGCTTAGAACGAAGATTGAAGAAATGAAAGACTTGCTTGAAGGGACAACCCTAAAAGTAGCCTTCAAAAATGACCTCTCCACCAGACCCAAAGTCCGAATAAATATCCCGGGCCCGCGCATGACGAAGGAAAGGCTATTGAACTTCCTAAGAAGACTCAATCCTGACCTTCCGAACGCCGATTGGCAGGTCATGGAGATGGAAGAGCCTACCAAAACAGGCCAGGAAGCTATTCTCATGCTCAACTAACAAAATAAAGAAAAAAATGATGAAAGTGCTACAACTAAATCTACAGCACAGTAAGTTGGCCTCTGCCACCTTAACCTCCTATCTATTGAAAGAAAACGTTGACATTGCCCTGGTACAGGAGCCATGGATTAACAGTGGCAAAATATGCGGACTTAGTTCCAAAGAGTATATCCTGTACTTCAAAAAAGGGCCTCTAGAAGGTAACTATCGCACCTGCATAGTAGCGAAAAAGAATCTAAATCTCTTTCTCTTATCTCCCCATTGTAGTAGAGACATTACAGCAGTGAAGTGCGAAAGGGACGGGGCACCGCCCCTGATCTTAGCCTCCGCTTACATGCCAGGCGACGAACCGACGCCACCTCCATCACATGCCTTTGAAGACCTCGCTGTAACAACAGGTAGGAACGGCTGGGACCTGATAGCATGCTGCGACGCAAATGCCCATCGTCTACAGTGGGGTAGTTCTGATACCAATGCAAGAGGTGAGTCACTTTTTGAATTTATAATTAAGAAAATTTTTTTGATTTTAAATAGAGGTAATGAACCAACATTCATTACTAGAAGTAGAAGAGAAGTGCTCGACGTGACACTTTCCACTAACTCTGATTCCATTGCAATCAGTAACTGGAAAGTCTCAAGTAATGTTACATTCTCAGACCATAGAATGATAACATTCCAATTAGAACACAACTTAGATAATCCAAAGCCCTATAGAAACCCCAGGAAAACCAACTGGGAAGCCTTCAACACAAGAATGGCCTTATCTTTGGGCCCCTATGAAAATCGACCTATGCTAAGCAGCTCAGATATTGAAAAAAATGTCAGTGAACTAACGTCAGCAATTCACATTGCTTACGAAAGTTCTTGCCCCATAACCAAAGGAAAGAGAAAGCTCAACCCCGTATGGTGGTCCAAGGAAACATCCATCCTCCGGAAAAATTCAAGGAGGCTTTTTAAAAGAGCTAAATATAGTAACGAACCTACTGATTGGGACTTGTTCAAGATCAGTAAAAGAGAATACAAAAACCGAACAACTTATGCAAAAAGAGCAGCCTGGCAAAAATTCTGTACAGACATAGAGTCTACAAATGATGCTGCTAGGCTTAGGAAAGTAATGTCTAAAGTTCATGCTGCTCCGGGCTTTCTTAAAAGACCGGATAATACCTGGACAGACTCCTGCTCTGAGACTTTAGAATCACTTATGAGTACTCACTTCCCAGGATGTGTCGTCGACACTCCTCCTGTGGACAGAGGCCCTACCATTTGTGAAATCTCTAATAACATTGGTAATCCAGTTATGCTCCAAAGCTCTAAGGATTTGATTCTATTTTTTCTTTAATTTTCCTTCTAATTTCTTTTGTAATGGTTTTACTTGATATTTCTTTAAATCCCTATCCTTTTACGTCAATGTTGTTGCTTTGGCTAAGAGATGAGTCACTCACTCTTAACCTACGTGTGTCACTTGGTTCTCCTTTAAAGTTTTTTTTCCAAAAATGGAATTAAATGATATTGGAGTGATCTTCACGGGCGATGGTAGTGATATCATATTGCGTTCTATGATAAGAGTACTTTGTCATCGTAGGCAAGGTCTTAAAATTTGCCATCTTAATGCACAAAGCTTGCTACCTAAAATAGATGAATTTAGAGATTTATTCATAAATTCTCATGTTGATGCGATCTGTGTGTCGGAAACTTGGTTTTCCTCAGATAACAATGATGCAGTTTATACCCTGAATGGTTATAAACTTTTTCGCAGCTATAGGTATTTTCGCACTGGTGGGGGTGTAGCAATTTATGTAAGAGAGGGTCTAAATTGTAAACAAAAATGTCATTCACCTGCTGAGAGTCCAATTGAATATCTTTTTGTAGACATAATCTGTGGGGATAATTCTGTTGTTTTAGGTAGTGTATATAGACCAAACAATAATATTAACTTAACGCCTTTATATACTTTAATGGAAGAATTTTCAGCTGGTGTAAGAAATATCATAGTTTGTGGTGACTTAAACAGTAATTTATTGGTTGAAAGTCATCTTACTGATAACATGATGACATTTGATTTGCATCCCGTAAATACTCAGGTACCCACTCATTTCACGAATACCTCCAGTACTCTGTTAGACGTATTCTTTGTAAATAATACTAACAGGGTACTTCTTTATGATCAAATCTCAGCACCAGCATTCTCAAAGCATGACCTTATATTTCTTACGTATGATTTTGATATACATAAATAACCAAAACAACACATCATCTTATAGTTTTCGAAATTTTAAGTATGTTGACAGGCTTGCTCTTGAATACCACATCCGTTGCGTTCCTTGGGACCTCATTTATTATATGTCCTCACCAAATGACCAAGTGGATTTTCTACAAGGTAATATAAATCATCTCTTTGAAACTCACGTTCCTATATCAATCGGTTGGGTAAGGCAAAATTCTAGGGCTTGGTTTACGAATGATATTCGCTTGTTAATAGTGCAACGTGACCAGGCATATCATGGATGGAAACATTTTCGGATTGAGGAACTCCATCAATCTTACAAATATTTAAGAAATAAAGTCACTCGTGAGATAAGAATTGCTTAGACCCAGTTCTATTCCAATCAACTTAATACCAATATAGATGGCCGAAAGCTATGGAGTAAACTTCGTAATTTGGGAATAGGCAAACAAAAGTTAAGCTGCACTAGCGATGTAGATTGTAATGATCTAAATCGTAGTTTTTTATCGGTTCCATCCTCTTCAGCTGCGAATAATACTTACAGAAATCCTGTAGTCTTGACAGAGCAACCATTTTTCTTTGCAAGGATTGAAACCACAGATGTAGTCGAAAGCTTTCTGACTGTAAAATCAAATGCTGTAGGCCTAGATGGTGTGCATCCGCTTTTCATGAAAGCCATATTACCTTTCCTCCTTCCATATATTACGCACGTTATCAATACCATTTTTACAACCGGGATATTTCCATGCCAGTGGAAAGTGGCCAAAATAATACCAATTCCTAAGAATTCGGCAGGTGATGAATTAAGGCCAATATCAATTCTACCTTACTTATCAAAAATTTGTGAACGCTTGATGCATAATCAGTTAAACGAGTATCTTACACGTAATAGTCTTCTGGTTTCAGTTCAATTTGGGTTTCGTGCCAAACACAGTTGTACTACTGCTTTGATGAGTGTGGTAGAAGACATAAGAGAGAAGTTGGATAAGGACCAAGTTACCTTCCTTATCCTTCTGGACTTCTCCAAGGCATTTGATATGGTGGACCACTCCATCCTTATTGATAAATTACGCCACTGCTTTAATATGTCTCCTTTTGCTGTAAAATTGCTTGCATCTTATCTTGTTGATAGAAAACAGGCTGTGTCTCTAGATAATGCCTTATCTGAACTGCTTCCATTGGTTAGAGGTGTCCCGCAAGGATCAATTTTGGGCCCACTTTTATTCTCGCTCTACATCAACGATATAAATAATGTAATTTTGAACTCTTTACTTCATATTTACGCTGATGATATCCAAATTTATCGCAGTTGTCCTCTAGGTCTAATAGAGAATTGTGCCAGCATATTGAGTGAAGACCTTGAAAGGATATCCAAGTGGTCTTCAGACAATTACCTGTCTCTTAATCCTAACAAATGTAAATGTTTAGTTATTGCGAAAAGAAAACTAGAGTTATCTTATTTTCCCTCAATTATTCTCAATAATTCAGCAATTCAATTCGCAGATACCTCGAAAAATTTAGGTATGGTATTCAACAGGACCCTCACATGGAATAACCACATTAATGTAATTGTGGGCAGGACATATGGTGTTCTCCGAACTTTATGGACTGCTCAAAAATTTATACCACTAAAAATAAGGCTAGTTCTTGCAAAGACTTTGGTAATCCCTGTGCTTTTACATGGCTCTGAAATTTTTTATAATTGTGATGCGGAGAGTAAAAGGAAGCTTCAAGTAGCATTTAACAGTATTATACGTTATGTCTATAGTCTCAGAAGATTTGACCATATCTCACACTTAGCTAAAAACTTGTTAAATATGTCTTTGATAAATTATATCAAGTTTCGTTCTCTCGTTTTATTGTTCAGCATTATGAAAAGTAGGCAACCGATTTATCTGTACAGTAAAATTCAGTTTTCGATATCTAACAGATCTGCTTGCTTAATTCTTCCACGGTTTTCATGTCTTACTTCCGAAAGACAATTTTTTATCTCTGCTATACGCCTTTGGAACTCACTTCCGCGCAACCTGGGGGTTGTCTAAACATCACCTATATTCCCTCTAGTTGGAGAGAAGTCAATGTCATATTCATTCCCAAAGCTGGCAAGCCCACCCACACTGAACCAAAAGATTTCAGGCCAATAAGCCTATCCTCTTCTCTTCTTAAACCTTAGAAAGACTTATAGAAACTCACATACGCTTAAAGCTTAATGAAAATGTTCTCTCGCAGGCCCAACATGCTTACATGAAGGGCAAATCTGTTGAGACAGCACTTCATGAGGTGGTAAGCACAATTGAGAAATCAATAGAATTCAAGGAATTTACTTTGGGAGCATTCCTTGACATAGAAGGGGCCTTCAATAATGTTGAAAACATTGCAATTCGACAAGCCCTAGACTCGATGGGTATCGATCCAAGGCTCTCAAATTGGATTGACTCCATGCTTCAGTCGAGACTTGTAAATGCACAAATGGGTCATAGTAAGCTTTAAGTAAGGACGTGTAGGGGTACTCCACAGGGAGGGGTCTTATCTCCCTTGCTCTGGCTTCTGGTCGTTAATCAGATCCTGGCTAATCTCAGTCTCAGCGGGGTAAAAGTCGTGGCATACGCTGATGATATTGTAATTATGGCCTCAGGGAAATTTGTCCCCATACTGTGCGACCTCCTACAAACATCCCTTAACAAGCTCAATCACTGGGCCAAAAGCTGTGGACTTAATGTCAACCCACTCAAGACGGAACTAGTTCTGTTTACAAGAAAACGCAACATTCCAAATATAAACCCCCCTACCATAAATGGGACACCGCTCCATATAACTGGTACGGCAAAATATCTTGGTCTGATTTATTGATCGTAAACTCAACTGGAAAGAAAACATAAAGGAAAGAGAAAAGAAAGCATCAAAAGCATTCTATACTTGCAGTAGAATCTTCGGTAAAAGATGGGGTCCAAGCTATAAAACCATTCATTGGATGTACACAGCCATAATAAGGCCAATCCTAACTTACGCATGTTTGGTTTGGTGGCCAGCCTTGGATAAGGCAACCAATCTTAGAACCATGACTAAAATTCAAAGACTAGCATGTATAGGTACTACCAGTGCCATAAGAACTACACCAACTACAGCCCTAGAAACATTCCTCTCACTAGCCCCACTCGATCTTTTTACGAAAGAGATGGCGGCCAAAAGTGCTCTGCGACTTCAACAATGCAATAATTGGAAAAAGGGCCTTTACGGTCATAGAACTATTAGTCGGAGAGCTACCAGCCACTTTGACTAACATACTAGACACAAGGCTACAACTTTGTGTATGCTTGATTTGGGACTAGCTAAGAATGAAAACCACGGTCTGGCAGGGTTGCCGCGGTCGAAAGGTTGCCATCTGATTTTTTCAAAATGCAAAAAAAGGGTCAAAATTAACCTACTCGCACAAGGCTGAAACTTATTTATAATTTAGTAAATACATTCATATGCATGAAAAAAAATTATGCCAGACGAGTTTGGCGGTGGAAAGTGCTTGCCAGACGGGCCTAAAGTCTTCAAAGATGGTATTATAAGAAATATCTATTTTTTTATTTTTTTGTATAGTTTCAAGAAACTGTCTTAATTGCAAACCTACCCGCACAAAGCTGATTTTTACATATACCTATGTTAGCTGACATTTTCTTGCATATGTGAAAAAATATACCAGACCGGACGGATGGTCGAAAGTTCCTGCCAGACGGGCCTAAAGTCTTAAAAGTTGGTATTATAAGAAATACCCTTTTTTATTTTTTATTAAATTTCAAAAAACTGTCAAAAATGCAAACCTATCCGCACAATGCTGATTTTTACATATATGTTAGTTAAAACCTTCTTGCATATGAAAACAAATATATCAGACCGGACGGACGGTCAAAAGTTCCTGCCAGACGGGCCTAAAGTCTTAAAAGTTTGGCATTATAAGAAATATCCTTTTATTTATTTTTTTCTTAAATTTCAAAAAACTGTAAAAATTGCAAACCTAGCCGCACAAAGCTGATTTTTACATATGTGTTAGCTGACATCTTCTAGCATATAAGACAAAATATACCAGACTAGACGGACGGTCGAAAGTTCCTGCCAGACGGGCCTAAAATCTTAAAAGTTGGTATTGTAAGAAATACCCTTTCTTTTATTTTTTTTATTAAATTTAAAAAAACTGTCAAAAATGCAAACCTAGACGCACAAAGCTGATTTTTACATATATGTTAGCTGACATCTTTTTGCATATAAGAAAAAATATATCAGACCGGACGGACGGTAGAAAGTTCCAGCCAGATGGACCTAAAGTCTTAAAAGATGGTATTATAAGAAATACCCTTTTATTTATTTTTTTATTAAATTTCAAAAAACTGTCAAAAATGCAAACCTAGCCACACAAAGCTGATTTTTACATATATGTTAGCTGACATTTTTTACATGTGAGAAAAAATATATCAGACCGGACGGACGGTCGAAAGGTCCTGCCAGACGGGCCTAAAGTCTTTAAAGTTGGTATTATAAGAAATCCCCTTTTTTTTATTTTTTATTAAATTTCAAAAAACTTTCAAAAATGCAAACCTAGCCGGACAAAGCTGATTTTTACATATATGTTAGCTGATATATTCTGAAATATAAAAAAAAATATATCATACCGGACGGACGGTCGAAAGTTCCTGCCAGACGGGCCTAAAGTCTTAAAAGTTGGTATTGTAAGAAATATCCTGTTTTTTTATTTTTTTTTAAATTAAAAAAAACTGTCAAAATTGCAAACCTACTCACACAAAGCTGATTTTTACATATATGTTAGCTGATATATTCTTGAATATAAAAAAAAATATATCAGACCGGATGGACGGTCGAAAGGTCCTGCCAGACGGGCCTAAAGTCTTAAAAGATGGTTTGCAATTTTGACAGTTTTTTGAAATTTAATAAAAAAAGGATATTTCTTGTAATACCATCCTTTAAGACTTTAGGCCCGTCTGGCAGGAACTTTCGACCGTCCGTCCGGTGTGATATATTTTTTTTCATATTCAAGAATATATCAACTAACATATATGTAAAAATCAGCTTTGTGCGAGTAGGTTTGCAATTTTGACAGTTTTTTTAAATTTAAGAAAAAATAAAAAACAGGATATTTCTCACAATACCAACTTTTAAGACTTTAGGCTCGTCTGGCAGGAACTTTCGACCATCCGTCCGGTGTGATATATTTTTGTTCATATTTAAGAATATATCAGCTAACATTTATGTAAAAATCAGCTTTTTGTGAGTATGTTTGCAATGTTGACAGTTTTTTTTTTAATTTAAGAAAAAATAAAAAAAACAGGATATTTCTTACAATACCATCTTTTAAGGCTTTAGGCCCGTCTGGCAGGACCTTTCGACCGTCCGTTTGGTCTGACATATTTTTTTTCATATTTGAGAAGATATCAGTTAACATATATGTAAAAATCAGCTTTGTGCGGGTAGGTTTGCAATTTTGACAGCTTTTTTTAAATTTAAGAAAAAATCAAGAAAGGATATTTCTTATAATACCAATTTTTTAAATTTTAGGCTTGTCTGACAGAAGCTTTCGACCGTCTCTCAATTTTTTTTTGTATACAAGATGGCATAAGCTTACATATGTGCGAAAATTTTAGGTAGGTTGGTGTTTCAGTTTTGTCAATTTTATAACATTTTGAAACAAATATATGGCAACCCTGCGTCTACAGTAAAGTAACCATATCATAATTTGTTGACTTGATTTCATATGTATTAGGACTATACGCAGTTAACGTGTTATATTTAATACCTACATCTGACTTATCAATGACATTTTTTAATACCAACTTTAAAAACGCAACAAATTTCTCAAGTTATCCCACTCAAAAAATTTCGTGTGTAAATAGTACTAATTACTGCGTCCAAAAAGAGATGGCGGCCAAAAGTGCTCTGCGACTTCAACAATGCAATAATTGGAAAAAGGGCCTTTACGGTCATAGAACTATTAGTCGGAGAGCTACCAGCCACTTTGACTAATATACTAGACACAAGGCTACAACTTTGTGTATGCTTGATTTGGGACTAGCTAAGAATGAAAACCACGGTCTGGCAGGGTTGCCGCGGTCGAAAGGTTGCCATCTGATTTTTTCAAAATGCAAAAAAAGGGTCAAAATTAACCTACTCGCACAAGGCTGAAACTTATTTATAATTTAGTAAATACATTCCTATGCATGAAAAAAAATTATGCCAGACGAGTTTGGCGGTGGAAAGTGCTTGCCAGACGGGCCTAAAGTCTTCAAAGATGGTATTATAAGAAATATCTATTTTTTTATTTTTTTGTATAGTTTCAAAAAACTGTCTTAATTGCAAACCTACCCGCACAAAGCTGATTTTTACATATACCTATGTTAGCTGACATTTTCTTGCATATGTGAAAAAATATACCAGACCGGACGGATGGTCGAAAGTTCCTGCCAGACGGGCCTAAAGTCTTAAAAGTTGGTATTATAAGAAATACCCTTTTTTATTTTTTATTAAATTTCAAAAAACTGTCAAAAATGCAAACCTATCCGCACAATGCTGATTTTTACATATATGTTAGTTAAAACCTTCTTGCATATGAAAACAAATATATCAGACCGGACGGACGGTCAAAAGTTCCTGCCAGACGGGCCTAAAGTCTTAAAAGTTTGGCATTATAAGAAATATCCTTTTTTTTATTTTTTTCTTAAATTTCAAAAAACTGTAAAAATTGCAAACCTAGCCGCACAAAGCTGATATTTACATATGTGTTAGCTGACATCTTCTAGCATATAAGACAAAATATACCAGACTAGACGGACGGTCGAAAGTTCCTGCCAGACGGGCCTAAAATCTTAAAAGTTGGTATTGTAAGAAATACCCTTTCTTTTATTTTTTTTATTAAATTTAAAAAAACTGTCAAAAATGCAAACCTAGACGCACAAAGCTGATTTTTACATATATGTTAGCTGACATCTTTTTGCATATAAGAAAAAATATATCAGACCGGACGGACGGTAGAAAGTTCCAGCCAGATGGACCTAAAGTCTTAAAAGATGGTATTATAAGAAATACCCTTTTAATTATTTTTTTATTAAATTTCAAAAAACTGTCAAAAATGCAAACCTAGCCACACAAAGCTGATTTTTACATATATGTTAGCTGACATTTTTTACATGTGAGAAAAAATATATCAGACCGGACGGACGGTCAAAAGGTCCTGCCAGACGGGCCTAAAGTCTTTAAAGTTGGTATTATAAGAAATCCCCTTTTTTTTATTTTTTATTAAATTTCAAATAACTTTCAAAAATGCAAACCTAGCCGGACAAAGCTGATTTTTACATATATGTTAGCTGATATATTCTGAAATATAAAAAAAAATATATCACACCGGACGGACGGTCGAAAGTTCCTGCCAGACGGGCCTAAAGTCTTAAAAGTTGGTATTGTAAGAAATATCCTGTTTTTTTTATTTTTTTTTAAATTAAAAAAAACTGTCAAAATTGCAAACCTACTCACACAAAGCTGATTTTTACATATATGTTAGCTGATATATTCTTGAATATAAAAAAAAATATATCAGACCGGATGGACGGTCGAAAGGTCCTGCCAGACGGGTCTAAAATCTTAAAAGATGGTTTGCAATTTTGACAGTTTTTTGAAATTTAATAAAAAAGGATATTTCTTGTAATACCATCCTTTAAGACTTTAGGCCCGTCTGGCAGGAACTTTCGACCGTCCGTCCGGTGTGATATATTTTTTTTCATATTCAAGAATATATCAAATAACATATATGTAAAAATCAGCTTTGTGCGAGTAGGTTTGCAATTTTGACAGTTTTTTTAAATTTAAGAAAAAATAAAAAACAGGATATTTCTCACAATACCAACTTTTAAGACTTTAGGCTCGTCTGGCAGGAACTTTCGACCATCCGTCCGGTGTGATATATTTTTTTTCATATTTAAGAATATATCAGCTAACATTTATGTAAAAATCAGCTTTTTGTGAGTATGTTTGCAATGTTGACAGTTTTTTTTTTAATTTAAGAAAAAATAAAAAAAACAGGATATTTATTACAATACCATCTTTTAAGGCTTTAGGCCCGTCTGGCAGGACCTTTCGACCGTCCGTTTGGTCTGACATATTTTTTTTCATATTTGAGAAGATATCAGTTAACATATATGTAAAAATCAGCTTTGTGCGGGTAGGTTTGCAATTTTGACAGCTTTTTTTAAATTTAAGAAAAAATCAAGAAAGGATATTTCTTATAATACCAATTTTTTAAATCTTAGGCTTGTCTGACAGAAGCTTTCGACCGTCTCTCAATTTTTTTTTGTATACAAGATGGCATAAGCTTACATATGTGCGAAAATTTTAGGTAGGTTGGTGTTTCAGTTTTGTCAATTTTATAACATTTTGAAACAAATATATGGCAACCCTGCGTCTACAGTAAAGTAACCATATCATAATTTGTTGACTTGATTTCATATGTATTAGGACTATACGCAGCTAACGTGTTATATTTAATACCTACATCTGACTTATCAATGACATTTTTTAATACCAACTTTAAAAACGCGTCTGGCAAGCTATTTTCGTCCACCAAAACTAGTCTGGCATCTTTTTTTTCATGTACAAAAAGAAAATAAGTTATTATAAATTCAAAAATCAGCATTCTAAAAGTAGATATGTTGCATTTGGAAGTTATTTTTCATTTTGAAAAAAATAGGTGGCAACCCTAGAATAGCGGAAATTTTCTCAGATCTTTATTTTTTGACTAATCTGTTCACGAATAAAGAATACACTAAGTTTTAGCCTTGTATGTAACAAATTTCTCAAGTTATCCCACTCAAAAAATTTCGTGTGTAAATAGTACTAATTACTGCGTCCATTCTACGAATTTTATTCGTGGTTTTCAGCCACGAATAGAATTCGTAGAATGGACGTAGTTTGGTACATATTACTAATATTTTATTCGTATTCGTACAAAAATAAACGTATATTGTACGAATACTGTTGTTAAATCTACGCATGGTGATAATACCCATTCGTACATTGTACAGTGCAATGCGTATATAGTACGAATGTTACTGTAATATTAACCAATGCTCTTGTTATCCATTCGTACATTATACAGTGCCATTCGTATACTGTACGAATATTATTGTAGTATTAACGCATGGTGATAATACCCATTCGTACATTATACAGTGCAATGCGTATATAGTACGCATGTTACTGTAATATTCACCAATGCTCTTGTTATGCATTCGTATATTTTACAGTGCCATTCGTATATTGAACGAATATTATTGTAATATTTACCAATGCCCTTGTCATTCAATCGTTTATTTTGCAGGTGCAAACATCAAGTCTGAAAATAATAACGAAATTAACTATATTTTAAAAGTATACATATAATTTAATGTATATAAATTTAATTATGTACATATAAATAAATTAATAAAATATGAAAATTAATGTTATTTTGGACAGCACGATTACTCGGTAGTTGATTCGGAGGTTTTTGAGTGACTTTTTTCGTAACCCGCTAAAAATACAAGAAACAATTTACATTTTAAATCCTTCGAAAAAAAAATCTACTTACATTAAATGCGAATACCATGCAAAAAAGCATCAGTTGTTGCATTGATTTTTGCTCTGCCGCCTGTCAAATGTCCACATGTTTTCCAATGCACCTGGAAGTTGTTTATTAAAAATAACGTATGATTAAGAAACAAAATCAGAATTTATGAAATAAATTTGATATGTTTTATTTGAACGCCCACTTCAATGTTTTGAACAGCTTTCATCTTTATCCAAATAAATTATCAAAACATTTCCCTATATCATAAGGTACTCACCTTGTCGCTATCGCAATAAACAGCAATGCTCCTGATAATAGTCCGATCCTTTCTTCTTCTCTCTTCTTATCTGGTAATTTGTTTCCAAAAAAATTCAATATATTTTAATTGTTCACTTCACTCATATATCTACCGTGAATTAATAAATAAATAATTGAGACCACTATTAATTGATATACAAACATATTTGTTTTGCCGACGACAACAAAATAAATAGTTTTAACTGATGGGGGAATGGAAAACGTTTGCCAAAAGAAATAACGGCAATTTCAGTTGTATTTTTTTAAAGTCAGCTAATGCTTCGTATATTTTACGAATAATGCGTAGGGTCATCAACTTTGTTTATTAATCTTTAGTAAAAAATACTATTGCAGTGAAAGAAAGTACGAAGTTATTCGTAAGGATAGTTAAGAACAAAATTTAAAAGACCACTTTCCATAAAATATACTTTTCTTAATAACTTTATTTTTGTTTACTTATCAATTAATACAATATATTTGTATTTATTAAATATTTCTTAATAATTTTTAGGTACTTAATAATTTATTTTCAACGCAATACAAATTTGTTCTACCGACGCGACGCGACGCACTACAAATTAATAAATAACACGTTTCAATTGACTGGGGAATAAAATACGCATACCAAAAGAAATAACGGGATTTTCGGTTGTTTTTAATAAAACTAAACTAATGCTTCGTACATGCTACGAATGCTACCCTACGAATGATTTTTGTGTACTAATATTAGTTTTACTTCGTAAATAGTACGAAATCATTAGTAAATACTACGAATGTATTGGAAGAAACTACGAAGTTATTCGTAAGAGAAATTAACGAATGTTATTATTTATATGTACACAGTAAATCGTACAATGCACTCATGCCAGTCGTCAAATTTTTGTTTACGAATATAATTAGTATATAAAACGAATTAATTCGTGGATACTACTACGGATATTAGTATCACTTCACGAATGAATTCGTAAAGATATCACGATACAAATACTTCGTATATTTTACGAATATTCGTACAATATATGAATATTTTTGCCACGAATGTCATTCGTAGCCATTTTACTAATATTTTTTTGGGTGCAATATCTTTTATTAATCTTTAAGAGCTTAAGGCTCGTCTGGCAAGCACTTTCGACCGCCAAACCCGTCTGGCATAATTTTTTTCATGCATAAGAATTTATAAACTAAATTATAAATAAGTTTCAGCCTTGTGCGAGTAGGTTAACTTTGACCCTGTTTTTGCATTTTGAAAAAATCAGATGGAAACCTTTCGACCGCGGCAACCCAGCCAGACTGTGGTTTTCATACTTAACTAGTCCCAAATCAAGCATATACAAAGTTGTAGCCTTGTGTCTAGTAGGTTAGTCAAAGTGGCTGGTAGCTCTTAGACTATATTATGAGATTTACCGACATAAACATTCAGACAGACTACACATTACCGCACATTGATTTTAATCCGGTAGCCCTAACAGATATTCCCACAAGGACACTCTGGACGGAAAACCGGGTCATAAACGATAATCATGTTTCGGTCTTCACGGACGGCTCAAAAACTAACGAAGGGGTAGGGTCAGGCATTTATTCAGTTAACCCACCCTTAGACAGATCAATAAAGCTTCCAGACTTCTGCAGTGTCTTTCCAGCGGAAGTGCTCGCAGTTTGTGAAGCTGCAAAGAGCCTTTACACATGTAAGTTAGTTAACAAAAATATTGACATTTTTATTGATAGCCAGGCCGCAATCAAAGCCATTACCTCATTTGTTACAAAGTCAAAACTGGTTGATCGCTGTCGTGATGAGTTGAAATTACTGAGCGCATCAAATACAGTTACCCTTCGATGGGTCCCAGGACATCGTGACATATACGGGAACGAAATGGCAGATGAACTGGCCAAAAACGGATCATCTCTTGGTCCGAGCCAAACCGACTGCTCTGTTCTTATGCTACTAGAGCAAGAAAAAAGAAGAAACTGCCAGAGTTTTCTCAAAGTTGCCAGCGATAGATGGTCAACAATTGATACCTGTCGTATTTCGAGGAACTTATGGCCGGATATTTCAAAGAAAAAAACTGAGTATTTACTCAAGCTAAGCAGGCCTCAACTCTCCCTATTGGTTGGAATCCTAACGGGTCACAACACAATGGGAACCCACTTAAGTGGAATGGGCATCGGCTCATCTGACTTATGTTGAGGGTGTCAGGATGAAGAGGCGGAGGAGGTCTCAGTTCACTTCCTCTGTGAATGCCCCAGCCTAGCCAGAACTAGAAAGGCAGCCCTCGGAGAATACTTTTTCGACGAATTGGGCGACGTCTCGTGTTTGCCACTAAGAAACATCCTTAAATTCACTCAGAACTCAGGATGGTTCAAGGAGGCCCCCCATACCTAAGCTTCCAATAATCAATTTCCTTTCCCCTCCTTATACCTACCTTGCCTACACCCAGGGGAGCACAATGGATCCATTGAGATCCGAGTGAGGTGATGCGACCTTCTCGTACCACCACCCCATTTAACCTAACCTAACCCCTCGACACGAATCGGTTTCATTCGATTTCAAGGGCACACAAACTTGTCGTAGCGTTCACACATATTCGGTTCTATAAGGTTTTTTTTTTCGTTTTTATTTGGAATTGACAACTAGTGCTGAAGTATGTTGATATTTTTGGAATTAAAAATTGATATTTGAATACAAACCTTATAGGAACCGTATATGTGTGAAAATAAAAAACTTGAACCGAATACAGACCGAAACGAATGAAACCGTATATGTGTGAAACAAGCCTTACAATACATATCTAGATTATTTTGAATGACTTATGTCCTGGAGAAAAACCGACTGGCTTAAATATAGGATTACACTTCAAGGGCTATTAAAGCCTGATCTTTTAAATCCTCCTTCTAATACTAATGAGCTTGACTGCAAGGTCAATGATCTCACATTAGCCCTTAAAAAATCTATGGCTACTTCCTGTCCGCTTACTCAGGTTAGGGGGAAAAAGAAACCACATTGGTGGGATTCAGGGCTTGAACCACTCAGGAAAGATTGTCGCAAGAGTTTCAATCGAGCTAAAAGCACTCGTGAAGTGTCAGATTGGGAATCCTATAAGGTAACACTCAAATTATATAAAAAAGCGTTGAGAAAGTCAAAGAGATCCTCCTGGAGAATTTTTTGTGGAAAAATAGAGGAAACTTCAGAGGCATCTAGGCTAAGGAAAATTCTCTCTACTAATCCAGTAATGCCAAGCTGCTTAAAAAATGCTGATGGCTCATGGACAAATTCCTGCGAAGAATCGCTTAACTTGCTATTGGATACTCACTTCCCTGGTAGCTCCCAAAACATTAATAGCTTCGACCGTAATAGGTTGGATATGAATCCAAGCTATCCACAAGGTCTGATTACAAGGGAAAAACTGCAATGGACGCTCAACAGCTTCCAGCCTTACAAGTCTGCGGGGCCAGATGACATAATACCAGCCGAACTCCAGATGAATAAAGATTTAATTCTGCCAATTCTGGAGTCTATCTTTACTAGCTGCTTAGCACTCGTCTACATCCCCTTGTCTTGGAGAGAGGTTAAGGTTGTGTTCATACCCAAAGCTGGAAAGTGCTCCCAAGTAAACCCAAAGGATCTCAGACCTATTAGTCTATCATCATTCCTTCTAAAAACATTTGAACGATTGATTGATATCCACATACGATCAAGCATTGACCTGCGACTTTTGTCTACGAGTCAACATGCTTACTGCAAAGGGAAATCTGTAGAAACTGCCTTACATAATTTAGTAAGAACCATTGAATATTCCCTCCATCATAAAGAGTACACCATGGTTGCTTTCTTAGATATAGAAGGCGCTTTTAACAATGTCGACACATCTGCAATCGCATCTGCACTGACATCTCTGAAGGTAGATGGTTCGCTCGGTGAATTGATTAACCAAATGTTGACTAGCAGGGTCATCAACTCAAAACTGGGCGGCTTTTCTGCTAGAAGGTCCGTCAGTAGAGGCACGCCACAAGGCGGGGTCCTATCTCCTCTTCTCTGGAACTTGGTGGTAAATGAGCTGCTAACATGCCTGGAAGCGGAGGGCTACAGAGTGATTGCCTATGCGGACGATGTTGCAATTGCCGTATCAGGAAACCATCCTAATACCTTAAAAGAACTCTTACAAAATGCTTTGAATAGGCTAACCAATTGGGCGGACCGGTGTGGTCTCGGTGTCAACCCTCATAAAACAGAACTTGTTCTATTCTCCAGGAAATATAAAATTCCTCACGTAGATCCTCCTTCTATAAAAAGTATTCCATTAACTTTTACTGATCAAGCGAAATATTTGGGTCTTATTTTAGATAACCAATTAAGCTGATGAAAACCTAATATACAAGAAAGAGTTAAAAAGGCCACAGTGGCACTCTTCTCATGCAAAAAAGCCGTTGGGAATAAATGGGGCCTTCAACCTCGCATTACTGATTGGCTATATACTTCGGTGATTAGACCGATTCTCACTTATGGTGTTGCAGTATGGTGAACTGCTCTAGATAAAGCGGTAAACTGCGACAAACTTAGCAAAATACAATGCTCGGCTTGTTTATGTATAAGTGGTGCGCTTCGTACGACACCCTCTGCCGCTCTAGACGTTCTGCTATATCTGACGCCCCTCGATATTTTTAGCAAACAGGTGGCTGCAAATACGGCCATTCGCCTACAAGCTTCCTCACAATGGACCAACAATAGCATTGGCCATTCCACCATTCTGAATTCATTCAGATTACCTAGTCACATTGACTACACCATCCCAAAACCACAATTTGGTTGAAACTTTCAAGTCACCATTCCTTCTAGAACCCTCTGGGAGGATATGGCGTTCTTGGATGATGAATCGGTGCATACCTACACAGACGGATCGACAACTGATGAGGGGGTGGGTGGCGGTGTGTACTCAGAAAGACTAAAATTAAGTCTCTCATTCCGTCTTCCTAATCATTGTAGCGTGTTCCAGGCGGAACTTATGGCGATTAAAGAAGCCTTATCTTGGCTGAAAGAAAACGTGATATCAACTACAGATATCCGCATCTTCTCGGATAGTCAAGCTGCTATCAAATCCCTGGAATCAGTCTCGACTAACTCTATAACAGCCCTTAATTGCCGTTCATCTCTGCTGGAGATGGCATAGCAGTTTAACATTCACCTGTGTTGGGTGCCGGGGCATAGAGACATCCCAGGTAATTGTTAGGCCGATGAACTCGCTAAAAGTGGAATAAATCTACCTCTTCTACCTACCAAGGCAGATATAGGTATACCCATCACTACTTGTAAACTTTTGCTGAGGCAAGATGCATTAGAGAGAACAAACCTTAGGTGGAACGATATCACCACTTGTTTGGCAACAAAACAAATCTGGCCAGTAATGGATTTAAAGCGATCTAAGTGTTTGATATCTCTAAGTAGATTGCACATTAGCTTCATGATTGGTGTTATAACCGGACACTGTCTTATAGGAAAGCACGCAACACGTCTTGGCGTGTTTTCTAATGATTTTTGCAGAAGCTGTTTGGATGAGGAAGAGATAGAATCAATCCCTCACCTCCTATGCACATGCCCTGCTCTATCTCATAGACGAAGACTTCACCTTGGTGATTTTTACTTCAATGATCCTAGTGATCTATCAGATTTAGACATAGGTAGTCTTCTTCATAAGAAGCCCCAATTGGTTCACCGAGTGAGGAAAAGGGTCTCCTAGATTCATGTGGTGTCACAATGGACCAACTCATGGTCTAAGTGTGTCAGTCTTCACGATGGCAGCCACTTCAACCTAACCTAACCATCTCCTGGAGAAATCACACTAAACTATAACGCACAAAGTGAGTAAGCCGAACGAAACGCCAATTTATAGGACTAAAGGCCATAAAAAGCTATTTTGAATCAATAATTCAACAAGTCCAATCCTTAATGCTAAGTCTTCTACTTGGCTGATTTATTTCAGTAGTATATAGAATTTGTATTATAAAACCTTCTTATATAGAAACTATGCCTGGCCCAGGGCAAAAAAACTTCCAGCTTAATGATTAGGAATTCTAATCTTGTTGGATATAGTTTACAGTGGATTTTCGTTGAAAAATTCATGTAAGTTGAACTGAACTTAATATAAATTGCGTATGACAAAGCCCTCACTATGTCACTGATGAGTTCAAGTGAGTAAGCCGAACGAAACGCCAATTTATAGGACTAAAGGCCATAAAAAGCTATTTTGAATCAATAATTCAACAAGTCCAATCCTTAATGCTAAGTCTTCTACTTGGCTGATTTATTTCAGTAGTATATAGAATTTGTATTATAAAACCTTCTTATATATAACGCACTAAGGCTAAAAAACGAATGTGACGCACGTGTCACAACACTCGTTTTTGTGGTAAGTAAAACTTAAACACCATTTCGAAACTCGAAGCATAAATTAGACTCGGTATTTACGCATTGTATTAAAATTAAAAAAAAGTTAATAAATACAAAAATTTATTCCATGCGGATTGCTCGAGCGTATATTCACTCCGAAGCGAGAACCGTTAGTCCAATTAAGAAACTGTAAAGGCAAACAATATAGATAATTAAAAGATCTATAACTTTTGAAATGGTGTTTTTTTGATTTGAGTTACAGGAAAAAAATTATGGCAATTAGAAAGCAAAATTTGAATTTTTTTTTGTTAATGGACTGTAACTTTCAAACAAGAGTGTTTAGCCAAAAAAGTTATTTAACATATTTTGTAGAAAATTCAACTTTTTACAAGTTTGCGCTACAAATTTTTTTTCCTAAGATCAAAAATGCGCTAGTTATAAGCAAAAATCAAAATGAATATACAAAACAAAATGGCGGCCAAATGACTCTAGGTACAGTTGTGAGAAAAGTGGGTTTAGAATCGTGAACCAATACCTTATCGAATGGTGAAGTCAAACTTGACCTCGGATTTAGTTCCCAGTGAAAGTCTAACTTGACAGTACTAACACATTTACGTGCACAATTCGTCGCCTTAGTGACACAAGAACGTAACTACATTTTTTACGATTTTGGACTAGGTATGCCACTTTTCTTAAAATATAGCATTCTATATTGTGGCAAAAAATTGTACCTCTAAGGGAAGTTGCTTAGAAGTTAGCACTTGCCGTATCAACATATTTTTCAAATTACTTCGAAGCATACAAACGTATGCGGCGTTACGTTTCTCTGACCCAAACTCTAGAAATTCGAATCAAGATACGTTTATATGGCAGTAAGCTTTAACCGTTTGACCTGTACATCAAATTCAATAATAGATCCCAAATCGTGTCAAATGTGTCAAAGCGCGAAGTGTACAACCCAAGGATTGTTCAAAATGCCCCAGAAGGTGTAACACTCATTTTGACGAAGAGGCTAGGCATTATTTGCATATTGCATACAACTTTCTGGGAAAAGCTTAAAGGTACCGAAAACCAGAAAAAATATCTTTCTTAATTGATCGAAGGGATACGAAATAAAAAATCAGTTAGAACTCCAGCACAACATTCACAACGTTCGAACACAAAGTTGATACTGAAGGGAACAATGTTAATTGGCTAAAAAGAAACTTGGCAGTAGTATAGAAAAAGTGATACAAATACCATCTTTTTTAAGTATGACAAGGATCTGGAAGAGTTCAAAACTGTACAAATAATTCGGCGGCAATCAAGGAAAGATGAGTTACCAAAATTAACTCAATGTTTTACGGGACCTAATACCTACTATAAAAACAGAAAAATATAGTGATTTGTTGGACCTTTGCAACAAAGGTATAATACCCACACAATACCATGATTTCTACAAATCGTTAAAAACTTCCGATTTATATGACGAAAGTGATAACTAGATTTAGAGCCGTTTTCTTCACAAAAAGTTGAACACAACTTGAGGATTTTTATTTTCAACTTGTGGTTTTGGTTTTCTTCAATCAAAGATGGCAGATTAAACTTACGATTTTCAACTCTAGAGTTTATCAACTTTTGATTTTCTCAACTCCCGAAAAAAGTAGAAGCTGGTCGCGCAAACTTGAGATTTTTCACCATAATTTAGATTTTTGTTTGTTATAAGTTATATTCACTTTCAATATTAAGAAAAAATTAATTTAAACCATATTTCGAGGAAAATATTTTTGGAAAGTTGATATTTTTCCCACAAAGTCAAACACTTATTTTCTGCAAGATGAATACAATTCAAAATAAAACTAAATTTTCACGTTTAAAAACGACCAAATAAACAACTTTGGTTAGTTTGTTTTGGTTTTTTCGGCCATTAATATTTTTTTTAGTTTTGACAACAAAAATAATTCCGAAACTTTAATTTCAAATTGAATGGACGCAATTTATTCAAATCTACCATTGAAATTGACATATCTGTCACAAATATCCCAGGGATATTTTGAAAAACGGAAGTAGGCCAACATTCAAATTTCAACTCCCGAGTTGAGAATTTAAGAAGTGAAGAAAAGCAATTTTCAACTTCCCATCCAACTCTCGGTTTGATATCAACTCTGGAGTTGGCCAACTCCCGAGTTTTCGGCAAGTTGACTAATAGTGAAGAAAACCGACCTTAAATGCCTTATGTCTTCATATTCCAAGAGAAAAATTCATAAAATGAAATAAATAAGATAGTTTTGTTTGAAAATTATTATTTTATTCAAAAACGTAACAAAACAAATAGGGTCAAAGTAATTTCGTTAGGGGCACATAAACGTAAGAGTATATCTTTCCATTTTATTGAATAAAATATCTCTAAAATCACAACATAAAATTAAGAATATTTTATCCATTCTATAGCTAGTATGTTGATCTTGAAATTTTTAAAAGTTAACTTTACAAAAGTATTCATGGAACTCATAAAAATGAAAAATGGTAAAAAAAATCACAAAATCACTAAGGCGACGAATTTATCAGGGGAGTTAGAGACAGTGATATCCGAAAAAGTACTGCAACAAAAGAAACAAAAGTTCGATGATGTCATTCAACTCACGCTTGCTATCGAATCATCAAAAAGCCAAAGCAGGACAATGCAAGGTGTTCATCAAGTACGAGCTAGTTCGAGCAAAACAAAATCACCATAGAACGCAAAAAAACAAAAAAATACAGTCTCTACACCACGTCAAACCATAATGTTATCGATGTGGGAAACAAAATAATAAATCGTTGGATTGCAAAACCCAACCCCAAAAGCTCTCATGTTCATCGTGTGGCAGAAAAGGACATTTGCATCCGTCTGCATGAATCTTTTGGAGATTTTTTAAAAATTAAAATTAAATGACATTTTTTTCAAATTTCCTTTTAAATTTATACACAGGATGTTATATGTATATGAGATGTGACATAAGGATATAGCCTTTTAGATTGGACGAAGACAAAAAAAATCGTATGGGAGAGGGGGTCTAAAAAACATTTCTAAAACATTTACCCAAAATAAAAAAAATATTAAAAAACAACGGCATAGTTCACAATATATTGCAATAGCTTTTCTAGAAGCCAAAAATCTATTCTTCAATTTCCTTTTTAAATAAAGTTGGTTTTATAAATAGTTTTTGAAAAATAATTTTTTTAAACTTAAAATAAAAAAAAAAATAAAAAAATGTTCTTTTATTAACCCACCAACATTTCAGTTTCTCAAAACTATTAATTTTTGTGCATATTACACTAGCTAACATTATTTTAGGCCATCGTAGTGGGTCGCTGAATACGAAAATGCAGATTTTTTTTTCCAAAGACGCGTTTTCGAGATAAGCGCAAAAATAATTGTCCTAGCTTTTTTCTTAGATACTGTCATAAATCTCGCTATCGGCTTAGCTAATAAACATAAACTGTATATTTTTTTAGGTCGATGTGTCTCTTTCCGATAGTATTGCCCTAGAAGCACATTTCAAATCACTATTTGAAAAAAGTTATTCGCTAGTAAAATTTTATGTTTTAGTACATTTTGGTAAGAAAAAAGAGCCTTGACTAGCGAATAACTTTTTTCACATTGTGATTTGAAATGAGCTCTCAAAGTTCCTATTGAAGTTCATAAAAAAACCTATCCAACTATATGTCTTGTCATTATTTATCTCCCCGTATGGAGCAACCAAAATCTAGAATTTTTTCAAAAATTCTTGCACCAACAACGAAAGTTCGGAGTTCACTTTTTGACGTCTAGCATGTATTAAACGGTCCACTGTGCGTCGTACGCAAAATTCAAGACAGCGAGCCACACATGCACTTCAAATCCAGGACCAACCCTACAGCTACGATGAGGTGCATACCATAAATTCCCAACAACTACATACCAAATCCGGAGAACAAGGTAAGTTAAAGTTTTTCATAAAACTTCTTATAATACAAAGCAAACCATACTCTATGGAATTTGATACGGGATCTGCAATAACGACAATGGGTGAAGACACTTTCCGAAAACTATTCCCAGAATTATAAATAAATACAACTTCAATACACCTCAGAGTTTTTGATAAACATGTTTTCCAAGTAGTAGGTGAAAGCAAAGTCTACATGTTACTTACACACCAAAACAACAATCTACATAGTTCCACCTAATAATCCGGGAGCTCGTGACAGTTTTCAATGCATTATCTGCTCGTCGATCAGGACATTCTGAATGGTTCAATTTGTAAGTGAACATCACCAAAAGGGACCGCTTGCAACTAAGTAGCGGGACAACTCTTGATCAGAGCGTTTGTAACATGCAAAATAACATAAAATTAACATTATGTGCTCGTCGTTGATCTTTTGCATGTTTGTTAATTAGCATCCAACAATGTCAAAAAAGTAACGCTTAGGGGCCAGTTATAGCCATCAGTAAAATGCATCAGTAAAAATTTTCTTTTGCAATATTTAATATGTTTAAATGCTTTTTGAAACAAAAACTATATGCAAATCGATGACGAATGTAATAAAATAATTTTTTTTAAAGAAAAACTTGATTCGGAATTGTATTTTTTGAGAAAAACCACTTATTTGATTTTACTGACGAAAACTCATTTTACGTATCAGCTGATTGTCATGTCACTCAAAATGAAACAATTCGTTCCGCCTGTTTGTGTTCCAATTTTTTACTGTTTCAGTACATACGAAAAAAAATTACTGATGCATTGACATCCAGTAAAAATAGAAAGAAGAAGAAGACATTAGTTTTACTGACACAATTTTACTGTTCGCTATAAACACCCATCAGGAAAAAATTCCGAATACCTTTCGTTTCAACTTTTTACTGATGAGTTTTACTGATCGCTATAACCGGCCCATTTCGAAGAAATTGCAGGCTTTTGTGAATCGCTGTCTTCGCCACATCCTAAAGATTCGCTGGCCACAAATAATATCAAATGAGGAATTGTGGCGCAGGACAAGTCAAGAGCAGCTAGACGTCGACATAAGAAAGCGTAAATGGCGTTGGATTGGTCACACACTGAGGAAACCAAACGATGAAATTGCAAAGCAGTCCTTTGAATGGAATCCTCAGGGTGCACGGCGGGTTGGAAGACCAAGAACAACATGGAAATCAACTGTCTTAGCGGAAGCAGAATCCCAGAGAAAGACGTGGCCACAGCTTAAGTACCTTGCGGCAGACCGTGAAGGATGGAGACGTTTTGTTGACGCCCTATGCCCCAGCCGGGGTTACAGGACACGATGATGATGATGATGATAACCGGCCCCTTACACTCGTTCATCGGGACAGTATACCGCTTACACGCTCCGAAAGGTATATAATTTTGTTTTTCGAATTTCGATCTATCCATTATTAACATTAACCTTGCTATTCATCCTGATGGGCAGAGCTTTAGTACAGTAATAGTACCTCTCCTTACTATACTCTTGAGAAGTATTTCTAGGTGCAGTGCAATAAAACCCACGGTAATAAGGCCCGTGGGCGTTATTTCCCAAAATAAAAGGAAAAAACACCCACGGGCTTATTTCCCATTCTGAAATGGCAATAAGACCCACGAAAGAAAAGAAATAAGTACCGCGGGTGTTAGTGCTTCTTAGATTTGGCATTCGAGCCCACACTTAAAGCATGATCCATACTCTGCGTTTAAATAATCTTCTAAAAAATCTCAAAATGATACAGCTAAAATTATTGTTGAATATATAGAATAAATTCAAAGTTTCCTTAAATCCAGATTCTTTAAATGCAAAGAAACTTTGCAAACACCCACCCTCGCACCCACCCCAAATCCTATAGTGTGCCCAGGCAAGGGAGTTGCAGGGGGTCAGCATGCCCTAAATGCATACCTCACTGTTTATTCGCCGTAGTGCTGGGTGCTAGCATTGTTTTGATGAAAGGCAAGGAAAGTGTAAATAAAAAATCTTGAAAAAACCAGTCACTTTTGAAGCAATGGCTAAGATTCGTGCGTGGGTAAATTTGTTGTTGTTATACATTTCGCCAAGGAGAAGATTTAAGTAACTAATTTTCCGAGATCTTATTTAAAGTCTCAGAGCCAACGACATAAAAAGTCAAGTCATTTGTGTAAAGCTGTAAGTCATATCAATAATAGCATTTGAGAGGTGTTGAACCATTAGCCGTTTGTCTGCCTACCAAAACACGTGTCGAACAGGTTAACCATTTGACGTAAATTTCTTACATCGATTTATTTCAATGCTTATTAGTCGGATGGAGAAAGGGTGCATACAAGAAATATTAAGCTTGCAATTTTGAGCCATTGTTATCATAGGTTCATCTCTCTGAAGTAAATCTCTAAGAAGTTAGAGATCCACGAAGTTTCCAAATATCACTTGTTTACCTGAGTGTTTTTTGGAAATTTTGCCGCTTTCTATCTTTTACGGAACAAACGACAGAGAGTGACAACAATTGTTCAAAATTGCAAGCTAATTATTTCTTGTATGCAAACTTTTTTCCTCCGACCAACAGGCATTAAAACAAATCGAGGCAAAAAAATTACGTCAAATGTTACACCTATTCGAAACGTATTAAGGTACGCAGACAAAAGGTTATTGGTTCAACACCTCAAAGGCTATTATTGACATGACTTACAACTTTACGCAAATGACTTGATTTTTTATGTCGTTGGCTCTCAGTCTATTACACTTGCCTTGCCTTACATAAGTACAGTGCTAGCACCCAGCATTACGGCGAATAAACATTGAGGTGTGCATTGCTGCCCCCCTGCAACCCCCCTGCTTGGGCACACTAAGGCTAGTCGCGCACATGCAACTGCTACTGCAACAAAACAGTTTAGTCACAAGTTGCCCGATGATCGCGCACATGAGCAACTCCACAAGCAATCGCAACGAACCTGACCAACACACCGACAATATTTATTAAAATTTTCTACCCCTTACATACAAAGAAAAATATTATCGCCTTTGTCCTATTCTTTTGCTCAGCAAATAAAAGAAAAGATAAATTTGTTCTCTTTCGCACAGAGAACATAAGTCACTTTGGAAAGAACAAAATTCAACGATGTGGTAAAATATCTGCAACTATTTGGTTGCATGTGCGCGCAGTTACATATTATTCTATATGACACAAATTGAAAACCCGATTTCAGGCAATACACAAACTGAAAAGTTGCTTGAATCGACGACTGAATAGTTTCTGCATGTGCGCGATGTCTCATATAAGCTTTGTATATGAACTTTATAGTAATATCATGAAGATAAATGTTGACACACCGTCTGATGTTGACACACCCATGTTGACACACCCATGAATGTTGCTTGCCACATGTTGAAACACCATGCTTGCCTCTTTGTATATTTTTAGTTGTCGTTTTCATTTTTACTTTTTGTTTTTAGTTGTGAAGATGCTTTACTGGGGGAAGGTTGTCGTTGGTTCTTGGCGCTCTTCCCTCAATAAGCAAAAAGGAAAGGAATGTGTTTGTTGGTGCTTTATGTAAGTATATGTATGATTGAAGATTGTAGGTAGGTAGGTAAGTATATGTTGTCATTTAGTTAGGCATGTATATTTTTTGGTTGTTTTTACTTTCGTGTTTTGTTATTTTTGTGTGTATTTGTTGCATTATACTTGGCTGCTGCTGCTCCTGCTAGGCGAGCGATCGAAAAATTTTATTGAAGGATGGATGTATGTAGGTATGAAGGGTTGAACGATATTGGGTTGGTTCTTGATGTAGGTCAGTTGGGCATCGTGGGGTGGGTGTTTTTGTATTTGTTTTTTGTTATTGTAATCGTTGTAGGTAGGTTTTTCAGTAATTCAAGAAAAAAAATATTGTTTGATTTCGATATGGTCAGTACGTTGCATAGGCAGGCGGCGGTTGTCATTAATTTAGTTGAGCAATGGGGCGGGTAAAAACAAATAATTTTTGTCATGTCTCTATGTCCTCGCAACGGCTCATACGATCTGCATGAAATTTCCAGAGCTGATTCGCATGAATCCATTTTATATGTCTTTATATCTCAAAAACAGCTCGAATGATTATTTTGGAGGTATTTGAATTAATTTGTATGGGTAAGAAAATATGTGGGAGAGTAACGAAATCCCGCAGCACAAAATCCCGCCGATTACAAATACACAAAAATCCCGCCGGCTTGTACCCCAATACTATTCGGCGGGTTTTTCAGTATTTTTTAAAAAATACTATTAGAAGAATTTCGTGGTGATTGCAAATTAAGTATTTTTTGGAATTAAATATATTTTTCAGAGAGCAGGATTGTTTTTGGCGGGAGATTTCGTTTCTCTCTCAGTTAAAATTGGTGTTCAATTCTGACGGGAGATTTTATTTTTCTCTGATTACATTTGGTTTTATATTTTTTGGGTCTGGATCTGGGCAGAAGTGGGTCTGGATTCTGGACAGAGGTGGAATTTTTTTTTTTGAAAAAAATTATATTAAAATAAAAACTTTTTCGACTGACATTGGCGCCTGCTAGACGACTTTAAATACCCGAAGTGGAGCAACGGAGTTGCGTGAGTAGGACAGAGGACCCAAAAAGGAGGGTTAAACTCCTGAGAACCCGCGAAGCGGGCCACGCAAGGTACTCTTGCTGCAAAAAACTTGACATTGGCAATGAAACTAGCTATAAGCGTCATATTTGCGGCTAAACTAAGCGTCCTAGCGACGTATAAATCCAGATTCTTTAAATGCAAAAGAAACTTCATACCTCAAATCCTATAGTGAGCCCAGGCAGGGGGGTTGCAGGGGGGCAGCATGCCCCCCATGCATATTTCACTGTTTATTCGCGTTTATTCGCCACCCAAGGTACTTTTGCTCAAGAAAATTTGACATTGGCGCTCAATTATACGATAAATGAACTTAAAACTTTAAACGCGATTTGCGGCTAAACTAAGCGTCCTAGAGGCATCAAAGTTGACACCTTAAAACTTGATTTGCGGCTAAACTAAGCGTCGTAGTGACTTATAAAATGCATATTCGTGATCTAGGAAGTGCCAGTTCTAAAAAATCAAAAAAAAGTTGGTAAGAAAAGTTTTTTTCAAAACTTTCAATTTTTTTCTTTTAATTTAAAAAAAAAAATTTTTTTTTTGAAAAATTAATAAAAGAGGCATTTTTTACCAAAAAAAGTTATTTTTCTTTTATGAAATTTTCTAGTATTTTTAACTTCCCATTGGAAGTTATTGTAATCGGTCCGATTTGTCGAATCGAAAATTTTGACATATCTTCACGTTTCGAGCTCCCTAGAATTGGAATCCATCATTTTTGTGATCATTTCTGTGTTTGTACGTACGTTCGTACGTTCCATCGCTTTTTTTCGTCCACCATATCTCAAGAACGAATTAAGATATCGACTTCGGATGAATTTTATTTTATAGATAGAAGTTTCATTACGTGCTGAAAGGACTTCTAAAAAAATTAAATGAGCAGTTTTTTTACTATAGCAGTTTTAAAAAATAGTTGTTGAATCTCTTCAGTCCTAAATATCTTGAGAACGAATCATGCTATCGACTTCGGGTTGATTTTATTCTATCCATATTGACGTAATAAAGAATTGGTAAAAATATAAAAACATATCAACCTATAGTTTTTTTTTTTAATTAAAAAAAAAGTTGCTAAAAATTGTTGAAAAAAGTTGTTTGGCTCAAATATCTCGAGAACAAACAATTATACTGACTTCGAGATAGTTTTAATTTATACAGTAGTTTATATATAAAAATTGATAAATTTTTTAAAAATATTGAATTCACAGTTTTTTTTTTAAGGAAAAAAACTGCAAGCAATTTTATCAATAATTGTTGAAAACTTGTTTTTTGCCTCAAATACCTTGAGAACTAACAATGATATTGGCTTCGGGGTAATTTCATTCTATATACTAGATTATAATAAATTGATAAGGGATAAGTTTTGCAAAAAAAATCAACAAACTGTTTTTTAAGCGAAAAAATACTCTCAAGTATCTTTAGAACAGACATTGATATGGGCATTGGAATAATTTTACTCTACATACTATGTAGTTCAATATTGTAAAGAACATTAACAAATAGTTTTTTTTTTTATAGAAAAAGGTTACAAAAATTATTCAACAATATTTTTCTATAATATCTCGAAGGCAAACCAATCTTTGGTCTTCATTTGATTGCCTATTGAACACCTGATAAAGTTTTCGAAATCTCAAAGTTTTATGTTGAATTTGAATGCTTCGTTGATGTTTTCTGCTATAAATTTTTGTTTTTAAATAAAATATAGGGTAAACAAAATCACAGAACAAATAGGCAAGCGTATTACTTTTGTTGAAAGTGGCTTAAAAATACTGCTAAATTTGTATGGAGTTTTTCAAAGGCCTTTTTTAAAATTCCGTTATAAATGCAGGTACTGCACCAGGTGTCTGCTATAAGTTTGTTCTATAAAAACTAACATATAAGCGAGGCAGATATATTGCTTTGATTAAAATATTTTTTTTTTTTGCTTTTAAAATACAGAAGAATTTCTATGGAGTTTTTCAATTTTTTTTTAATTCCGTTTTAAATGCAGTTACTGCACCAGGTGTCAGCTATAATTTTTTTTAATAAAATAGGGTAAAATAATTCACAGAACAAAGAGGCAGACGTATTGCTTTTGTTAAAAGAGGCTTAAAAATAGTGCAAAATTTGTATGGAATTTTTCAAAGGCCTTTTTCTAATATTCCGTTATAAATGCAGGTACTGCACCAGGTGTCGGCTATAATTTTTCTGAAAACTATTTTTTTTAGTAAAATTGACTGTTAATATTAAAATATAAAAGATATGAACGCATTCCTCCAAAAAAAAGTGGTTTCCTGTTTCCTGGAAAAAAAAGCTTATTTTTGTTGGGAATTTTTTTAGCACTTGCACTTCATAATTCCGCCTATTGCGGTTAGCTTGATTGGTAAAAATGCCGCGTGAATTTTTTTTTTAGATCTTATAAAAAATCAAATTCAAATTTTCAAACTCATTGCGGCACGTCCGATTATCCTCATTTATTTTTGTATTAGTTTTTTGTAGAAGAACAAACAAAATAGTGCTCAGTAAAAACAAAAAAAAAAACAAAATAAAATGCATATACATACATACATATGTACAATTTTTGAACCTAACATTTTTTTTCATTTTGTGGTTACATTCGATTGCTAAGTAGGTAGGTATTCAAATAAATATCAATAATAGTTTAAGTCTTCATTATGATTAAAAAAGTAAAAAGTAGTTTAAAGACTCCAAGAAGTTTAAAAACTTCATGCAGTTAAAAGACTCCAAGCAGTCAAAAGACTTCAAGCTGTTAAAAGACTCCAAAGCTGTCAATTGACTGCAGTCATAAGACTGTAATCAAAAGACTTAATGAATAAATTCTTAGTAAAAGACTTCAAAGACTTCAAGCAGTCTTTAGTATTGCATTCGTTTTACTGTCATTTAACTGCAGCAAATGATTGCATTACTAAAGACTTCAAAATTGAATGGGAATAACATTTGAAGTTGAAGTAGGTACTGAGGTGAAGTAAAAATACTTCAAAATAAGTCTTTTTAATCAATCACATTTAATCATCAGATCTCTGCCACCCATAGATAATTATCGCACAAACACACCCTGGCAGACTGACAGACGATATGCATACTTATCTAACGAGAAATATTTGTAAGATCATCGTAATAATAATTTTGATCAAACCAATGAAATTTCAAGAAATCAATAATTTACATGAAAAATAGTTGAAATATGTAGGTAAATCGCTGTTTCATTTTTTCAGCTTAAATTTCTTTCGTTTTGATTCTTATCTACAAAATTGTAAATTCAGAAAAATAAAATCTACTTTTTCTTAATGTACCTCATCAAGCACAAGATACAACAACAATACACGACGACGAAGAACCCAAATAAAAAACAAATCGAAATCTCTCGACAAAAAAACAAACAAAAACAAAATCCTTGCATACCTATAAAATACTTTAGATTCAACAAGAACGAAAAAACAAACGAACGTGCGGAAAATAGATGATAGAGCAAAAAATTAAGAAAAAAAACCCACCACCATTGCTTTCAAAATTCATACATAGCAAAAAAAAGAGAAAAGAGAATTCATACCGAAAAATCAACAACAAAACCAGATACACATGCGAATGTTGATAATTCAATTTTAAAAATGTTGAAGCAACTTTAGCGACACCAGCGCACCATCGATCACACACCCAACTAATAAAAACGTCTCCATGGTATTACTATAGAGTTTATATACAAAGATATAAGTCAATAGGATTCATTTTTGCAACCAAACAGTTGCGAAACTGAAAGTTCCATGTGCGCGACTAGCCTAAAAGATTTGGGGTGGGTGTGAGGTTGAGTGTATGCTAGGGTGTCCATTTTAGACCTTTACAAAAATAGAACATTTTCCTCCCAAAGTTAAAAAAAAGAGAATTTTTAAGCAAAAAATAGAGAGCATAAAAAAAAGGAAAAATTGGAAAAATTTATTTAACATAAATTAAAATTACTAAAAATTGAAATATAACTTAATGTGAATATAACCGATGTGAATATAAATTCTGCAATAAAAATGAGATTCACATTCAGAAGTGTGTTTTTAAATAATAAAAATATATTTAATTGATATCTCCTGGCTCGTCTTAATCATTGTCATTTTTCTTTTTTATAATTTTCTTAATTTTAAGGAATATTTTTTTTTATTATAAAAATACATAGAGAAACAAAATTATAACAGACATTTTCGGAAATATTTCTTGCCCAAACATTCTTTCAGTAATTGCATTTTGGGGGTATCTGAAACTTTGAGAAATTCCTATCAATTTACGAGTTTTTACCATTTAATTGTCTTTTAAGTTTCATCCAAGAACAAATAAACGATATCTCTTCCAGCTCGTCTATAATTCAAGATACTCCACAGTTTTTGATATTATTTGAAGCAATCGCTTTGATATTTACTATACAAAAATGAAGATTATTGAGATTGAGCAATTGAGCTTCATAGAAAAAAGAGAACAAAAAAAGATCCTTGAAGAAAAAGAGAGTGTAAAATAGATCGGAACAAACAAAAAAAGAGAACATATTCTCTTTAGAGATACGATGGAAACTCTAATGCATGCAAAGTTTCTTTTCATTTAAAGAATCTGGATTTAAAGAAACTTTGAAATAATCCTATATAACCAACAATAATATTAACTGTATCATTTCATATCTTTCGTCTAGAAGAGGTTTTATTTGCTTTTTGAGTTTTGATAATTCGATGTATTCTTTGTAAAAGTTCCACACTTTTCTCTTCCACTTTATGGACTCTTTTGATTTTAGTTTCTTATATCTTTATTCTTCCAAATACCAAGTTTTCACTCTATATAGTAAAGTTAATTTTGATCTTCTCAAAAACTACAAGACATATTAGTATAATTTTTAGCATTTGATTAATAGTACAGGTAAAATAGGATAAATGACACAAAAAAATTGGTACCACCATGAAACTTGGTGAAAACGTTTCATGTACTATGAGAATGAAGAATCAAAAGAGTCTATACAAATATTTCATATGGAAGGGTGTTTTTTTGAGGGGGAGAGGCGTAAGTTGTGGTGTATCTAACGGAATAATGTACCATGGTACAACACAAGCATATGACACATGTTTTCAAGGAAGTTTTAAATGCTGAATCAAATGACACCAAAACCAAGTCGATACGACCTCCGTGAAAAAAGTAATTGTCATTTTTGTGTTAGGATGACTATATTTTCAGTATAAAAGTCAAGTCATAAAGGCAAACGCCGTTTTTCAAAATTAGATTATTTGATTTTATTTGGACTACTTAGATTTATAGCCTATTGAATAGACCAGAAAATGAGGGGTATAAGTACGGTGACCATATTTTAGAAAGCTGAATAATGAACAAAAGAAACAAAATTCAATCTTCAATCATTTATTCTATTTAATAATATCCTCTGAGGAAAAATGGCTCAACTTAAAAAAGAATAAACATATTATAAGGCTCTAAACAATTCAGTCTTTGCTTTAAGCTTAGTTCGCTGCTGATGCGAAACGAAAAATCCCATTTAAAAAATGACAACGAAATCACAACTGTAAATTTAGTTCTACTTTTCGTTCTGCAGTACGCTGTTCGATGAGCGAAGTTGATAGTTGTAAAGCAGATTATTTGGGGAAGTCTACACTCTTTTTTCAGACACTAAAAATTAAATTAGTGTTTTTTCGTGTTTATTTTTGTTTTTTTTTTTTCATTACAGCATGGCTGCTTGTTATTTTGTTTACATTTGCATGTTTTAATTTTCTGAATTTGTGCAGCTGTCAATGAATATTTTTCCGCTTCGTTTTCGCAAGCATTTCGTTGTCTTGTTGGAGACCAACTAAAAATTTCGTTTCGCATCAGCATCGTATTAGGCTTTACATACAAACTTAAAAAGACTAGTACGCTGCTAATGCGAAACGAAATTAATTACCCAAACCATTTATTGCGTGCGAAAAAATAACATTTGTGTTTTTTCGTGTTTATTTTTGCTGTTTCATTCATTACAGCATGGCTGCTTGTGATTTTTTGCATTTGCATTTGTTTTAATTTTTTGAATTCGTGCAATTGTCAATGAATATTTTTCCGCTTCGTTTTCATAAGCATTTCGTTGTCTTGTTGGAGACCAACTAAAAATTTTGTTTCGCATCAGCATCGTATTAGGCTTTACATACAAACTTAAGACTAGTACGCTGCTAATGCGAAACGAAATTTTTAGTTGGTCTCCAACAAGACATGAAACAGCAAAAATAAACACGAAAAAACACAAAGTTTATTTTTTCGCACGCAATAAATGGTTTGGGTAATTAATTGTGTGCGAAAAAAGAGTGTAGACTTCTCCAAATAATCTGCTTCAATCATCAATTTTGCTCATTGAACAGCGTATTTCAGAACGAAAAGTAGAACTAAATTTTTAGTTTATGATTTCGTTGTGTCAATTTTGTATGGGATTTTTCGTTTCGCATCAGCAGCGTACATACTAGCCTTAGAAATAAACAAATTAAAAACTTAGGTCAAGAATTTATACTGGTTTTTCAATTCTTTATTAAATACACACTTCCTCCTGAGTAAGCTAAAATAATTTTCAATATGGAATTGCTTTTTTATAAATATTTTCAAATAAAACTTACAAAACTCAATTCTTCAGCGCAGACGCAGACGGCTGATGTGTTCATGAAATGAATAGTTTTTGACGGTGTCTACATAGTCTATTTACTGAAAGGCATATTTACGATATTACATGCATAATAAAGAGATAGGAAGTCTACCCTTCTCTTTTAAACGCATTTAAAATCGTAAATATGCCCTTCAGTAAAAAGACAATGTAGACACCGTCTTTGACTTGAACATGACAGACGATGCCAAAAGCGATAGTTCCCTAACTAAGGACACGTTAGCACCATCAGTTTCTTTCTTTTCTTTCTTTCATTGTGTGCGTTATTGTTTTTGAACAAAATTAAAGAAATACAGAACAAATAATGAACAACTAATAAAATACAGAACATTTATATGTTTTCGTGTACAAAATAATTAATAATGAACAACATCTTCAAATACAGAACAGTTCATTATTATAATGAACGGATGGTCACCGTAGGTATAAGGGAACAATTACGTGCAAGGGTTTTTATTATTGAATATGTTTGTTTGGTCCATAAGCATGCTTAAAACCGAAAATGCTACTAAATTCACCCATGCGTTTCTGAGAGAATGGTCACACTGGCCACTTTTCAGTATTTTTGGTATAACTCGAAAACTAAGCGGAATTTTACAAATTTACTCATAATACTTTTTGTTCAAAATTAAATTTTCTATTGAAATGGATAGTTCAAAAATGTTAACGAAAAACTTTAAGTAGGAAAAGTTAACAAAAACCAACCTAAAAAAAATAAAAAAATTCAAGGATATCTAAATTTTTTAAAAAATAGCGCATAACTTTTTTTGAAGCAAAGATAGGGTCAAAACATGCATAGAAAAAATAAAGTAGAGACTTAAGGCTTTAATATGGCATGTTCAAAAGTTAATATTTGTTCAAAGTTGACAAAGAAATTCTCATTCAAACCTTATCATTTCATATAATTTTTTGCAGTTTTGGCCCGAAAGTCCCTTTTTCGGTACAATATGGCAAATTTCACTTTCGTAAAAATTAAAATTTTGATATAATATTACATTAGAACTATAGAAAATTTATAAAAAGGATGTAAGTTCGCAATTTCGTTTTTCGGCTGTTTTTTAGTGCTTTCAGACCTACAGACCGAACGGCTGGTCCGATTAACATAAGATTTGGTACTAGGTGGTAGGAACGTTCAATTTGTCATAAAGTACCAAAAAATAAGCTTTCGGGCAAAAACTGCGAAAAATGATAAGAAATAGAAAAGCTTGAATGGCTATATCTCTGTCAGTTTTCAAATAATATGGCTTTTTTAACATGTCATATTAAAGCCTTAAGACTCCAGTTTACTTTGTTCATGCATGTCTTGGGCGTATCTTTGCTCATAAAAAAGTTATGCTCAATTTAGAAAAAAATTTAAAAATCTTTGACTGTTCGAATTTATTTATGTTGGTTTTTGTTTACTTTTCTTGCTTAAATTTTTTAAAGAAATTTTCCAAACTATTTTTCGATAGAAAATATAATTTTGAAATATGTAAAATTGTCAAATTCGGCTTAGTTTTCGAGTTATACCAAAAATACTGAAAAGTGGCCAGTGTGACCATTCTCTCAGAAACGCATGGGTGAATTTAGTAGCATTTTCGGTTTTAAGCATGCTTTTTGGCCAAACAAACATATTCAATAATATAAACCCTTGCTCGTAATTGTTCCTTTTTAAAAGGTCAATAGGCTATTATAAGAGTAAACCTCAGATAAAAAGGACTAAAATTTTTACTTGCGATTATAGGTACTATAAGGCAAGTTTTGGAGTCGTGCAAAAAAAAAAATTTGAGATAACAATCAAAAATGATATTACGATGATAGAGAACACTAAAAAAGTGGGTGGCAAAATTCTGTCTGTCTGTCTGTCTGTTCGTCTACAGCCTAAACGGCTCGATCGATTTTCTTCAAACTTGGTACATAGTGGTTTTTGGTGATTCTGCCGACAAATTTTTTTCATTTTTTTTTTAGAACCAAAAATAACGGTACCTGCCATACATTTTTTTTGGCAAATTTACATAATCGTATTTTTCTCAAAAACGGCTCGACAACTTTTCTTAAAAAAAAATTCGCATCAGCATCGTATTAGGCTTTACATACAAACTTAAGACTAGTACGCTGCTAATGCGAAACGAAATTTTTAGTTGGTCTCCAACAAGACATGAAACAGCAAAAATAAACACGAAAAAACACAAAGTTTATTTTTTCGCACGCAATAAATGGTTTGGGTAATTAATTGTGTGCGAAAAAAGAGTGTAGACTTCTCCAAATAATCTGCTTCAATCATCAATTTTGCTCATTGAACAGCGTATTTCAGAACGAAAAGTAGAACTAAATTTTTAGTTTATGATTTCGTTGTGTCAATTTTGTATGGGATTTTTCGTTTCGCATCAGCAGCGTACATACTAGCCTTAGAAATAAACAAATTAAAAACTTAGGTCAAGAATTTATACTGGTTTTTCAATTCTTTATTAAATACACACTTCCTCCTGAGTAAGCTAAAATAATTTTCAATATGGAATTGCTTTTTTATAAATATTTTCAAATAAAACTTACAAAACTCAATTCTTCAGCGCAGACGCAGACGGCTGATGTGTTCATGAAATGAATAGTTTTTGACGGTGTCTACATAGTCTATTTACTCAAAGGCATATTTACGATATTACATGCATAATAAAGAGATAGGAAGTCTACCCTTCTCTTTTAAACGCATTTAAAATCGTAAATATGCCCTTCAGTAAAAAGACAATGTAGACACCGTCTTTGACTTGAACATGACAGACGATGCCAAAAGCGATAGTTCCCTAACTAAGGACACGTTAGCACCATCAGTTTCTTTCTTTTCTTTCTTTCATTGTGTGCGTTATTGTTTTTGAACAAAATTAAAGAAATACAGAACAAATAATGAACAACTAATAAAATACAGAACATTTGAGCCGTCTATTTTGAAAGTGGTCTAAGTCCACTTATTTCTATTTCGAGATATTTGAATTTTTGCGTTTGACTTAATTCAAAAATATGGGAAAGAGCTAAAACAAAAGTGAAGATTTTTTTTTCATCTAAATATATTTAATTTACTTACCCAATAAGAAAAAAAAAATATTGTTGAACAAAACCCATTTTTTTAGAGTTGTAAATTGACTTAAACCATTTTCAAAATAAATGAAATCGTGTTTTAATTTATTCAAATTGTATCAAGTCCTCTATAAAATTAATAAAAACGTAAAAAAGCGAAAGAGTTGAGCGTTATAGATAATAAACAGAAATTGTATACATTAAACAAAATATACATACACTGCCGGAGAAAATTAGAGGAACACAGACAAAAAGTGAAAACGTTGGTTTATTTTAATTGTATCTTTATTTCTTTAATGAAGATTTATGTCTTGATGAATTGAGAAACGTTTGAAATGGTTACAATTATTCTGCTCCTTGTTTTTCTTAAAAAAGACACAAATATAAAAAATGGGGTACTTTGCTGAGAAAATGGACTTAAAAAATTTGAATTATTCTTTTAAAACTCAGTAGATATAAGGATGGTTTAGTACTTGGTACTCCCTCTCTTCTTGCTCTTAGGACGAAAGTAAGTAAAGTGGTATATATTTCTAATAACATTTTCGATGTTTCCTGGGTTCTTTGGCTCCATGCTTCAAGCAATGTACTTTTCTGTTCCCCAAAATTCATGAACTTGGAGTTTTCTTGTTCAATTGTCTACCAAGCATGTCCTAGACATGTTCAATGGAACCTAGATCAGGAGAACATGCTGGACCAGTCTAGGGTGTTCAGGTGGGCCTTTTACAGATACTCCTGTTCGCAGTTTGGGACGAGGGTTATCGTGGATTAAGATGAAATTTTTGCTGATTCTTTGAGCAAATTGTACAAAAATTGGTTTCAAAATATCCCTAACATACCTACTGTTCTGCTGTCAAGGACCAATTTTCCACCAAATGTAACTCCACGCGGGTTGCCAAACATATGCCACCCCAGACCATTTTGCTCTTTATCGCTTCACGTTTCAAAAAATAATGGATCTTGTTACATTTAGCGTCAACGCCAATTTACGGAACGAATTTTAATTTTTCATCAAAAATATGCTAAAAACTATGTGAACTTCACTTGAGTCTAGAATTCTTACTTAAACCAAATACTATTTTACCATAAGCAATATTCCAGCAACATTTTTATTAGAAGAATCGGAAGAAAGCCCGGAAGAACAGAATAGATGATAAAATAAGAATGGTAAGATGGTGATTATGGTACATACCTAATTCAGTAAGTCCATTTTATCTTTATATTTTATTATAGGAATGGGTTGAACTTGTTCGCTTTTTAACATTTAATCAATTTTAAAATGGGACTTAAACCATTTTCAAAATAAATTTTTTGTCGTTTTATTAACTGAGCATTTTTTGACTCGCAAAATCTAGGTGACCTCAAATAAAAACAAGTGGTTTTTTCTTATCAAAATAAAAGATTAGGTTGTTTTCAGATGACTCAATCAATTATCTCGTTTTTTTTGGAAAATGGACTTAGACCACTTTCAAAATAAACGGCTCATTTATATGTTTTCGTGTACAAAATAATTAATAATGAACAACATCTTCAAATACAGAACAGTTCATTATTATAATGAACGGATGGTCACCGTAGGTATAAGGGAACAATTACGTGCAAGGGTTTTTATTATTGAATATGTTTGTTTGGTCCATAAGCATGCTTAAAACCGAAAATGCTACTAAATTCACCCATGCGTTTCTGAGAGAATGGTCACACTGGCCACTTTTCAGTATTTTTGGTATAACTCGAAAACTAAGCGGAATTTTACAAATTTACTCATAATACTTTTTGTTCAAAATTAAATTTTCTATTGAAATGGATAGTTCAAAAATGTTAACGAAAAACTTTAAGTAGGAAAAGTTAACAAAAACCAACCTAAAAAAAATAAAAAAATTCAAGGATATCTAAATTTTTTAAAAAATAGCGCATAACTTTTTTTGAAGCAAAGATAGGGTCAAAACATGCATAGAAAAAATAAAGTAGAGACTTAAGGCTTTAATATGGCATGTTCAAAAGTTAATATTTGTTCAAAGTTGACAAAGAAATTCTCATTCAAACCTTATCATTTCATATAATTTTTTGCAGTTTTGGCCCGAAAGTCCCTTTTTCGGTACAATATGGCAAATTTCACTTTCGTAAAAATTAAAATTTTGATATAATATTACATTAGAACTATAGAAAATTTATAAAAAGGATGTAAGTTCGCAATTTCGTTTTTCGGCTGTTTTTTAATGCTTTCAGACCTACAGACCGAACGGCTGGTCCGATTAACATAAGATTTGGTACTAGGTGGTAGGAACGTTCAATTTGTCATAAAGTACCAAAAAATAAGCTTTCGGGCAAAAACTGCGAAAAATGATAAGAAATAGAAAAGCTTGAATGGCTATATCTCTGTCAGTTTTCAAATAATATGGCTTTTTTAACATGTCATATTAAGGCCTTAAGACTCCAGTTTACTTTGTTCATGCATGTCTTGGGCGTATCTTTGCTCATAAAAAAGTTATGCTCAATTTAGAAAAAAATTTAAAAATCTTTGACTGTTCGAATTTATTTATGTTGGTTTTTGTTTACTTTTCTTGCTTAAATTTTTTAAAGAAATTTTCCAAACTATTTTTCGATAGAAAATATAATTTTGAAATATGTAAAATTGTCAAATTCGGCTTAGTTTTCGAGTTATACCAAAAATACTGAAAAGTGGCCAGTGTGACCATTCTCTCAGAAACGCATGGGTGAATTTAGTAGCATTTTCGGTTTAAGCATGCTTTTTGGCCAAACAAACATATTCAATAATATAAACCCTTGCTCGTAATTGTTCCTTTTTAAAAGGTCAATAGGCTATTATAAGAGTAAACCTCAGATAAAAAGGACTAAAATTTTTACTTGCGATTATAGGTACTATAAGGCAAGTTTTGGAGTCGTGCAAAAAAAAAAATTTGAGATAACAATCAAACATGATATTACGATGATAGAGAACACTAAAAAAGTGGGTGGCAAAATTCTGTCTGTCTGTCTGTCTGTTCGTCTACAGCCTAAACGGCTCGATCGATTTTCTTCAAACTTGGTACATAGTGGTTTTTGGTGATTCTGCCGACAAATTTTTTTCATTTTTTTTTTAGAACCAAAAATAACGGTACCTGCCATACATTTTTTTTGGCAAATTTACATAATCGTATTTTTCTCAAAAACGGCTCGACAACTTTTCTTAAAAAAAAATTCAATAAATTTATTTTAGTAAAGGCTTTCTTTGGGTGGAAAACCATTTTTCAAAAATGGTTATTAATGGTACCTCCCAAGGAACCATTTTTTTAATTTTTGATTTTCTTCAAAATGGTATGACCGATTTCAATTATTTTTTTTATACAGAAGCTTCCAAAAAATGTTAATAGTTTTGTGTACCAATATTTTTGAAAAAATTTTTTTTGGATTTTTAAAAAATATTTAAAATTTTTTTTTGGAAAATCAAATATTTCGAGAAGGGCATCATAGATTTTTTTGAAACTCGATATTTAAGACTTTTTTAGTACTTTCTAAAATATTTTTAGAAAAAATTGTACATTTATGAAAAAATAACGGTACCTTCCATACAAAAGTGAAAAAACCGCAAAGGAAAATATTTTTTTGCTTGAAAACGACCCCTTCGATTAAACTTTTTTCATATACTTAAATTAGTACGATCAACCATCAAAAATTATAAAATTTTACACATAGCAACTATTAGTAGTACCTGTCATAGAACGTATTTTTTTATTTTGAGTTTTCTCGTTATCAGCTTAACGGATTTAAATGACTTTTTTTATATACAAATTTCAGATAAGATTAAATAATATTGCATATCAAAATTTTCAAAAAAAAAGTTTTTGGATTTTTAAAAAAAGTTTCAAACTTTTTTTTTGAAGATTCGATATCTCAAAAACGGGTTGACAATTTTTTTCAAATTTTGTTTTTATATACACATAAATATATAGTTTAAATCTGCATACCAAAATTTGTTCTTAAAAATGTTTTAAGAATTTTATATATAAAAAAATAATTAAAAAAAAAAAACCGCTCCAACGATTTTAAAATTTTTTTTCCCATACAATCATATTCCATCATGAATTAAGATGGCATACTTTTTTTCACCTCAAACTGTCAAAAGAGTTGTTTTAGCTAATTTAAATGTCGTATTTCATGCTTCTCTACATTTTTCTCTCATAAATTCCATGTTTGTGTATACAATGTTCTTTAACTCGCCGTGTCTTGAACATAAGAGCAAGTACGTGCGACCCAGTCGTGCATTTTTTTTAGACTGGATTATGATTTGCAAATGTTGTGTGAACAAATTTTCAAAAAAGCAGTACTTTGGTCGTTTTAGCAGTACGGTAGAACGGAGTTTCAAAAAGCAGTACAAATGCTGCAATTGCAGTACTTTGACAGCCCTGCTTTGGAAGCGTATATTTTGAGAACCAGACATCATAGAAGGTTCTGGTCTTCAGTTTTGGAAAGCTCTGGAAAATTTCTATCCAATTTTTTTTTTCCAAAGAAATAGAAAAGCTTGAATGGCTATATCTCTGTCAGTTTTCAAATAATATGGCTTTTTTAACATGTTATATTAAGGCCTTAAGACTCCAGTTTACTTTGTTCATGCATGTCTTGGGCGTATCTTTGCTCATAAAAAAGTTATGCTCAATTTAGAAAAAAATTTAAAAATCTTTGACTGTTCGAATTTATTTATGTTGGTTTTTGTTTACTTTTCTTGCTTAAATTTTTTAAAGAAATTTTCCAAACTATTTTTCGATAGAAAATATAATTTTGAAATATAAAATTGTCAAATTCGGCTTAGTTTTCGAGTTATACCAAAAATACTGAAAAGTGGCCAGTGTGACCATTCTCTCAGAAACGCATGGGTGAATTTAGTAGCATTTTCGGTTTTAAGCATGCTTTTTGGCCAAACAAACATATTCAATAATAAAAACCCTTGCTCGTAATTGTTCCTTTTTAAAAGGTCAATAGGCTATTATAAGAGTAAACCTTAGATAAAAAGGACTAAAATTTTTACTTGCGATTATAGGTACTATAAGGCAAGTTTTGGAGTCGTGCAAAAAAAAATTTTGAGATAACAATCAAACATGATATTACGATGATAGAGAACACTAAAAAAGTGGGTGGCAAAATTCTGTCTGTCTGTCTGTCTGTCTGTCTGTCTGTTCGTCTACAGCCTAAACGGCTCGATCGATTTTCTTCAAACTTGGTACATAGTGGTTTTTGGTGATTCTGCCGACACGTTTTTTTGGTACTTTGGTCGTTTTAGCAGTACGGTAGAACGGAGTTTCAAAAAGCAGTACAAATGCTGCAATTGCAGTACTTTGACAGCCCTGCTTTGGAAGCGTATATTTTGAGAACCAGACATCATAGAAGGTTCTGGTCTTCAGTTTTGGAAAGCTCTGGAAAATTTCTATCCAATTTTTTTTTCCAAAGAGATTAAGGTAGGTAGTTTTGTGGCAGAAAATTAGTAAAATCTCTTTGGATGCGAATATTTCCTTAACCAAACCATGAACAAAAATTTGGTTTGAACATTTTGATTGCGTTTGAATGGACCTTTCCAAAAAGGTATATCATGATTTATTTCATTGACTTTTTAGTTTTTTTTTTTTTTAAAAACGGCAATGCCTTTTTTTCGGAATCCATGAACAAATTTTGTGATGAAATTTTTACATTTTTAGAAAGGTGTGTTCATTACCTATTCGGCACCGAAGACCGCAACAATTTTGAAACCACCGTTCCTTAGATATTCACAAATAACGGATTGCATTGAAACTGCATAAAATTCACTTTGAGTCCAAATATCTAATTAACTAGATGTTGCAAAAGCTTTTGGTTTTCAGTAACGTATAGCTTAGAGGATAGAGAATTTATAAATTGAGAGCGGAAACCATTTGGAGGGCTTAATGGCGAAAATATTTATATCTGATTGGCAACTCTGGTTTGGAAACAATTAGACGTCAATGTATTTATCTGCCTCAATATTAATTAATTTTCTTTACAAGTTTATAAATAAAATTTATAACTTGTAATAAAGCAACCATTTTCATTAATTGTTTAATAGCCTATTGAATAGACCTTTTAAAAGGGAACAATTACGTGCAAGGGTTTTTATTATTGAATATGCTTGTTTGGCCCATAAGCATGCTTAAAACCGAAAATGCTACTAAATTCACCCATGCGTTTTTGAGAGAATGGTCACACTGGCCACTTCTCAGTATTTTTGGTATAACTCGAAAACTAAGCCGAATTTGACAATTTTACATATAATACTTTTTGTTCAAAATTAAATTTGCTATCGAAATGGATATTTTGGAAAATTTCTTAAAAAAATTTAAGCAGGAAAAAGAAACAGAAACCAACATAAAAAAATCGAAAAATCTAAGATTTTTAAATTTTTTTCTAAATTGCGCATAACTTTTTTCGGAGCAAAGATACGCTCAAGACATGCATAAACAAAGTAAATTGGAGTTTAAGGGTTTTAATATGACATGTTAAAAAAGCCATATTATTGGAAAATTGACAGAGATATGTATATCCATTCAAACTTTACCATTTCTTATCATTTTTCACAGTTTTTGCCCGAAAGCCTATTTTTTGGTACTTTATGACAAATTTAACGTTCCTAGCAACTAGTACCCAATCTTATGTTAATCGGACCAGCCGTTCGGTCTGAAAGCATTAAAAAACAGCCGAAAAACGAAATTGCGAACTTACATCCTTTTTATAAATTCTCTATAGTTCTAATGTCATATAATATCGAAATTTTTATTTCGAACATTTTTACGAAAGTTTAATTTGCCATATTGTACCGAAAAGGGGACTTTCGGGCCAAAACTGCGAAAAATTATAAGAAATGATAAGGTTTGAACGGGAATATCTCTGTCAATTTTGAACAAATATTAATTTTTGAACATGCGATATTAAGGCCTTGAGTCTCTACTTTATTTTTTCCCTGCATGTATTGACCCTATCTTTGCTTCAAAAAAAGTTATGCACAATTTATAAAAAAATTTAGATATCCTTGATTTTTTGATTTTTTTTAGGTTGGTTTTTGTAAACTTTTTCTGCTTAAATTTTTTCGTAAAATTTTTTGAACTATCCATTCCAATAGAAAATTTAATTTTGAACAAAAAGTATTATGAGTAAATTTGTAAAATTCCGCTTAGTTCTCGAGTTATACCAAAAATACTGAAAAGTGGCCAGTGTGGCCATTCTCTCAGAAACGCATGGGTGAATTTAGTAGCATTTTCTGTTTTAAGCATGCTTATGAGCCAAACAAAAATATTCAATAATAAAAACCCTTGCACGTTATTGTTCCCTTATACCCCTCATTTTCCGGTCTATTCAATAGGCTAAACAGTGATAAAGTAAGATAATATCACAACAAAAACATAAATGTTAAAAAAGGAGCCAAGTTCTTATATGTACAAGAAACCTGTGCGTAAAAAGTCAACAAAAAAAAGTAATGAGATCTAAAATATATGCCAAGTTTTAAGTTAATGAAGCTTAATATCAAATATCTGAATTAGAGTAATATCGAAACAACTCCTAATTATGAGAGAAATTTGGTATTTAATGATGTCTGATTAAAATTTGGTGGGTTCACTGGTCAAGTTTTCATACATTTTAAATTAAGATTAGGTAAGTAATTAAGGGAAAACTTGCCAAGTAAATCCACCAAATTTTAATCAGACATCATTAAATACCAAATTTCTGTCATAATTAGGAGTTGTTTCGATATTACTCTAATTCAGATTCATTAACTTAAAACTTGGCATATATTTTAGATCTCATTACTTTTTTTTGTTGACTTTTTACGCACAGGTTTCTTGTTCATATAAGAACTTGGCTCCTTTTTTAACATTTATGTTTTTGTTGTGATTTCACTACTTTTTGCAAAGATTTTATTTTGCTAGGTGAAAATCAAGCTCTACCGCTCTACAAAGTGTTCTATATAAATAATAGCAATTCTGAGAAAGTGGGTGGATGCCACGCCCCCTGAATGAAAAATCTCAATTTTTATTTTTAACTTTGTTTGTTCCTTAAGTCATAGCGTTCTACCAATTTTCATCGTTCTACAACAATCGGATGTGCTCTATATAATTTATAAGATTTTTAAGAATGTGGGTGGATGCCACGCCCCTGAACGGAAAATTTAAATTTTTCAATTTTTTTCTCTTTAAGTACTTCAAGCCCTATCGACCTACCAATTTTGATCGTTCTACAATACTCGCAAGTGCTCCATATAATTTCTAAGAATTTTTAAGAATGTGGGCTTATGCCACGCCCCCTGAATGGAAAATTTCAATTTATCAATTTTTTCTTGCTAAGTACTTCAAGCCCTACCGACCTTCCAATTTTCATCGTTCTACAACAATCGGAAGTGCTCTATATAATTTTAGAGAATTTTTAAGAATGTGGGTGGATGCCACGCCCCCTGAATGCAAAATTCCAAATTTTCAATTTTTTTCTTTCTAAGTACTCCAAGCCCTACCAACCTACCAATTTTCATCGTTCTACAACACTCGGAAGTGCTCCATATTATATATAAGAATTTTTAAGAGTGTGGGTGGATGCCACGCCCCCTGAATGGAAAATTCCAATGTTTCAATTTTTTTTCTTTCTAAGTACTTCAAGCCCTACCGACCTACCAAGTTTCATCGTTCTTCAACAATCGGAAGTGCTCCATATAATTTATTAGAACTTTTAAGAATGTGGGTGGATGCCACGCCCCCTGAATGGAAAATTCAAATTTTTAATTTTTTTTCTTTCTGAATACTTCAAGCCCTACCGACCTACCAAGTTTCATCGTTCTACAACAATCGGGAGTGCTCCATATAATTTATAAGAATTTTTAAGAATGTGGGTGGATGCCACGCCCCTGAATAGAAAATTGCAGATTTTCGATTTTTTCCTTTGTATGCACCACAAGGCCTACCGTTGTGCGAAATTTAAAGTTTCTACGATGTCGGGAAGTGCTCCATAATTTTGATGATCTGTCAGTGAGTCAGTGAGTCAGTGAGTCAGTCAGTCAGTTACGGTTTTTGCGATTTTTGAAGTCCTATATCTCGGGAATTACTAATGCTAAAGAGTTGAAATTTGGTGAGCCACCTGCGTTTGATCAGCTCAGCAAATACTACGAATTTCAAGTTTCTGACTTTATTGGTACTAAAGTTAGAGGGTGGTTGAAAATCGCCTGGGTTTGTTCCTGTAAAAAGGGTGTAGTGCCGCGAACTTGGCTGGGCACTACCGTGCCCTTTGATAAATTGTTTGTTTTATTACTTTATTTTGCCTGTTTTATACTTGCGTGAGTTAAGTTCTTGCAAGTTAAGTTCTTGCACTTTACTTTTGTTGATTGCACAACTTTTCAGCTTTAAAAGTAAGGAAGGTTAAATAAAAACACTTTACTTTCTGCTGGTCAGTCAATGAATGAATCTTTTTTATTAATTTCGCTTACTTACTAATTTATACATAATCAGCAGTTTGATGGGAAAGGAAATGTTATTTGATTCGTTTCCGTTCCCATTATCACATTTATTTAGAATCTGCTAGTCTTTGATATTATACAAGGTGTGACGATGTCAATGTCACTCTTATTGGTGGTGTCATTGACCACATTCATAACACCTTCACCGCCAGACTTTGAATTCTCCTGAATTCTTTTATTTACATCAATATTTACAATTTTTACATTTGCATTATTTCTTTTAAACCATAAGATTAAAATGATTACAAATATTCCAGCAATTAATACAATAGTTACATTCAAAGCATAAGACACATTTTTATGGAATTTCAATTCTTTGATTTCCTTAATGTTTTCAAAATGTTTTATCATAATATTTTCAAAGTTTACAGCTATCGGTATTGTTTTATTTACATTATTACTTGGATACAAATATTTAGATTGAATTTTCGTTACTTGATTGTTAAATTGTTCTTGACAAATTTCTATGTTGCACTTATAAAAATTTATTAAATTATTTTTGCTTAATATTATAGTTCGATCATCACAATTTTGAAATAATTTCTCTCGAACTGCATTCAAAATTACTATTGTATCGTCATCGATATTTTTAATAAATGTTTTATTATTAAATTTAAGTCTACATTCATTTTTCCAAACACAATTTTTACTTACTTTTAATTCTTTTAACAGTTTGTTTTCTTGGAATTCAAAGTTTTATATTTAATTGTTACAAAATATGTTTCTTTTTCATCAATCTCAAAGAATTCTGAGTTTGGTAGAGGAAAAATTAGCTTAAGATCTACTTTAATATAATTCTTAGGAATTTTAATTGCTATAACTAATGATTGGTTAACATATAATATAATTTTAACATATACAAATCAATATTGTACATTTTAATTTCCTCTGACGTTAAAATACTTGGATGAAAGACATCATTTTTAGCGGAAGCTATACTATCCTGTATTTGATCTATTTTATTCTCTAAATATCTCAACTTTAGCATTTGAGTACAGTGATTGTCTTTTCATGTCGTTATTAAGTTCCGAAATTGAATTAAAAAATTCTGTTGTCTTATTTCTATCTTGTTCTATTGCTTTTCTGAGAATATTGAAAGTATCATCAAAATGCCTATTAATCGAAATTTGCTTGTTCGAATTGAAAATAGCATTGTGATTATTTTCTTCGTTAGTTTTCAAGTGTTCTAATATTTCTTGCCTATCATTATCATCCATAGTACCAAAAAGCCATTTGTTTGCAGTACCTACTAAATTGATTAGACCTCTTTTCTGTCTAGTTTCTTTTGGAACTATTGACCTGATTTTGGATCTGATATCGTATACAACGGTTTTTAACAACTCCTTGTTATTTATGTCAAAATTCTTAATATTAGTCTCGATTTGGGAAAGTAGATTGTCCATGTCGTTTACATCTATTAAGTGGAGGATGGTTGTGGTCTGGTTGACGATTTCAACTTCTTTGACCTTGATGGTAGTATATCCTATCTCTTCATGAATTGGAGTTACCTGTAGTAGCCCCTGTACTGCTGGTATTACTATTAACAAGATTATCACGTTGATCAAAACTGTAATTTTCAGAGGTCTTTTAATATTTTAAACATGTACATTCTTTAAAGGATTTAATCTATAATAAGGCTCATCTTTATGTCTGAGTCTCTTATAATTCCTAATATGTCCTATATCTCTATTTTCATTGTAATTTTCTCTACTTAAATTCCTTTTGTTAATTATATTTTCCTTTGCCTTTTCTATTCTTGCTCCTAAATTTTGACTGTCTTCTTCATCTTTTGCCTGTCTAGGTGAACATTTTATTGTGGAGTGATAACGGTCGTTATAGTTTCCTATAGCCATCTGAATCTTCATTTCAATTGAGAGCTCACTTCCCTCTATTCCCGTTATTATTTCTAATAAAGTTGAGTGAAGTCGCTCTATGTCTGCATTACCTGTATGGTTATTAGGTTTTGTAAGATGAACTTCAACGCCTTTGGCATTTAAGAATTCAATTAGTTGTTCTGCTCTAAATTCATTGTCCATTATAATTTTTTTTGGTTTACCAAATTTTGCTAACTGCTCTATTATTAATGTCTTTTTCGCTCTCCAGTTACGGTCAGTAATCTGATAAGCTGCTGCAAATTTAGTTAGTTTGTCTGTTGTAGTTACAAGAGCATGTTTTTTAAAATGAAATATGTCAAGATGAATAACTTCATTTTTTTCTAATGGGGTTTCTGTGATTTTGAATTTTGCTCTAATCGGTTTCCTATTATATTTTATTTCTCTACATTTACTGCAATTACTTATAATAAGATGAATATGATCTCTCAACTTAGGGAAATATATTTTATCTTTAAGGCTATGGTAACATTCATTCTTTCCACTATGCATTGACTCTTTAGTATGGTAAGGTGACTTGTGTAATTCTGCCTCTGTCTTTATTTCTTGAGCTCTTTTCGAACATCGTATGAACTTTATATTGTTGTCTGATGAAAACATTGATATCAGTATAAGCTTGTTACACTTTTTCCTTCTCGTTGATGGGGGTGGGTATTCAACACCTTTTATGTTAATATAATTGGTTTATCGAAATGATAAACCAACAAAACGAACGCGAACAATTTATTTAATAAAAAAAATATTATAATGTACTGCGCACCGCGATTAAACTATTTACGACTTATGACTTGTGAATTTTTGCTCCTTTGACAGAACTGTCAAACCAGATACAAAAAAAAGACAACGAAAGAAGAGAAGCAAAAAGAGACACGAAAAAGTGCAACAGTAGCTTGTTTATGAAAGCTACCACCACGGCTGCTCAGCTGGGCTGGGTTCAGCGAAGAAAAAAAAAAAGTAAACGATGATGAAAAGATGATTGATTCTATCAATCAAAATAAACGAAATATATTTTATTACAAGTACAGTGGGATACTTGTAATAAATAATGGGCGCCAGGAATTTTAGTTGGGCTAAATTAGCAAAATTCCAAATCTAATTATTAAATGCAAATAGAACGAAAAATTAAATGAAACACAATTTGTATATTACCAGATGGGGACTTTAAATTATTTTTATATGGGAAGCTTTGGATAAACCAGGATAAAAACCCAAAATTTTTTCGATTATAAAAAAATTGAACAGTAAGAATTTTGTAACCGCTCACGGGGAACCGTTGAGCCAAAAACAAAGAAAATGAAAACGCAAAATGGACCGTTAACGCACAGTTAAAAAAAGAAATACCACGTCCCAAAATTAATAGGGATAAAATCGTAATAAAAAGATTAAACGAACAATTAAATACAATTACAAAAAATATACAAAAAAAAACGAACACAAAAATTACCACTCTACTTATCTTTTTTTGTCCTGGTAATTTTCCTCTAAGAATTTCTTTTTCTCCTCTAACTCCTCGAAACTCGTTCCTAGTTTCCTTATACCTCGAATCACCTTTCCTCTTTTCCTTTTATTACCAACTCAAAAAAAAAATTTCGAATTTTACACTACTTTAAATTTCAAAACTTTTCCTCGATTTTTATTCTTTGAATTTTCCTCGTATTTTTCTCAATTTCTATCCGCTTAGTTAGCTCTCTCAAGAGTGTACTTCCCAGCTATCAACCCCATTCTTCCTTCAGCCATTCCAATCACTCACACATTCATACATTCAGCCATACGTTTTCGTGATCATCGGTCACGGGACATCGGCTTCCTGGAAGGCTTTTTCGCTCCCCAGAAAACCACCGTTGTTGAATCTCAACGAAACTCACACACACCTAAGTTCACCAAGTTGTTGGATGTCTGTCCAAAACTTGCTGAATCTTACTCTCTCACAAACACAAGTTCAACAAGTTGTTGGATGTGTTTCCAAAACTTGCCGAAACTTAATGGCCGAGTTCAGACCTATCCCAAACTAAACTTTTGAGAAAAATTGAAAAGAATCAAAACCGAGAAAAGGCCTTCGCTAGGCATTCTCCTAGTTAATACAAAAATACTCGCGGGTGATTCGAAGCGTAAATCAACTATTCAAAAACCAATTATTTCGAGACGAGAGAGTGAGACTTTTTAAAAGCCACGAAAATCTATTCTTTTTTTTGTTTGAATTCCGATAGACCTTTTGTAATTAGAAATTTAATAACCGATTTTTAAGATTAAAAGTAATGCGTTAACTACCCAAAATGTCTACAATAATTACTAAGTTTAGTTTATAGAATTTTAAGCTATAGATGCTATGTTGTTGTTGTGTTGTTTTGGAAAACAAGTAAGAGTCCACCTGACTCGTTACTTCTTGAGCTCATCCATATAATATAATTTTAACATATACAAATCAATATTGTACATTTTAATTTCCTCTGACGTTAAAATACTTGGATGAAAGACATCATTTTTAGCGGAAGCTATACTATCCTGTATTTGATCTATTTTATTCTCTAAATATCTCAACTTTAGCATTTGAGTACAGTGATTGTCTTTTCATGTCGTTATTAAGTTCCGAAATTGAATTAAAAAATTCTGTTGTCTTATTTCTATCTTGTTCTATTGCTTTTCTGAGAATATTGAAAGTATCATCAAAATGCCTATTAATCGAAATTTGCTTGTTCGAATTGAAAATAGCATTGTGATTATTTTCTTCGTTAGTTTTCAAGTGTTCTAATATTTCTTGCCTATCATTATCATCCATAGTACCAAAAAGCCATTTGTTTGCAGTACCTACTAAATTGATTAGACCTCTTTTCTGTCTAGTTTCTTTTGGAACTATTGACCTGATTTTGGATCTGATATCGTATACAACGGTTTTTAACAACTCCTTGTTATTTATGTCAAAATTCTTAATATTAGTCTCGATTTGGGAAAGTAGATTGTCCATGTCGTTTACATCTATTAAGTGGAGGATGGTTGTGGTCTGGTTGACGATTTCAACTTCTTTGACCTTGATGGTAGTATATCCTATCTCTTCATGAATTGGAGTTACCTGTAGTAGCCCCTGTACTGCTGGTATTACTATTAACAAGATTATCACGTTGATCAAAACTGTAATTTTCAGAGGTCTTTTAATATTTTAAACATGTACATTCTTTAAAGGATTTAATCTATAATAAGGCTCATCTTTATGTCTGAGTCTCTTATAATTCCTAATATGTCCTATATCTCTATTTTCATTGTAATTTTCTCTACTTAAATTCCTTTTGTTAATTATATTTTCCTTTGCCTTTTCTATTCTTGCTCCTAAATTTTGACTGTCTTCTTCATCTTTTGCCTGTCTAGGTGAACATTTTATTGTGGAGTGATAACGGTCGTTATAGTTTCCTATAGCCATCTGAATCTTCATTTCAATTGAGAGCTCACTTCCCTCTATTCCCGTTATTATTTCTAATAAAGTTGAGTGAAGTCGCTCTATGTCTGCATTACCTGTATGGTTATTAGGTTTTGTAAGATGAACTTCAACGCCTTTGGCATTTAAGAATTCAATTAGTTGTTCTGCTCTAAATTCATTGTCCATTATAATTTTTTTTGGTTTACCAAATTTTGCTAACTGCTCTATTATTAATGTCTTTTTCGCTCTCCAGTTACGGTCAGTAATCTGATAAGCTGCTGCAAATTTAGTTAGTTTGTCTGTTGTAGTTACAAGAGCATGTTTTTTAAAATGAAATATGTCAAGATGAATAACTTCATTTTTTTCTAATGGGGTTTCTGTGATTTTGAATTTTGCTCTAATCGGTTTCCTATTATATTTTATTTCTCTACATTTACTGCAATTACTTATAATAAGATGAATATGATCTCTCAACTTAGGGAAATATATTTTATCTTTAAGGCTATGGTAACATTCATTCTTTCCACTATGCATTGACTCTTTAGTATGGTAAGGTGACTTGTGTAATTCTGCCTCTGTCTTTATTTCTTGAGCTCTTTTCGAACATCGTATGAACTTTATATTGTTGTCTGATGAAAACATTGATATCAGTATAAGCTTGTTACACTTTTTCCTTCTCGTTGATGGGGGTGGGTATTCAACACCTTTTATGTTAATATAATTGGTTTATCGAAATGATAAACCAACAAAACGAACGCGAACAATTTATTTAATAAAAAAAATATTATAATGTACTGCGCACCGCGATTAAACTATTTACGACTTATGACTTGTGAATTTTTGCTCCTTTGACAGAACTGTCAAACCAGATACAAAAAAAAGACAACGAAAGAAGAGAAGCAAAAAGAGACACGAAAAAGTGCAACAGTAGCTTGTTTATGAAAGCTACCACCACGGCTGCTCAGCTGGGCTGGGTTCAGCGAAGAAAAAAAAAAGTAAACGATGATGAAAAGATGATTGATTCTATCAATCAAAATAAACGAAATATATTTTATTACAAGTACAGTGGGATACTTGTAATAAATAATGGGCGCCAGGAATTTTAGTTTAATTATTAAATGCAAATAGAACGAAAAATTAAATGAAACACAATTTGTATATTACCAGATGGGGACTTTAAATTATTTTTATATGGGAAGCTTTGGATAAACCAGGATAAAAACCCAAAATTTTTTCGATTATAAAAAAATTGAACAGTAAGAATTTTGTAACCGCTCACGGGGAACCGTTGAGCCAAAAACAAAGAAAATGAAAACGCAAAATGGACCGTTAACGCACAGTTAAAAAAAGAAATACCACGTCCCAAAATTAATAGGGATAAAATCGTAATAAAAAGATTAAACGAACAATTAAATACAATTACAAAAAATATACAAAAAAAAACGAACACAAAAATTACCACTCTACTTATCTTTTTTTGTCCTGGTAATTTTCCTCTAAGAATTTCTTTTTCTCCTCTAACTCCTCGAAAATCGTTCCTAGTTTCCTTATACCTCGAATCACCTTTCCTCTTTTCCTTTTATTACCAACTCAAAAAAAAATTTCGAATTTTACACTACTTTAAATTTCAAAACTTTTCCTCGATTTTTATTCTTTGAATTTTCCTCGTATTTTTCTCAATTTCTATCCGCTTAGTTAGCTCTCTCAAGAGTGTACTTCCCAGCTATCAACCCCATTCTTCCTTCAGCCATTCCAATCACTCACACATTCATACATTCAGCCATACGTTTTCGCGATCATCGGTCACGGGACATCGGCTTCCTGGAAGGCTTTTTCGCTCCCCAGAAAACCACCGTTGTTGAATCTCAACGAAACTCACACACACCTAAGTTCACCAAGTTGTTGGATGTCTGTCCAAAACTTGCTGAATCTTACTCTCTCACAAACACAAGTTCAACAAGTTGTTGGATGTGTTTCCAAAACTTGCCGAAACTTAATGGCCGAGTTCAGACCTATCCCAAACTAAACTTTTGAGAAAAATTGAAAAGAATCAAAACCGAGAAAAGGCCTTCGCTAGGCATTCTCCTAGTTAATACAAAAATACTCGCGGGTGATTCGAAGCGTAAATCAACTATTCAAAAACCAATTATTTCGAGACGAGAGAGTGAGACTTTTTAAAAGCCACGAAAATCTATTCTTTTTTTTGTTTGAATTCCGATAGACCTTTTGTAATTAGAAATTTAATAACCGATTTTTAAGATTAAAAGTAATGCGTTAACTACCCAAAATGTCTACAATAATTACTAAGTTTAGTTTATAGAATTTTAAGCTATAGATGCTATGTTGTTGTTGTGTTGTTTTGGAAAACAAGTAAGAGTCCACCTGACTCGTTACTTCTTGAGCTCATCCGCTCATCCGTACATACGTCTGTAGATTGTGGAACCACCCGTTCCATTCGAAGGTTATCAAAAATTCCTCGTACACCTGTTTTTGTTGCTTTTGCAAAATTCTGGAAAAGTACACCACTGGTTGATGATACCATGGTTGCCCTCAACTTCACTAGTATTTTGCAGCCACAACGGAAAATTAAAAAGGGAGCAAAGGATTCGAAGGCTGGTCATTGTTGCGGTAAATTTTTCCGTAACAAATCCCACCCTTTCCTCCCAAGAAATGTGTTTACTTTTCAAAGAAAAGTAAACCAATTCTTAAGGCTTGAACAGGATAAAGGTTAAGAAAGGTGAACAACACAACATAAGGACTTTCATCATCAATTAGTTAAAAAAAATCTATATAAAAAGGAAAAATAAAGAATGGCATGTATTATAATAGTATTAAAAAAGTTATTTAAAAAAAGTCTTACAAAAACAAAATATAAAAAAAAATTACAATGATTTTGAAGAAAAAAGATTAAGGGACTTTTGACTCAGTTATCAACATAAGGTTTCAAATCTTTTACATGCCACGTCCCTCGATCTTTCCCCTTTTCATCCATTAGCAAGTATGTCCATGGTGACACACGCTTGCTAATCTTAAAAGGCCCAACAAATTTTGTAGCCAACTTCGATGCGTAATATGTTGCTGCATCGGACAGCGTAAAATTTCTTCTCCACACCAGATCGCCAGGTTGATACTGTGTGTCTCTCCTTCTGAGATTATAAGTTTGTGCGGTCTTGCTACTTGCCGACTCTAATTTCTTAGCTATATCTTCCTGTAGCTTCTTAAATTGAGCACCTAAATCTATTGCTTGATAACTATCACTACTACTACCTCTGTACCCTACATCATGGCCACTAGTTGCCATATTTCTACCAAAATTAGCAAAGTACGGTGACATCCCTAAAACCTCATGTTGCGAAGTTCTGATTGCGCAGGCAACCTTCGCCAACTGCGAATCCCAACTTCTATGATTTTCAGAGACGTATGCTCGAAGAGTCGTTTTGATGATCTGATTTATGCGCTCCGCCGGGTTTGCTTGCGGGTGATAATGCGCTGTAAACCTAATCCTTGATGCGTACGATTCGCAAAGCAATTTTAATTCCCTACTACGAAACTGTGGACCATTGTCACACACGATACATTTCGGAACCCCAAACAGCAAAAACACGTTGTCTTCTTATTCTTTACAAACTGCCTTAGCAGTAGCAGACCGTAGAGCAAATAAAAGAGGAAACTTTGTAAAATAATCGACAACAGTCAAAATGTACATAAAACCCTTCGTAGATTTGGGAAGTGGACCAACCAAGTCTACACAAATCATTTCCCATGGCTTAGAAGTCCCTACCCTTTCCGTCATAAGACCAGCTGGTTAATCATTTATAGGCTTCACTTGTTGGCATAATTTGCAGTTCCAAACATATTTAGTAATATCGCCCCTCATCTTGGGCCAATAATACTTCTCACAGACCCTAGCAAAAGTTTTTCGAACGCCCATGTGTCCAGCTAGTGGGCTATCATGGCATTCACCTAAAATTCCTAACCTATCTTTTTTTCCTACTACTAGCTTCCATTCTCCTTTATCATCGTGAACTACTAAATGACCTAACTTTACAAATTTAAAAAGTCGCCCATCCTCTATTCTCCAGGACGGGTACGCTAATGGGTTCTTCTCTACAAAAGAGATCATTTTGATAACCCAAGGGTCCGATTCCGCTTCCGAAATTCCAGCTACTACCGGAACTCCCCGCGATAACATGTCAGGAACTACATGTTCTTTCCCCTTTCTATGGATTATCTTGAAGTCAAATTGTTGAATTCTTATGGCCCATCTGGCCAACCTACCCTGCGGATCTTTAAGGTTGCTTAGACACACCAAAGAGTAATGATCAGTCACGACCGTAAATCGAACTCCTTTAACATACGGACGTAACTTTTCAATTGCCCAAAGTACGGCCAAGCATTCCTTTTCAGTGGTTGAATAATTCCTTTCGCTCCTATTTAATGACCTACTAATATAGCATACTGCTTTTTCCCCCTCTTCAAAATTCTGAGATAGTACGGCCCCGATTCCGTAGTCTGACGCGTCTGTCTGAACTACAAACGGTCTAGAAAAATCCGGACATGTCAAAATCGGTGCTGTAACCAAACATTCTTTGGCTTTCCTGAAGCTATCCTCACACTCTTGGGTCCATAAAAACTTCTTACTTTTCTTCAACAGATCAGTAAGGGGCCTAACTAATATGGCGAAATTTGGTACAAACCTTCTGTACCAAGAAATCGTCCCTACGAAACTCCTAACTTCTCTAACGTTTTTGGGGGCGGAGAGGCCCATGGGCTTTTCGATTTTTCGATTACCCTTGACTCTAACATTTCCTGAAGCTCTTTATCTATATGTTCTTGGATGGCCGGCGAAACCGGATAATATCTCTGTTTGATTGGTTCTGCGGACGTCCTAATCTTATGCTCTACTAAGTTCGTACACCCTAAGCCCTCACTCATGCTATTAAATAGTTCTACTAACACAGATTCTAGATTTTTCTTCTCATTTTCATCTAAGTCTGAAATTTCCCTAATAACACCTACATCTTCTGATATCGCTGTTAAACGCTCTTGATCTGAAAAGTTCCACACACCTGAACTCAAATCTGGGACTATGCCCGAGAGTGCCCAAAAATCTGCACCCAAGATCAAACGGTGTGGGAGGCTTGGAATTACCAGGCACTCCAAAAGGATAGCTTTTCCTTCAACTTCGATGGGGAGAGTTACACATCCTGCAACTCCTACTCCTGCCCCATCGGCTAGTGCTACAGACCCAATTCTAGATTTTTCTATTTTAAGCCTTAACTCTTTTAAGAACCTACACCCATCCCCTCCTATAATGGTTCGTGAAGCACCCGAATCCAATAAACCTAATAACCTAACTCCACAAGTCTTGACATCTAAATATGGCCTAGTGTCCCTACCATTTACTGCTAATGTGAAGCCTAATGTGAAGCCTAATGTGAAGCTTAATTGAACCTGATTAACCAGCAGGCGACCCTATTAAACTCTGCGAACATCTCGTCCTGCTGGCCCGAGAGTCCGGTTCCCATTTCCCGAACAACGTTGACAATTATTGCGAGAAACCCCTACCATACCACAGCCAAAACAACGCCTAGGAGCAGAACAAGAACTAGCAAAATGACCTTCACGATTACAATTGAAACATTTTATAACGCGACGAGGTGGAGGAGGGTTTTCTGGAGCTGGGGTAGCCACTGCAACTCTTGGCTGTGAAGCCGTGCTTGGACGGTAACCACATTCTGGTTCTAAAAGATTCTTGCCTCTAGAAGGCGGAGTAAAAGTATCCACGTTTACTTTAAGAGTATCCCTTTCCCTTCCAAGCACCGCAAGTTCCTTAACTGAACTTGGTTTAGAAAACGCAATTTTCTTTTGGAAGAATGGATCGACGTTCTTTTTAAGAATTGTTAATTTTCTTCCCTCAGTTAATGGTTCTGTTAACCGCCTAAACAATGTCCTCATAATACTAAGATAACTTCCAAAAGACTCATCTTTACCTTGCGTTCGACGATTTATTTCTTCTAATAGAAGGTCATCGTAGTTCGCGGGTAAGAACTCGGCTTTAAGTTCTTTAACAAATTCCTGCCAATTACCTATATCCTCTCTAACAGTTCTGAACCACATGAGTGCCCTACCTGACAAAAGTTCAGTCGCTGATTTAAAAAGATGACTTTCTGGAACATTGTTCGCTATTTGAAGTTCCTCAACCCGTTCTAAGAAAGAATTTACTGATGAGTTATCCGAATCACCAGTAAACTTGACACCCCATTTACCTAACCGCTCAAAACATCTTTCTTGGAGCACTACCCACTCTATACCTTGCTCTGGTATCCTAACTTCTATGACCCTAGCACTCTCTGTATTTTGTTGAGTTCCCGAGGAAGTTTGTCTAGCTGTGTGAACAACTTCCTTGGAACCAGTAGGTTTTGCCGGACTATTTTGTATTATTTGTTCGGTTTGAACTTTTAGTTGTCCTTTCGTTTGAGTCTTTTTGGGTGGCTCTTCTTCCAAGTCGCTGTCTTCATTCTCACCATTGAGATCACCTAACAAAACTAAAAGCTCATTCTTAAGAGCACTAATCTCATCTTCCTGTTCTTCTACTTTACATGGAGTTCTACCTAACCGTCCTATACTCCATTCTATCTTTGAATTAATTTTGATGAACTCGGAAGATTTTGGATTCTGCGGTGGATCCTTAAGCAATATTTTAATTTCATCGATTTTTGCCTTAACGTCATCACGATTCTCCTCAAAACTAAACGGATAAACCCTTCTATTTTCTAACGAATCCTGTCTAACTAGTAATCTTGAGGATCTTAGAGCCTTCCTCATAACCTCTACGGTGTTAACCTTCAAACCTCTAACCCTCATCTCATACGCTAACTCATCTTGGGATAATCTTCCTATATTCATTTTGTAAATGTTTTGAAATAATTTTTCACTCACTAAAATATTTTTGAAAAAAACAGAATTCAAGTTATTCCTACAACGTTGGTAACCCTAGTTTTATATAAGATGACTAGTAGAAATATTAGAATAAAAAAAACTATCATTCAATATATAAGAAAAGTTTATTCCAATGTACCAATTCACTTTGTTATTATTGCAGAAAAACTTTCCAACAAAACAAAAATATTTTCTAAAAATTTTGTAAACAACTCAACTAAACTATTCACCACTTGTTTCTTCAAACCCCGAATCCCTATTCCACTCGAAAAACAAGAAAAAAGTAAATCTCAAACAAACAAATCGAAACGACAAAAAAGCAATTACAAGTGTCGTCAATAAAAACAATGAAGGGATTATCAAAATATCTAAATATCACCGAAAATAATTTAATAAAAAGAATTACCAATTAAACCGATTCGCAAATTTTTTTTGAAAATAAAATTAAAAACCCAATACAGGACCTTTATGTTCTACTTCGCACAGAAGAAACATAAACAAACGGGAAAATTGCAATAAAAAAAAACTACTCTATTTTGTTCTCGAAAAACAAAACCCGTACAAAGTATGAAAATATAGGTATGTATGTATATAAATATATAATATGAAATGGATTTGATTCAATTGGAATCGGAAATCAATTAAATTATAGGTAGGTACTCACGATAAACCAGATTTACTAATGTATAAAAAAAAAACCTTATGTATGTATGTATTTCCAATTTCCTCCAGCAGAAACAACATGCGTAAGTATGTAGGCCACTTGTTTATGATTTTAAAACTTTTTCGGCAAATTACCTAGGGAAAATAAAACAATTTAAAAGTAAATCGAGCTCAATAAAAAATTAAAAAGACACTTAGAACAAACACACTTCCCTGATTGCACAAGGGAAAAAAACACTTCCAACAGGGATAATTTCCATTTTTTTTTTCACACAGAAGCCCCACGTTCGGGTGCCAATTTGTTACACTTTTTCCTTCTCGTTGATGGGGGTGGGTATTCAACACCTTTTATGTTAATATAATTGGTTTATCGAAATGATAAACCAACGAAACGAACGCGAACAATTTATTTAATAAAAAAAAATATTATAATGTACTGCGCACCGCGATTAAACTATTTATGACTTATGACTTGTGAATTTTTGCTCCTTTGACAGAACTGTCAAACCAGATACAAAAAAAAGACAACGAAAGAAGAGAAGCAAAAAGAGACACGAAAAAGTGCAACAGTAGCTTGTTTATGAAAGCTACCACCACGGCTGCTCAGCTGGGCTGGGTTCAGAAAAAAAAAGTAAACGATGATGAAAAGATGATTGATTCTATCAATTAAAATAAACGAAATATATTTTATTACAGTGGGATACTTGTAATAAATAATGGGCGCCAGGAATTTTAGTTGGGCTAAATTAGCAAAATTCCAAATCTAATTATTAAATGCAAATAGAACGAAAAATTAAATGAAACACAATTTGTATATTCCCAGATGGGGACTTTAAATTATTTTTATTTGGGAAACCTTGGATAAACCAGAATAAAAACCCAACATTTTTTCGATTATAATAAAATGAACAGTAAGAATTTTGTAACCGCTCACGGGGAACCGTTGAGCCAAAAACAAAGAAAATGAAAACGCAAAATGGGCCGTTAACACACAGTTAAAAAAAGAAATACCGCGTCCCAAAATTAATAGGGATAAAATCGTAATAAAAAGATTAAACGAACAATTAAAATAAAACTGAATAAGGTCTGTCGCAATTCCTTATTCCAATACAAAAAAAACGAACACAAAAATTACCACTCTACTTATCTTTTTTTTGTCCTGGTAATTTTCCTCTAAGAATTTCTTTTTCTCCTCTAACTCCTCGAAACTCGTTCCTAGTTTCCTTATACCTCGAATCACCTTTCCTCTTTTCCTTTTTAAGTCGAATTTTACACTACTTTAAATTTCAAAACTTTTCCTCGATTTTTATTCTTTGAATTTTCCTCGTATTTTTCTCAACTTCTATCCGCTTGGTTAGCTCTCTCAAGAGTGTACTTCCCAGCTATCAACCCCATTCTTCCTTCAGCCATTCCAATCACTCACACATTCATACATTCAGCCATACGTTTTCGTGATCATCGGTCACGGGACATAGGCTTCCTGGAAGGCTTTTTCGCTCCCCAGAAAATAGACGGAGAGCCAGCGCCAAAAAATGCTCTGAATTTATTGAAGCTGATATTTGGCCTGTTGGTTAGAGAGGTTGTGTACACCCACATACTGCGGTCAGTCAAGCAAACTGTAGAACAGGCGTCTTAAATATGTAATCAAACTTGTATCACCACGATGGTGGTGCAATGAATTTATTAAGGCTGAAAATTGGTATATAGGTTACACATTACGTATAAATAACAGTACCGCCGGTCAGTCAGTCCATCGTTAGAACAGGGCTGGTCAGTCAGCGCTTATGTGTCAAAAAATGGCATGAGTACGATAACTCAGGAGACAAAAAATAATAATGGAGCTTTGTAGAACATCTAGAAACAAGCATTTTTTACTTTGGGAGGAGGGGTCTATCTCCCCCCATTTGGGCGGGAGGGGCAATTTTCCAAAAAAAAAACACTTAAAATGGAAAAAAATATTTAAAAATAACGGAAATAGCTACGATTAAGTATTGTACGTTTTTTCAAAGCTAGAAGTCTTTTCTATTACCTTGTTTTTAAATCAAGAAATTTCTATGAATAGTTTTTGAAAAAAACTAATTTCAAACTCAAAAGTATGGAAAAAAAATGAAAAAAAAATGTTTTATTGTATTTATTCCAAACTGTGGGACTACATACTAAACTTTTTTTCTCATTATTTTTTGGTCTTATAAATACTAATAAAATAATCAACAACTTTCTTGAGCAACTTGAACAATTGTATGTAAATTTATCTCAAAGAAAAAAGTCCACAGATACAAATTAAAAAAAAGTTGGTTTGGTAATTTTCAATTTTCTCGAAAACAAGTAGATTTTAAACCGTCTAGTTTTCAGTATTGGATTAAATACTAATAAGAGCAAAAAATAATGAGAAAAAAGTTTAGTATGTAGTCCCACAGTTTGGAATAAATACAATAAAACGTATTTTTTTTCATTTTTTTTTCCTACTTTTGAGTTTGAAATTAGTTTTTTCAAAAACTATTCATAGAAATTTCTTGATTTAAAAACAAGGTAATAGAAGAGACTTTTAACTTTGAAAAAACGTACAATACTTAATCGTAGCTATTACCGTTATTTTTAAATATTTTTTTCCATTTTAAGTGTTTTTTTTGGAAAATTGCCCCTCCCACCCAAATGAGGGGAGATAGACCCCCCCTCCCAAAGTAAAAAATGCTTGTTTCTAGATGTTCTACAAAGCTCCATTATTATTTTTTGTCTCCTGAGTTATCGTACTCATGCCATTTTTTGACACATAAGCGCTGACTGACCAGCCCTGTTCTAACGATGGACTGACTGACCGGTGGTACTGTTATTTATACGTAATATGTAACCTATATACCAATTTTCAGCCTTAATAAATTCATTGCACCACCATCGTGGTGATACAAGTTTGATTACATATTTAAGACGCCTGTTCTACAGTTCGCTTGACTGACCGCAGTATGTGGGTGTACACAACCTCTCTAACCAACAGGCCAAATATCAGCTTTAATAAATTCAGAGCATTTTTTGGCGCTGGCTCTTGGACTAAAACCACCGTTGTTGAATCTCAACGAAACTCACACACACCTAAGTTCACCAAGTTGTTGGATGTCTGTCCAAAACTTGCTGAATCTTACTCTCTCACAAACACAAGTTCAACAAGTTGTTGGATGTGTTTCCAAAACTTGCCGAAACTTAATGGCCGAGTTCAGACCTATCCCAAACTAAACTTTTGAGAAAAATTGAAAAGAATCAAAACCGAGAAAAGGCCTTCGCTAGGCATTCTCCTAGTTAATACAAAAATACTCGCGGGTGATTCGAAGCGTAAATCAACTATTCAAAAACCAATTATTTCGAGACGAGAGAGTGAGACTTTTTAAAAGCCACGAAAATCTATTCTTTTTTTTGTTTGAATTCCGATAGACCTTTTGTAATTAGAAATTTAATAACCGATTTTTAAGATTAAAAGTAATGCGTTAACTACCCAAAATGTCTACAATAATTACTAAGTTTAGTTTATAGAATTTTAAGCTATAGATGCTATGTTGTTGTTGTGTTGTTTTGGAAAACAAGTAAGAGTCCACCTGACTCGTTACTTCTTGAGCTCATCCGCTCATCCGTACATACGTCTGTAGATTGTGGAACCACCCGTTCCATTCGAAGGTTATCAAAAATTCCTCGTACACCTGTTTTTGTTGCTTTTGCAAAATTCTGGAAAAGTACACCACTGGTTGATGATACCATGGTTGCCCTCAACTTCACTAGTATTTTGCAGCCACAACGGAAAATTAAAAAGGGAGCAAAGGATTCGAAGGCTGGTCATTGTTGCGGTAAATTTTACCGTAACAAGCTGTATCTTATTGTAATCCGAGTCAATTACTTCAGAGTAAATTCCAATTTGCCCTCTCTTTATATATCTCCTTAACATATCTTTTATAAAATTCTCACTTTCTAATGGGTTAAACTCTATAACTATTCTTTTATGAAGTGTCTGAACCTCATGTTCTGGACTGTATGTTAGTAAAATCTGTGTTCTGTATTTATTTACAATATCATCTTTTATACAAATGTGATCCAATCTTTGTTCATCAACTGAATGTTGAGTTTCACCATCAGATATTTCTAAATTTGACTCTTCATCATTATTTTCATTTATCTTTTGAGAATTTTCTAATCTACTTAGATAATCTGCAACGGTGTTCTCACTACCTTGCAAATACTCAATCTCATAGTTAAATTCTTGAAGCTTTAGTATCCACCTTTGGTGTCATTGGGAAAACTCTTTCCCCTTATATTTGCTATTCAAGTATTTGATCGGTGCATGGCCTGTCACAATCTTAAATTTCCTTCCATACAAATAAGGTCTAAAGTAGCTGACTGAGTAAACAATCGCTTAAAACTCTTTATCTGTGGTGCTATGGCTTTGTTCGTGATTATTGAGTGTTCTTGAAATAAAACATACTGGATGACCTTGCTGTGATAGCACTGCTCCTATAGCATGATCACTGGCATCTGTTGTTACAACAAATGGTTGGTCATAATCTGGATATCTTAAAATTGGGTGTGATGAAATCAAACTTTTCAAATTTTCAAAAGATGCTATATACTGCGGATCATTTATATTAATCTTGTTACCTCTCTTCAAATATTTAATCATAGGATACGCAATCTTCGAATAATCCTTGATAAACTTCCTATAAAATCCTGTTGTTCCTAAAAATCCTTTTAACTGCTTTTCAGTTTTCGGTATTTCAATTTCCTGAATAACTTTTATTTTGTCTGGGTTTGGCAACATCCCATCTTTAGTTAAAACATGACCCAGAAATTCTGTGTCTTTCTTGAGGAAACTACACTTATCTGCTTGGATTTTTAAGTTATGTCTTTGTAACCTAGTAAAAATCTTTCTAAGCGATAATATATGTTCTTCTAACGAAGTTGAAAAAATTAAAATGTCATCGATATATACCACACAAATCGTGTTGATATATTCGCGGAGAATTTCATTCAACATCCTCTGGAATGTGGCTGAAGCATTCTTCAAGCCAAAAGGCATCCTTACAAATTCGTAGAGACTACCAGGAGTAACAAAAGCTGTTTTTTCTATATCTTTTTCAGCTACCATAACCTGGTGATATCCTTTTGCTAGGTCTATAGTGCTAAAATATTGTGATTTTCCTAGTTTGTCAACACTTTCTTTAAATGTCTTTTAAAAAATGTTTTTTTTTTGTTGTTTTTGTTGTGGCTGATTTTAAGCTCACAATTATAATTTTGTTTAAAAAAAATCACTGTCTCTTAAGTTTTGTTTCTTCGTGTTGTTTTTAAATTTTTACTACAACACTACGTATACACTTTTTGAGACCACTATTTTCGTGTAGGTTCGTCGACTGCGCCAGTTAAGTTCTTGCAAGTTAAGTTCTTGCACTTTATTTTTGTTGATTGCACAACTTTTCAGCTTTAAAAGTAAGGAAGGTTAAATAAAAACACTTTACTTTCTGCTGGTCAGTCAATGAATGAATCTTTTTTATTAATTTTGCTTACTTACTAATTTATACATAATCAGCAGTTTGATGGGAAAGGAAATGAAATGTTATTTGATTCGTTTCCGTTCCCATTATCACATTTATTTAGAATCTGCTAGTTTTTGATATTATACAAGGTGTGACGATGTCAATGTCACTCTTATTGGTGGTGTCATTGACCACATTCATCCACGACATAACCTCTTAGTAAACGTACACGCAGCGAGATCTCACCGGAATCCACAGTACAGCAGAAAAACAAAAAATATTATTCATCAGCTCCTGACTTTAATTTTTAATTTATTCAATGCTTAGAACAAGCAGAGCTTAAAAACTAGATAACAATAAATACAATGTTAACATTATATATATACATTAGGGTGGTCCTTAAATTTGACATTGTCTTGGATAGCCCTCATTCGATTCAAAACATTGAAAAACAATTTCCCTAATTTTTTCAGATTTTTATTTCACCCCCCTGGTCTCCCTTTTTTCACTTCAAGGTACAAATAATGGAGTTAGGGTGATTTTTATAACACGAAAAAAAAATCGGAACTTATAAATTAGATTCAGACGAAAAAAAAAATCGTATCGGAGGGGGGTCAATTTCCCCCCGTTCAGGCGGGAGGGTTAATTTTCTAAAAATTTGACCCTAAATAGAAAAAAATTATTAAAAACATTGGGACCACTTACAATGGCATGCTATAGCTTTTTTTAAAAGCCATGAATCCAGTCTCTAATATATTTTTTAAATCAAGTTTTTATTGTAAACAGTTTTTGAAAAAATAATTTTCAAACCTTAAAAACAAAAACAAAAATAATAGTTTTTTACGTTTGAAAATTATTTTTTTCAGAAACTATTAACAATAAAAACTTGATTTAAATAGTATATTAAAGACTGGATTCATGGCTTTAAAAAAAGCTATAGCATGCCATTGTAAGTTGTCCCGTTGTTTTTTAATAATTTTTTTCTATTTAGGGTCAAATTTTTAGAAAATTGCCCCTCCCCCCTGAACGGAGGGAAATAGACCCCCCCTCCGATACGATTTTTTCTTCGTCTGGATCTAATCTATAAGTTCTGATTTTTTTTTTGCGTGTTATAAGAATCACCCTAACTCCATTATTTGTACCTTGAAGTGAAAAAAGGGGGACCAGGGGGGTGGAATAAAAATCTGAAAAAATTATGAAATTTTTTTTTCTCCATTTAGAGTCATTTGATGCCTATCCAAGTTGGATTTTCAAAAAAACTCAAAATAAGGACCACCCTAATATACATATGTACCTACATACTAACATTAACAAAAATATAATAAAAAAAATAAAAGAAAAATAAGAATTTTAACACATTACTATGGAAGGCTTGAAAGGAGGGTATTTTGAAGGGCTGATTTGGATATGTTGAAGTCAAAAACATTTAAAAAGTTGTTAGCAGTACGAAGCATACGAGACATTGGCTTATAAAAGGAATAGTTTGTACGGTGATAAGGGATACGAAAAAGGGGTACTGTCCTTATGTTACGGGGGTTGGTGTTAATGGAGATAGCATTCAGTAAGGCTGGGCAGTCAATATTACCAGTAAGTAAATCGTGAATAAAGACGATGTCTGAGGTTTCACGTCGTTTTTCTAGGGAATTCAGATTTATAAGGTGCAAACGATTGACATATGGAGGGAGATGATACTTATCATCCCACGGAAGGCTACGCAGTGCAAAGCGAAGAAATCTACGTTGAACAGTTTCAATCCGTTTAATTTGTGTAACTTGATGCGGTGACCAAACTTGAGAAGCATATTCGAGAATAGGTCTAACAAAGGTAACATAAAGCGCTTTAGACACATATGGGTCTGGAAATTCTTTTGACCAACGTTTTATAAACCCTAGCATTGAGTTGGCTTTATTGATGATGTTGTCAATATGGGAGTGAAAATAAAGCTCTCTATCGAATATGACCCGCAAGTCATGAGAGGAAGTAATTAAATAGGTTCGAAGTGGCCCAGGTTGGCGTTTTCTGGAAAAAGTAATAGTATGGCACTTGCTTACATTAAGTTCCATGAAGTTTTTTTGACACCAAAGAGAAACTCTATTAAGGTTGTCTTGCAGATAGCGAGAATCAGTGGGTGATGATATACGATTAAATATTTTCATAAATCATAAATCATGTTGTGTGCACCATGCAGTGAATTATGAATAAAGAACATTTTGAGTATTGTTTGACGATTCGGAGAGGGCAGATGGGTGAGGGTGATGACGGGAATACTGTTGATTTCGTGCCACCCAGTGACCCAGTGTATAGATGAAAAAGTCACGAACTATATTTTGCGGAAAAAGTAGATATATATTTCAATTCAAATGTTACCCTTTTGCCCTAAAATCCTAGCAGTAAAAAATCTTAACATATTTCAGATTTCTTAGGTGTTTTTTAATCCATTGACATCGTAGCCATCCTTCAAAGGAATTTGAGAATTGATGACTGGACAGATGGAGGACGAACAATCAGCCTTATTATAAGTTTCGCCCGAAAGTTTTTTTTTTTTAAAGCTATTATGAGATTCGCCCGAACTTCTCTTGGTTCTTGACCCCTATCGGAACCGCGCAGACAAAAATCATGCCAGGCTCAACGTCGAGGTGATATGACGTTGCGAGAAACACTTGTCATTACCTACCCTGCCATGGTCACTTATCTCGCCTAAGCAACCCCTTAAGTCGCCATCTTTTATCCCCTCATCCCATTCTTGCCATCATTGTTGATCCTCATCCTTTATCCTATCTAAATCAAAAACCCATTATGCATGTTGCATGTTGCATGTTGCATGTTGCATGTTGCATGTTGCATGTTGCATGTTGCATGTTGCATGTTGCATGTTGCATGTTGCATGTTGCATGTTGCATGTTGCATGTTGCATGTTGCATGTTGCATGTTGCATGTTGCATGTTGCATGTTGCATGTTGCATGTTGCATGTTGCATGTTGCATGTTGCATGTTGCATGTTGCATGTTGCATGTTGCATGTTGCATGTTGCATGTTGCATGTTGCATGTTGCATGTTGCATGTTGCATGTTGCATGTTGCATGTTGCATGTTGCATGTTGCATGTTGCATGTTGCATGTTGCATGTTGCATGTTGCATGTTGCATGTTGCATGTTGCATGTTGCATGTTGCATGTTGCATGTTGCATGTTGCATGTTGCATGTTGCATGTTGCATGTTGCATGTTGCATGTTGCATGTTGCATGTTGCATGTTGCATGTTGCATGTTGCATGTTGCATGTTGCATGTTGCATGTTGCATGTTGCATGTTGCATGTTGCATGTTGCATGTTGCATGTTGCATGTTGCATGTTGCATGTTGCATGTTGCATGTTGCATGTTGCATGTTGCATGTTGCATGTTGCATGTTGCATGTTGCATGTTGCATGTTGCATGTTGCATGTTGCATGTTGCATGTTGCATGTTGCATGTTGCATGTTGCATGTTGCATGTTGCATGTTGCATGTTGCATGTTGCATGTTGCATGTTGCATGTTGCATGTTGCATGTTGCATGTTGCATGTTGCATGTTGCATGTTGCATGTTGCATGTTGCATGTTGCATGTTGCATGTTGCATGTTGCATGTTGCATGTTGCATGTTGCATGTTGCATGTTGCATGTTGCATGTTGCATGTTGCATGTTGCATGTTGCATGTTGCATGTTGCATGTTGCATGTTGCATGTTGCATGTTGCATGTTGCATGTTGCATGTTGCATGTTGCATGTTGCATGTTGCATGTTGCATGTTGCATGTTGCATGTTGCATGTTGCATGTTGCATGTTGCATGTTGCATGTTGCATGTTGCATGTTGCATGTTGCATGTTGCATGTTGCATGTTGCATGTTGCATGTTGCATGTTGCATGTTGCATGTTGCATGTTGCATGTTGCATGTTGCATGTTGCATGTTGCATGTTGCATGTTGCATGTTGCATGTTGCATGTTGCATGTTGCATGTTGCATGTTGCATGTTGCATGTTGCATGTTGCATGTTGCATGTTGCATGTTGCATGTTGCATGTTGCATGTTGCATGTTGCATGTTGCATGTTGCATGTTGCATGTTGCATGTTGCATGTTGCATGTTGCATGTTGCATGTTGCATGTTGCATGTTGCATGTTGCATGTTGCATGTTGCATGTTGCATGTTGCATGTTGCATGTTGCATGTTGCATGTTGCATGTTGCATGTTGCATGTTGCATGTTGCATGTTGCATGTTGCATGTTGCATGTTGCATGTTGCATGTTGCATGTTGCATGTTGCATGTTGCATGTTGCATGTTGCATGTTGCATGTTGCATGTTGCATGTTGCATGTTGCATGTTGCATGTTGCATGTTGCATGTTGCATGTTGCATGTTGCATGTTGCATGTTGCATGTTGCATGTTGCATGTTGCATGTTGCATGTTGCATGTTGCATGTTGCATGTTGCATGTTGCATGTTGCATGTTGCATGTTGCATGTTGCATGTTGCATGTTGCATGTTGCATGTTGCATGTTGCATGTTGCATGTTGCATGTTGCATGTTGCATGTTGCATGTTGCATGTTGCATGTTGCATGTTGCATGTTGCATGTTGCATGTTGCATGTTGCATGTTGCATGTTGCATGTTGCATGTTGCATGTTGCATGTTGCATGTTGCATGTTGCATGTTGCATGTTGCATGTTGCATGTTGCATGTTGCATGTTGCATGTTGCATGTTGCATGTTGCATGTTGCATGTTGCATGTTGCATGTTGCATGTTGCATGTTGCATGTTGCATGTTGCATGTTGCATGTTGCATGTTGCATGTTGCATGTTGCATGTTGCATGTTGCATGTTGCATGTTGCATGTTGCATGTTGCATGTTGCATGTTGCATGTTGCATGTTGCATGTTGCATGTTGCATGTTGCATGTTGCATGTTGCATGTTGCATGTTGCATGTTGCATGTTGCATGTTGCATGTTGCATGTTGCATGTTGCATGTTGCATGTTGCATGTTGCATGTTGCATGTTGCATGTTGCATGTTGCATGTTGCATGTTGCATGTTGCATGTTGCATGTTGCATGTTGCATGTTGCATGTTGCATGTTGCATGTTGCATGTTGCATGTTGCATGTTGCATGTTGCATGTTGCATGTTGCATGTTGCATGTTGCATGTTGCATGTTGCATGTTGCATGTTGCATGTTGCATGTTGCATGTTGCATGTTGCATGTTGCATGTTGCATGTTGCATGTTGCATGTTGCATGTTGCATGTTGCATGTTGCATGTTGCATGTTGCATGTTGCATGTTGCATGTTGCATGTTGCATGTTGCATGTTGCATGTTGCATGTTGCATGTTGCATGTTGCATGTTGCATGTTGCATGTTGCATGTTGCATGTTGCATGTTGCATGTTGCATGTTGCATGTTGCATGTTGCATGTTGCATGTTGCATGTTGCATGTTGCATGTTGCATGTTGCATGTTGCATGTTGCATGTTGCATGTTGCATGTTGCATGTTGCATGTTGCATGTTGCATGTTGCATGTTGCATGTTGCATGTTGCATGTTGCATGTTGCATGTTGCATGTTGCATGTTGCATGTTGCATGTTGCATGTTGCATGTTGCATGTTGCATGTTGCATGTTGCATGTTGCATGTTGCATGTTGCATGTTGCATGTTGCATGTTGCATGTTGCATGTTGCATGTTGCATGTTGCATGTTGCATGTTGCATGTTGCATGTTGCATGTTGCATGTTGCATGTTGCATGTTGCATGTTGCATGTTGCATGTTGCATGTTGCATGTTGCATGTTGCATGTTGCATGTTGCATGTTGCATGTTGACGGATGTTTGACGGATGTTTGACGGATGTTTGACGGATGTTTGATGGATGTTTGACGGATGTTTGACTGATGTTTGACGGATGTTTGACGGATGTCTGACGGATGTTTGATGGATGTTTGACGGATGTTTGACGGATGTTTGACGGATGTTTGACGGTTGTTTGACGGATGTTTGACGGATGTTTGACGGATGTTTGACGGATGTTTGACGGATGTTTGACGGATGTTTGATGGATGTTTGACGGATGTTTGACGGATGTTTGATGGATGTTTGACGAATGATTGACGGATGTTTAATGGATGTTTGACGGATGTTTGATGGATGTTTGACGAATGATTGACGGATGTTTTATGGATGTTTGACGGATGTTTGACGGATGTTTGACGAATGATTGACGGATGTTTGACGGATGTTTGATGGATGTTTGACGAATGATTGACGGATGTATGATGGATGTTTGACGGATGTTTGACGGATGTTTGATGGATTTTTGACGGATGTTTGACGGATGTTTGATGGATGTTTGACGGATGTTAGACGTATGTTTGAATGATGTTTGACGGATGTTTGACGGATGTTTGACGGATGTTTGATGGATGTTTGATGGATGTTTGACAGATGTTTGACGGTTGTTAAATGGATGTTTGATGGATGTTTGACGGATGTTTCACGGATGTTTGACTGATAATTGACGGATGTTTGATGGATGTTTGACGGATGTTTGACGGATGTTTGACGGATGTTTGACGGATGTTTGACGGATGTTTGACATATGTTTGACGGATGTTTGACAGATGTTTGACGGATGTTTGACGGTTGTTAAATAGATGTTTGACGGATGTTTGACGGATGTTTGACGGATGTTTGACGGATGTTTGACGGATGTTTGACAGATGTTTGACGGTTGTTAAATGGATGTTTGATGGATGTTTGACGGATGTTTGACGGATGCTTGACGGATGTTTGACAGATGTTTGACGGTTGTTAAATGGATGTTTGATGGATGTTTGACGGATGTTTGACGGATGTTTGACGGATGTTTGACGGATGTTTGATGGATGTGTGATGGATGTTTGACAGATGTTTGACGGTTGTTAAAAGGATGTTTGATGGATGTTTGATGGATGTTTGACGGATGTTTGACGGATGTTTGACGGATGTTTGACGGATGTTTGACGGATGTTTGACGGATGTTTGACATATGTTTGACGGATGTTTGACAGTATTTGACGGTTGTTAAATGGATGTTTGATGGATGTTTGACGGATGTTTGACGGATGTTTGACGGATGTTTGACAGATGTTTGACGGTTGTTAAAAGGATGTTTGATGGATGTTTGATGTATGTTTGACGGATGTTTGACGGATGTTTGACGGATGTTTGACGGATGTTTGACGGATGTTTGACGGATGTTTGACGGATGTTTGACGGATGTTTGACGGATGTTTGACGGATGTTTGATGGATGTTTGACGGATGTTTGATGGATGTTTGACTGATGTTTGACGGATGTTTGACGGATGTTTGACGGATGTTTGACAGATGTTTGATGGATGTTTGACGGATGTTTGACGGATGTTTGACGGATGTTTGACGGATGTTTGACGGATGTTTGACGGATGTTTGACGGTTGTTTGACGGATGTCTGACGGATGTTTGACGGATGTTTGACGGATGTTTGACGGATGTTTGATGGATGTTTGACGGATGTTTGATGGATGTTTGACGGATGTTTGACGGATGTTTGACGGATGTTTGACGGATGTTTGATGGATGTTTGATGGACGTTTGACGGATGTTTGATAGATGTTTGACGGATGTTTGACGGATGTTTGATAGATGTTTGACGGATGTTTGACGGATGTTTGACGGATGTTTGACGGATGTTTGACGGATGTTTGACGGATGTTTGACGGATGTTTGACATATGTTTGACGGATGTTTGACAGATGTTTGACGGTTGTTAAATGGATGTTTGATGGATGTTTGACGGATGTTTGACGGATGTTTGACGGATGTTTGATGGTTGTTAAATGGATGTTTGATGGATGTTTGACGGATGTTTGACGGATGTTTGACGGATGTTTGACAGATGTTTGACGGTTGTTAAATGGATGTTTGATGGATGTTTGACGGATGTTTGACGGATGTTTGACGGATGTTTGACGGATGTTTGATGGATGTTTGATGGATGTTTGACAGATGTTTGACGGTTGTTAAAAGGATGTTTGATGGATGTTTGATGGATGTTTGACGGATGTTTGACGGATGTTTGACGGATGTTTGACGGATGTTTGACGGATGTTTGACGGATGTTTGACGGATGTTTGACATATGTTTGACGGATGTTTGACAGATGTTTGACGGTTGTTAAATGGATGTTTGATGGATGTTTGACGGATGTTTGACGGATGTTTGACGGATGTTTGACAGATGTTTGACGGTTGTTAAATGGATGTTTGATGGATGTTTGACGGATGTTTGACGGATGCTTGACGGATGTTTGACAGATGTTTGACGGTTGTTAAATGGATGTTTGATGGATGTTTGATGGATGTTTGACGGATGTTTGACGGATGTTTGACGGATGTTTGACGGATGTTTGACGGATGTTCGATGGATGTTTGACGAATGTTTGACGGATGTTTGATGGATGTTTGATGGATGTTTGACAGATGTTTGACGGTTGTTAAAAGGATGTTTGATGGATGTTTGATGTATGTTTGACGGATGTTTGACGGATGTTTGACGGATGTTTGACGGATGTTTGACAGATGTTTGACGGATGTTTGACATATGTTTGACGGATGTTTGACGGATGTTTGACGGATGTTTGACGGATGTTTGACGGATGTTTGACGGATGTTTGACGGATGTTTGACGGATGTTTGACGGATGTTTGATGGATGTTTGATGGATGTTGGTTGGATGTTTGACGAATGTTTGACGGATGTTTGACGGATGTTTGACGGATGTTTGACGGATGTTTGACGGATGTTTGATGGATGTTTGACGGATGTTTGATGGATGTTTGATGGATGTTTGATGGATGTTTGACGGATGTTTGACGGATGTTTGACGGATGTTTGACGGATGTTTGACGGATGTTTGACGGATGTTTGAAAGATGTTTGACGGTTGTTTGACGGATGTTTGACGGATGTTTGATGGATGTTTGACGGATGTTTGACGGATGTTTGACGGATGTTTGACGGATGTTTGACGGATGTTTGACAGATGTTTGACGGTTGTTTGACGGATGTTTGACGGATGTTTGATGGATGTTTGACGGATGTTTGATGGATGTTTGACGGATGTTTGACGGATGTTTGACGGATGTTTGACGGATGTTTGACGGATGTTTGACAGATGTTTGACGGTTGTTTGACGGATGTTTGACGGATGTTTGATGGATGTTTGACGGATGTTTGACGGATGTTTGACGGATGTTTGACGGATGTTTGACGGATGTTTGACGGATGTTTGACGGATGTTTGACGGATGTTTGACGGATGTTTGATAGATGTTTGACGGATGTTTGACGGAGGTTTGATGGATGTTTGACGGATGTTTGACGGATGTTTGACGGATGTTTGACGGATGTTTGATGGATGTTTGACGGATGTTTGACGGATGTTTGACGGATGTTTGACGGATGTTTGACGGATGTTTGACGGATGTTTGACGGATGTTTGATGGATGTTTGACGGATGTTTGACGGATGTTTGACGGATGTTTGATGGATGTTTGACGGATGTTTGACGGATGTTTGACGGATGTTTGACGGATGTTTGACGGATGTTTGACGGATGTTTGACAGATGTTTGACGGTTGTTTGACGGATGTTTGACGGATGTTTGATGGATGTTTGACGGATGTTTGACGGATGTTTGACGGATGTTTGACGGATGTTTGACGGATGTTTGACGGATGTTTGACGGATGTTTGACGGATGTTTGACGGATGTTTGACGGATGTTTGATGGATGTTTGACGGATGTTTGACGGATGTTTGACGGATGTTTGACGGATGTTTGACGGATGTTTGACGGATGTTTGACGGATGTTTGACAGATGTTTGACGGTTGTTTGACGGATGTTTGATGGATGTTTGATGGATGTTTGACGGATGTTTGACGGATGTTTGATGGATGTTTGATGGATGTTTGACAGATGTTTGACGGTTGTTTGACGGATGTTTGACGGATGTTTGATGGATGTTTGACGGATGTTTGACGGATGTTTGACGGGTGTTTGATGGATGTTTGACGGATGTTTGATGGATGTTTGATGGATGTTTGATGGATGTTTGACGGATGTTTGATGGATGTTTGATGGATGTTTGACGGATGTTTGATAGATGTTTGACGGATGTTTGACGGATGTTTGATAGATGTTTGACGGATGTTTGACGGATGTTTGACGGATGTTTGATGGATGTTTGACGGATGTTTGACGGTTGTTTGACGGATGTTTAACGGATGTTTGACAGATGTTTGACGGATGTTTGACGGATGCTTGACGGATGTTTGACGGATGTTTGACGGATGTTTGACGGATGTTTGATGGATGTTTGACGGATGTTTGACGGATGTTTGACGGATGTTTGACGGATGTTTGATAGATGTTTGACGGATGTTTGACGGAGGTTTGATGGATGTTTGACGGATGTTTGACGGATGTTTGACGGATGTTTGACGGATGTTTGATGGATGTTTGACGGATGTTTGACGGATGTTTGACGGATGTTTGATGTTTGACGAATGTTTGATAGATGTTTGACGGATGTTTGACGGATGTTTGATAAATGTTTGACGGATGTTTGACGGATGTTTGACGGATGTTTGACGGATGTTTGACGGTTGTTAAATGGATGTTTGATGGATGTTTGACGGATGTTTGACGGTTGTTAAATGGATGTTTGATGGATGTTTGACGGATGTTTGACGGATGTTTGACGGATGTTTGACGGATGTTTGACGGATGTTCGATGGATGTTTGACGGATGTTTGGCGGATGTTTGACGGTTGTTAAATGGATGTTTGATGGATGTTTGACGGATGTTTGACGGATGTTTGACGGATGTTTGATGGATGTTTGACGGATGTTTGACGGTTGTTAAATGGATGTTTGATGGATGTTTGATGGATGTTTGACGGATGTTTGACGGATGTTTGACGGATGTTTGACGGATGTTTGACGGATGTTTGACGGATGTTCGACGGATGTTTGATAAATGTTTGACGGATGTTTGACGGATGTTTGACGGATGTTTGACGGATGTTTGACGGTTGTTAAATGGATGTTTGATGGATGTTTGACGGATGTTTGACGGTTGTTAAATGGATGTTTGATGGATGTTTGACGGATGTTTGACGGATGTTTGACGGATGTTTGACGGATGTTTGACGGATGTTCGATGGATGTTTGACGGATGTTTGGCGGATGTTTGACGGTTGTTAAATGGATGTTTGATGGATGTTTGACGGATGTTTGACGGATGTTTGACGGATGTTTGATGGATGTTTGACGGATGTTTGACGGTTGTTAAATGGATGTTTGATGGATGTTTGATGGATGTTTGACGGATGTTTGACGGATGTTTGACGGATGTTTGACGGATGTTTGACGGATGTTTGACGGATGTTCGATGGATGTTTGACGGATGTTTGGCGGATGTTTGACGGTTGTTAAATGGATGTTTGATGGATGTTTGACGGATGTTTGACGGATGTTTGACGGATGTTTGACGGATGTTTGACGGATGTTCGATGGATGTTTGACGGATGTTTGGCGGATGTTTGATGGATGTTTGATGGATGTTTGACAGATGTTTGACGGTTGTTTGACGGATGTTTGACGGATGTTTGATCGATGTTTGACGGATGTTTGACGGATGTTCGACGGGTGTTTGATGGATGTTTGACGGATGTTTGATGGATGTTTGACGGATGTTTGATGGATGTTTGACGGATGTTTGACGGATGTTTGACGGATGTTTGATGGATGTTTGATGGATGTTTGACAGATGTTTGACGGTTGTTTGACGGATGTTTGACGGATGTTGGTTGGATGTTTGATGAATGTTTGACGGATGTTTGACGGATGTTTGACGGATGTTTGACGGATGTTTGACGGATGTTTGACGGATGTTTGACGGATGTTTGACGGATGTTTGACGGATGTTTAACGGATGTTTGACGGATGTTTGACGGATGTTCGATGGATGTTTGACGGATGTTTGACGGATGTTTGATGGATGTTTGATGGATGTTTGACGGATGTTTGACGGATGCTTGACGGATGTTTGACAGATGTTTGACGGTTGTTAAATGGATGTTTGATGGATGTTTGACGGATGTTTGACGGATGTTTGACGGATGTTTGACGGATGTTTGACGGATGTTTGACGGATGTTCGATGGATGTTTGACGGATGTTTGACGGATGTTTGATGGATGTTTGATGGATGTTTGACAGATGTTTGACGGTTGTTAAAAGGATGTTTGATGGATGTTTGACGGATGTTTGACGGATGCTTGACGGATGTTTGACAGATGTTTGACGGTTGTTAAATGGATGTTTGATGGATGTTTGACGGATGTTTGATGGATGCTTGACGGATGTTTGACAGATGTTTGACGGTTGTTAAATGGATGTTTGATGGATGTTTGACGGATGTTTGACGGATGTTTGACGGATGTTTGACGGATGTTTGACGGATGTTTGACGGATGTTCGATGGATGTTTGACGGATGTTTGACGGATGTTTGATGGATGTTTGATGGATGTTTGACGGATGTTTGACGGATGTTTGACGGGTGTTTGATGGATGTTTGACGGATGTTTGATGGATGTTTGACGGATGTTTGATGGATGTTTGACGGATGTTTGACGGATGTTTGACGGATGTTTGATGGATGTTTGATGGATGTTTGACAGATGTTTGACGGTTGTTTGACGGATGTTTGACGGATGTTGGTTGGATGTTTGATGAATGTTTGACGGATGTTTGACGGATGTTTGACGGATGTTTGACGGATGTTTGACGGATGTTTGACGGATGTTTGACGGATGTTTGACGGATGTTTGACGGATGTTTAACGGATGTTTGACGGATGTTTGACGGATGTTCGATGGATGTTTGACGGATGTTTGACGGATGTTTGATGGATGTTTGATGGATGTTTGACGGATGTTTGACGGATGCTTGACGGATGTTTGACAGATGTTTGACGGTTGTTAAATGGATGTTTGATGGATGTTTGACGGATGTTTGACGGATGTTTGACGGATGTTTGACGGATGTTTGACGGATGTTTGACGGATGTTCGATGGATGTTTGACGGATGTTTGACGGATGTTTGATGGATGTTTGATGGATGTTTGACAGATGTTTGACGGTTGTTAAAAGGATGTTTGATGGATGTTTGACGGATGTTTGACGGATGCTTGACGGATGTTTGACAGATGTTTGACGGTTGTTAAATGGATGTTTGATGGATGTTTGACGGATGTTTGATGGATGCTTGACGGATGTTTGACAGATGTTTGACGGTTGTTAAATGGATGTTTGATGGATGTTTGACGGATGTTTGACGGATGTTTGACGGATGTTTGACGGATGTTTGACGGATGTTTGACGGATGTTCGATGGATGTTTGACGGATGTTTGACGGATGTTTGATGGATGTTTGATGGATGTTTGACGGATGTTTGACGGATGTTTGACGGATGTTTGACGGATGTTTGACGGATGTTTGATGGATGTTTGATGGATGTTTGACAGATGTTTGACGGTTGTTTGACGGATGTTTGACGGATGTTGGTTGGATGTTTGATGAATGTTTGACGGATGTTTGACGGATGTTTGACGGATGTTTGACGGATGTTTGACGGATGTTTGACGGATGTTTGACGGATGTTTGACGGATGTTTGACGGATGTTTGACGGATGTTCGATGGATGTTTGACGGATGTTTGACGGATGTTTGATGGATGTTTGATGGATGTTTGACGGATGTTTGACGGATGCTTGACGGATGTTTGACAGATGTTTGACGGTTGTTAAATGGATGTTTGATGGATGTTTGACGGATGTTTGACGGATGTTTGACGGATGTTTGACGGATGTTTGATGGATGTTTGATGGATGTTTGACAGATGTTTGACGGTTGTTAAAAGGATGTTTGATGGATGTTTGACGGATGTTTGACGGATGCTTGACGGATGTTTGACAGATGTTTGACGGTTGTTAAATGGATGTTTGATGGATGTTTGACGGATGTTTGATGGATGCTTGACGGATGTTTGACAGATGTTTGACGGTTGTTAAATGGATGTTTGATGGATGTTTGACGGATGTTTGACGGATGTTTGACGGATGTTTGACGGATGTTTGACGGATGTTTGACGGATGTTTGACGGATGTTCGATGGATGTTTGACGGATGTTTGACGGATGTTTGATGGATGTTTGATGGATGTTTGACAGATGTTTGACGGTTGTTAAAAGGATGTTTGATGGATGTTTGACGGATGTTTGACGGATGTTTGACGGATGTTTGACGGATGTTTGACGGATGTTTGACGGATGTTTGACGGATGTTTGACATATGTTTGACGGATGTTTGACAGATGTTTGACGGATGTTTGACAGATGTTTGACGGTTGTTAAATGGATGTTTGACGGATGTTTGATGGATGTTTGACGGATGTTTGACGGATGTTTGACAGATGTTTGACGGTTGTTAAATGGATGTTTGATGGATGTTTGACGGATGTTTGACGGATGCTTGACGGATGTTTGACAGATGTTTGACGGTTGTTAAATGGATGTTTGATGGATGTTTGACGGATGTTTGACGGATGTTTGACGGATGTTTGACGGATGTATGACGGATGTTTGACGGATGTTCGATGGATGTTTGACGGATGTTTGACGGATGTTTGATGGATGTTTGATGGATGTTTGACGGATGTTTGACGGATGCTTGACGGATGTTTGACAGATGTTTGACGGTTGTTAAATGGATGTTTGATGGATGTTTGACGGATGTTTGACATATGTTTGACGGATGTTAAAAGGATGTTTGATGGATGTTTGATGTATGTTTGACGGATGTTTGACGGATGTTTGACGGATGTTTGACGGATGTTCGATGGATGTTTGACGGATGTTTGACGGATGTTTGATGGATGTTTGATGGATGTTTAACGGATGTTTGACGGATGCTTGACGGATGTTTGACAGATGTTTGACGGTTGTTAAATGGATGTTTGATGGATGTTTGACGGATGTTTGACATATGTTTGACGGTTGTTAAAAGGATGTTTGATGGATGTTTGATGTATGTTTGACGGATGTTTGACGGATGTTTGACGGATGTTTGACGGATGTTTGACGGATGTTTGACGGATGTTTGACATATGTTTGACGGATGTTTGACGGATGTTTGACGGATGTTTGACGGATGTTTGACGGATGTTTGACGGATGTTTGACGGATGTTTGACGGATGTTTGACGGATGTATGACGGATGTTTTATGGATGTTTGATGGATGTTGGTTGGATGTTTGACGGATGTTTGACGGTTGTTTGACGGATGTTTGACGGATGTTTGATCGATGTTTGACGGATGTTTGACGGATGTTTGATGGGTGTTTGATGGATGTTTGACGGATGTTTGATGGATGTTTGACGGATGTTTGATGGATGTTTGACGGATGTTTGATGGATGTTTGATGGATGTTTGACGGATGTTTGATAGATGTTTGACGGATGTTTGACGGATGTTTGATATATGTTTGACGGATGTTTGACGGATGTTTGACGGATGTTTGATGGATGTTTGACGGATGTTTGACGGTTGTTTGACGGATGTTTAACGGATGTTTGACGGATGTTTGACGGATGTTTGACGGATGCTTGACGGATGTTTGACGGATGTTTGACGGATGTTTGACGGATGTTTGACGGATGTTTGATGGATGTTTGACGGATGTTTGACGGATGTTTGACGGATGTTTGACGGATGTTTGACGGATGTTTGACGGATGTTTGACGGAGGTTTGATGGATGTTTGACGGATGTTTGACGGATGTTTGACGGATGTTTGACGGATGTTTGACAGATGTTTGATGGATGTTTGACGGATGTTTGACGGATGTTTGACGGATGTTTGACGAATGTTTGACGGATGTTTGACGGATGTTTGACGGTTGTTTGACGGATGTTTGACGGATGTTTGACGGATGTTTGACGGATGTTTGACGAATGATTGACGGATGTTTAATGGATGTTTGACGGATGTTTGATGGATGTTTGACGAATGATTGACGGATGTTTAATGGATGTTTGACGGATGTTTGATGGATGTTTGACGAATGATTGACGGATGTATGATGGATGTTTGACGGATGTTTGACGGATGTTTAACGGATTTTTGACGGATGTTTGACGGATGTTTGATGGATGTTTGACGGATGTTTGACGTATGTTTGATGGATGTTTGACGGATGTTTGACGGATGTTTGACGGATGTTTGACGGATGTTTGACGGATGTTTGATGGATGTTTGATGGATGTTTGACAGATGTTTGACGGTTGTTAAATGGATGTTTGATGGATGTTTGACGGATATTTGACGGATGTTTGACGGATGTTTGACGGATGTTTGACGGATGTTTGATGGATGTTTGACGGATGTTTGACGGATGTTTGACGGATGTTTGACAGATGTTTGACTGTTGTTAAATGGATGTTTGATGGATGTTTGACGATTGTTTGATGGATGTTTGACGGATTTTTGACGGATGTTTGATGTTTGATGGATGTTTGACGGATGTTTGACGGATGTTTGACGGATGTTTGATGGATGTTTGACGAATGATTGACGGATGTTTAGTGGATGTTTGACGGATGTTTGATGGATGTTTGACGAATGATTGACGGATGTTTAATGGATGTTTGACGGATGTTTGATGGATGTTTGACGAATGATTGACGGATGTTTGACGGATGTTTGACGGATGTTTGACGGATGTTTGACGGATGTTTGACGGATGTTTGACGGATGTTTGACGGATGTTTGACGGATGTTTGACGGATGTTTGACGGATGTTTGATGGATGTTTGACGGATGTTTGACGGATGTTTGATGGATGTTTGACGGATGTTTGACGGATGTTTGATGGATGTTTGACGGATGTTTGACGGATGTTTGACGGATGTTTGACGGATGTTTGACGGATGTTTGATGGATGTTTGACAGATGTTTGACGGTTGTTAAATGGATGTTTGATGGATGTTTGACGGATATTTGACGGATGTTTGACGGATGTTTGACGGATGTTTGACGGATGTTTGATGGATGTTTGACGGATGTTTGACGGATGTTTGACGGATGTTTGACGGATGTTTGACAGATGTTTGACTGTTGTTAAATGGATGTTTGATGGATGTTTGACGGTTGTTTGACGGATGTTTGACGGATGTTTGACGGATGTTTGACGGATGTTTGATGGATGTTTGACGGATGTTTGACGGATGTTTGACGGATGTTTGACGGATGTTTGACGGATGTTTGATGGATGTTTGACGGATGTTTGACGGATGTTTGACGGATGTTTGACGGATGTTTGACGGATGTTTGACGGATGTTTGACGGTTGTTTGACGGATGTTTGACGGATGTTTGACGGATGTTTGACGGATGTTTGACGGATGTTTGACGGATGTTTGATGGATGTTTGACGGATGTATGACGGATGTTTGACGGATGTTTGATGGATGTTTGACGAATGATTGACGGATGCCCAACTAACAATTTAACTTGTATTAGGTCCGATTTTCAAAATCTGATAAGCTATAGCTCACATAGAACTAATATAAGGCTTTGTTATACAATCCACCCATTTTCCAATATTTATTTTTGTTAATAGCCTGTTTAATGCCTTTTAAAATGAAATTGGCAAGTTATACATAGGGCTTGTATGCTTAAGTATAAAAGCCTTGCTTAAGGCCTGCCCAAGTTGCTTTGCCTTAAGTTATCAAAACAATTCGTATACGGCTTTCTTAAATAAGCTTGCTATACAACACACAGCAGCAAGATTTGACATTTCTCTGGAGTTGAAAATATTTTGCAGCGTGTCTGGTCTAATATTCTAAAGTGTTCGTCATTCATTTGAAAAGATTAAAAGCAAATATATTATTAAAAAATCTAATTGTCAAAAATAGTGAATAATTAATAAGAAATTATCAAAATATATTGATGTGTTTCTTGATAGAATTTGTTTTTTTTTTCTTAACTTTAACTAATGCATAAATATTTTTGTTTATTTTTGCAATTTTTCTCGTAAATATATTTGTTTTTAATCTAACAAAAAAATGAATGCACTTTTGAATGCTTGTTCTGAATTTATATGCGCATTGGTTTGTTTGCCTCAAATCTAGTGACAAATGGCACACACAATCCCAAAAAAAAAAAAAAACATTTAATTTTTACAAATTCCATCCAACCAAAAAATCGTTCTTAAATGGTTTTAAGGATTCCAGTATTAAATCACTTAAACTTCTTTGCTTAGTTTCTCTGGTTATCAATCAACAAGAAATTTGTTATACGTTATTATGTTTTTGTTTGGAAAGATAAAATAAAATTTTTAAAGCGAACTTATTGAAATTATTGCCTTTTTTGGTGAGCTATTTAGTTTTGTTTGTGACAGCTGTATCCCTGAGGAAATATATAGTTTTTATAAAATAATAGTAACAAACTTAATCAAAGGATTGTCTTCTTGGGTGAGCTATTTTGTTTGGCTTGTGACAGCTGTGTTGCTGTGTACCTCCTTAAGGAAATGTATAGTTTTTATAAAACGTTTGTGACTAACTTAATAAAATTATTGTCTCATTTCGTGAGCTATTTCGTATGGGTTGGGACAGCTGTGCACATCTATGAAGAAATATAAAGTTTTTATAAAATGTTAGTAGCAAACTTATTGAAATGATTACCTTCTTCAGTAAGCTATCCTACCAGCGTACACATAAATACACCAACGAGTCGCACGTACCTACTTGCTGTTATAATTAAGTTTTTTCCTTAACGAGAAAATTTATTTTTCAAATTGTGATTTTATAGAAATAGAAGTATTAAGTGTGATCTTTTAAAAATAATTCACTCGTTTTACACTCAAATGGTTATGTAGCTTCACATAATAACTTAAAATTGCTTAAAAGGAAGTTTCTTTCATAAGAATGTATAGAGAAACAATTGTTCAAGATTTATATCTACATACATAATTATATAAACTCGTATGTTCTTGTATATTTCTTCTTTCAAACCCTTCAAGAATTAATTGATTCGCACTTTTTAAACTTAAAAAAAGTAACAAATATTAAGAAAATCGTATCATATCAGTATGATTTTGGCTAGATGATTCATCTACAAATATATAGTTGTAGATGTTCTCTGTCATCGTATTATTAGGATTAAAATCTGGAGTGAATTTTTTTTAAATCCAAAACGTGACCTTAACTACATGTTTATTGCTGGTAAAATTGTACAGGCACAAGTATCAACTCATTAGAATTTTAACATGCACCTTCTGAATTGCGAATTGGCGTAGTGGGTAGCGTGCTGGATATGTGATTGGAGGGATGCGAGTTCAATCCTCGGAAGAGTCATCTAAGTAAGTAACATTTTTATAAATTAAATAATATTCTTATCATTTCAGAATATAGAAAAACGTAATCCAAGCTCCTGCAAGGAAAATAAAGTGACAAAATAAAAATAATAAAAATTAAATAAAATAATTCCAAGCAAGCAAATTTCTTTTATTACACAACTGCATTGAGTGGCTTTTATAAGGCCTAAATGTAAAAAATTTGTATGGCCTTTTCAAGGCCTTATTAAACAAGCCTTATTATAACTTGTTTAGTTGAGCAATATTTTGTCTTTTTAAGACCTTTTTACAATGTTGTTGGAAAGCTGTTTAATTGCATAGGACTTGTGACGAAAGGTTTTAAGGGAATCAAATAGCTTCTTCAATGTGCGCCAAAATGATTTGCATAATCTAGTTTCTAATATTAGTTTCTAGACAAGTAAGAAAATAGCTTGTATTGACACTTAAACAACTTAAATTGTTAGTTGGGTGTTTAGTGGATGTTTGACGGTTGTTTGATGGATGTTTGATGGATGTTTGACGGATGTTTGACGGATGTTTGATGGATGTTTGACGGATGTTTGACGGATGTTTGACGGATGTTTGACGGATGTTTGACGGTTGTTTGACGGATGTTTGACGGATGTTTGACGGATGTTTGACGGATGTTTGACGGATGTTTGACGGATGTTTGACGGATGTTTGATGGATGTTTGACGGATGTTTGACGGATGTTTGACGGATGTTTGATGGATGTTTGACGAATGATTGACGGATGTTTAGTGGATGTTTGACGGATGTTTGATGGATGTTTGACGAATGATTGACGGATGTTTAATGGATGTTTGACGGATGTTTGATGGATGTTTGACGAATGATTGACGGATGTTTAATGGATGTTTGACGGATGTTTGATGGATGTTTGACGAATGATTGACGGATGTATGATGGATGTTTGACGGATGTTTGACGGATGTTTAACGGATTTTTGACGGATGTTTGACGGATGTTTGATGGATGTTTGACGGATGTTTGACGTATGTTTGATGGATGTTTGACGGATGTTTGACGGATGTTTGACGGATGTTTGACGGATGTTTGACGGATGTTTGATGGATGTTTGATGGATGTTTGACAGATGTTTGACGGTTGTTAAATGGATGTTTGATGGATGTTTGACGGATATTTGACGGATGTTTGACGGATGTTTGACGGATGTTTGACGGATGTTTGATGGATGTTTGACGGATGTTTGACGGATGTTTGACGGATGTTTGACAGATGTTTGACTGTTGTTAAATGGATGTTTGATGGATGTTTGACGATTGTTTGATGGATGTTTGACGGATTTTTGACGGATGTTTGATGTTTGATGGATGTTTGACGGATGTTTGACGGATGTTTGACGGATGTTTGATGGATGTTTGACGAATGATTGACGGATGTTTAGTGGATGTTTGACGGATGTTTGATGGATGTTTGACGAATGATTGACGGATGTTTAATGGATGTTTGACGGATGTTTGATGGATGTTTGACGAATGATTGACGGATGTTTGACGGATGTTTGACGGATGTTTGACGGATGTTTGACGGATGTTTGACGGATGTTTGACGGATGTTTGACGGATGTTTGACGGATGTTTGACGGATGTTTGACGGATGTTTGATGGATGTTTGACGGATGTTTGACGGATGTTTGACGGATGTTTGACGGATGTTTGACGGATGTTTGATGGATGTTTGACGGATGTTTGACGGATGTTTGACGGATGTTTGACGGATGTTTGACGGATGTTTGACGGATGTTTGATGGATGTTTGACAGATGTTTGACGGTTGTTAAATGGATGTTTGATGGATGTTTGACGGATATTTGACGGATGTTTGACGGATGTTTGACGGATGTTTGATGGATGTTTGACGGATGTTTGACGGATGTTTGACGGATGTTTGACGGATGTTTGACAGATGTTTGACTGTTGTTAAATGGATGTTTGATGGATGTTTGACGGTTGTTTGACGGATGTTTGACGGATGTTTGACGGATGTTTGACGGATGTTTGATGGATGTTTGACGGATGTTTGACGGATGTTTGACGGATGTTTGACGGATGTTTGACGGATGTTTGATGGATGTTTGACGGATGTTTGACGGATGTTTGACGGATGTTTGACGGATGTTTGACGGATGTTTGACGGATGTTTGACGGTTGTTTGACGGATGTTTGACGGATGTTTGACGGATGTTTGACGGATGTTTGACGGATGTTTGACGGATGTTTGATGGATGTTTGACGGATGTATGACGGATGTTTGACGGATGTTTGATGGATGTTTGACGAATGATTGACGGATCCCCAACTAACAATTTAACTTGTATTAGGTCCGATTTTCAAAATCTGATAAGCTATAGCTCACATAGAACTAATATAAGGCTTTGTTATACAATCCACCCATTTTCCAATATTTATTTTTGTTAATAGCCTGTTTAATGCCTTTTAAAATGAAATTGGCAAGTTATACATAGGGCTTGTATGCTTAAGTATAAAAGCCTTGTTTAAGGCCTGCCCAAGTTGCTTTGCCTTAAGTTATCAAAACAATTCGTATACGGCTTTCTTAAATAAGCTTGCTATACAACACACAGCAGCAAGATTTGACATTTCTCTGGAGTTGAAAATATTTTGCAGCGTGTCTGGTCTAATATTCTAAAGTATTCGTCATTCATTTGAAAAGATTAAAAGCAAATATATTATTAAAAAATCTAATTGTCAAAAATAGTGAATAATTAATAAGAAGTTATCAAAATATATTGATGTGTTTCTTGATAGAATTTGTTTTTTTTTTCTTAACTTTAACTAATGCATAAATATTTTTGTTTATTTTTGCAATTTTTCTCGTAAATATATTTGTTTTTAATCTAACAAAAAAATGAATGCACTTTTGAATGCTTGTTCTGAATTTATATGCGCATTGGTTTGTTTGCCTCAAATCTAGTGACAAATGGCACACACAATCCCAAAAAAAAAAAAAAAACATTTAATTTTTACAAATTCCATCCAACCAAAAAATCGTTCTTAAATGGTTTTAAGGATTCCAGTATTAAATCACTTAAACTTCTTTGCTTAGTTTCTCTGGTTATCAATCAACAAGAAATTTGTTATACGTTATTATGTTTTTGTTTGGAAAGATAAAATAAAATTTTTAAAGCGAACTTATTGAAATTATTGCCTTTTTTGGTGAGCTATTTAGTTTTGTTTGTGACAGCTGTATCCCTGAGGAAATATATAGTTTTTATAAAATAATAGTAACAAACTTAATCAAAGGATTGTCTTCTTGGGTGAGCTATTTTGTTTGGCTTGTGACAGCTGTGTTGCTGTGTACCTCCTTAAGGAAATGTATAGTTTTTATAAAACGTTTGTGACTAACTTAATAAAATTATTGTCTCATTTCGTGAGCTATTTCGTATGGGTTGGGACAGCTGTGCACATCTATGAAGAAATATAAAGTTTTTATAAAATGTTAGTAGCAAACTTATTGAAATGATTACCTTCTTCAGTAAGCTATCCTACCAGCGTACACATAAATACACCAACGAGTCGCACGTACCTACTTGCTGTTATAATTAAGTTTTTTCCTTAACGAGAAAATCTATTTTTCAAATTGTGATTTTATAGAAATAGAAGTATTAAGTGTGATCTTTTAAAAATAATTCACTCGTTTTACACTCAAATGGTTATGTAGCTTCACATAATAACTTAAAATTGCTTAAAAGGAAGTTTCTTTCATAAGAATGTATAGAGAAACAATTGTTCAAGATTTATATCTACATACATAATTATATAAACTCGTATGTTCTTGTATATTTCTTCTTTCAAACCCTTCAAGAATTAATTGATTCGCACTTTTTAAACTTAAAAAAAGTAACAAATATTAAGAAAATCGTATCATATCAGTATGATTTTGGCTAGATGATTCATCTACAAATATATAGTTGTAGATGTTCTCTGTCATCGTATTATTAGGATTAAAATCTGGAGTGAATTTTTTTTAAATCCAAAACGTGACCTTAACTACATGTTTATTGCTGGTAAAATTGTACAGGCACAAGTATCAACTCATTAGAATTTTAACATGCACCTTCTGAATTGCGAATTGGCGTAGTGGGTAGCGTGCTGGATATGTGATTGGAGGGATGCGAGTTCAATCCTCGGAAGAGTCATCTAAGTAAGTAACATTTTTATAAATTAAATAATATTCTTATCATTTCAGAATATAGAAAAACGTAATCCAAGCTCCTGCAAGGAAAATAAAGTGACAAAATAAAAATAATAAAAATTAAATAAAATAATTCCAAGCAAGCAAATTTCTTTTATTACACAACTGCATTGAGTGGCTTTTATAAGGCCTAAATGTAAAAAATTTGTATGGCCTTTTCAAGGCCTTATTATACAAGCCTTATTATAACTTGTTTAGTTGAGCAATATTTTGTCTTTTTAAGACCTTTTTACAATGTTGTTGGAAAGCTGTTTAATTGCATAGGACTTGTGACGAAAGGTTTTAAGGGAATCAAATAGCTTCTTCAATGTGCGCCAAAATGATTTGCATAATCTAGTTTCTAATATTAGTTTCTAGACAAGTAAGAAAATAGCTTGTATTGACACTTAAACAACTTAAATTGTTAGTTGGGTGTTTAGTGGATGTTTGACGGTTGTTTGATGGATGTTTGATGGATGTTTGACGGATGTTTGACGGATGTTTGATGGATGTTTGACGGATGTTTGACGGATGTTTGACGAATGATTGACGGATGTTTGACGGTTGTTTGACGGATGTTTGACGGATGTTTGACGGATGTTTGACGGATGTTTGACGGATGTTTGACGGATGTTTGACGGATGTTTGATGGATGTTTGACGGATGTTTGACGGATGTTTGACGGATGTTTGATGGATGTTTGACGAATGATTGACGGATGTTTAGTGGATGTTTGACGGATGTTTGATGGATGTTTGACGAATGATTGACGGATGTTTAATGGATGTTTGACGGATGTTTGATGGATGTTTGACGAATGATTGACGGATGTTTAATGGATGTTTGACGGATGTTTGATGGATGTTTGACGAATGATTGACGGATGTATGATGGATGTTTGACGGATGTTTGACGGATGTTTAACGGATTTTTGACGGATGTTTGACGGATGTTTGATGGATGTTTGACGGATGTTTGACGTATGTTTGATGGATGTTTGACGGATGTTTGACGGATGTTTGACGGATGTTTGACGGATGTTTGACGGATGTTTGATGGATGTTTGATGGATGTTTGACAGATGTTTGACGGTTGTTAAATGGATGTTTGATGGATGTTTGACGGATATTTGACGGATGTTTGACGGATGTTTGACGGATGTTTGATGGATGTTTGACGGATGTTTGACGGATGTTTGACGGATGTTTGACGGATGTTTGACGGATGTTTGATGGATGTTTGACGGATGTTTGACGGATGTTTGACGAATGATTGACGGATGTTTGACGGTTGTTTGACGGATGTTTGACGGATGTTTGACGGATGTTTGACGGATGTTTGACGGATGTTTGACGGATGTTTGATGGATGTTTGACGGATGTTTGACGGATGTTTGACGGATGTTTGATGGATGTTTGACGAATGATTGACGGATGTTTAGTGGATGTTTGACGGATGTTTGATGGATGTTTGACGAATGATTGACGGATGTTTAATGGATGTTTGACGGATGTTTGATGGATGTTTGACGAATGATTGACGGATGTTTAATGGATGTTTGACGGATGTTTGATGGATGTTTGACGAATGATTGACGGATGTATGATGGATGTTTGACGGATGTTTGACGGATGTTTAACGGATTTTTGACGGATGTTTGACGGATGTTTGATGGATGTTTGACGGATGTTTGACGTATGTTTGATGGATGTTTGACGGATGTTTGACGGATGTTTGACGGATGTTTGACGGATGTTTGACGGATGTTTGATGGATGTTTGATGGATGTTTGACAGATGTTTGACGGTTGTTAAATGGATGTTTGATGGATGTTTGACGGATATTTGACGGATGTTTGACGGATTTTTGACGGATGTTTGACGGATGTTTGATGGATGTTTGACGGATGTTTGACGGATGTTTGACGGATGTTTGACGGATGTTTGACGGATGTTTGATGGATGTTTGATGGATGTTGGTTGGATGTTTGATGAATGTTTGACGGATGTTTGACGGATGTTTGACGGATGTTTGACGGATGTTTGACGGATGTTTGACGGATGTTTGATGGATGTTTGACGGATGTTTGACGGATGTTTGACGGATGTTTGACGGATGTTTGACGGATGTTTGATGGATTTTTGACGGATGTTTGACGGATGTTTGACGGATGTTTGACGGATGTTTGACGGATGTTTGACGGATGTTTGATGGATGTTTGACGGATGTTTGACGGAAGTTTGACGGATGTTTGACGGATGTTTGACGTATGTTTGATGGATGTTTGACGGATGTTTGACGGATGTTTGACGGATGTTTGACGGATGTTTGACGGATGTTTGATGGATGTTTGATGGATGTTTGACAGATGTTTGACGGTTGTTAAATGGATGTTTGATGGATGTTTGACGGATATTTGACGGATGTTTGACGGATGTTTGACGGATGTTTGACGGATGTTTGATGGATGTTTGACGGATGTTTGACGGATGTTTGACGGATGTTTGACGGATGTTTGACAGATGTTTGACGGTTGTTTGACGGATGTTTGACGGATGTTTGACGGATGTTTGACGGATGTTTGACGGATGTTTGACGGATGTTTGATGGATGTTTGACGGATGTTTGACGGATGTTTGACGGATGTTTGATGGATGTTTGACGAATGATTGACGGATGTTTAGTGGATGTTTGACGGATGTTTGATGGATGTTTGACGAATGATTGACGGATGTTTAATGGATGTTTGACGGATGTTTGATGGATGTTTGACGAATGATTGACGGATGTTTAATGGATGTTTGACGGATGTTTGATGGATGTTTGACGAATGATTGACGGATGTATGATGGATGTTTGACGGATGTTTGACGGATGTTTAACGGATTTTTGACGGATGTTTGACGGATGTTTGATGGATGTTTGACGGATGTTTGACGTATGTTTGATGGATGTTTGACGGATGTTTGACGGATGTTTGACGGATGTTTGACGGATGTTTGACGGATGTTTGATGGATGTTTGATGGATGTTTGACAGATGTTTGACGGTTGTTAAATGGATGTTTGATGGATGTTTGACGGATATTTGACGGATGTTTGACGGATGTTTGACGGATGTTTGACGGATGTTTGATGGATGTTTGACGGATGTTTGACGGATGTTTGACGGATGTTTGACGGATGTTTGACAGATGTTTGACTGTTGTTAAATGGATGTTTGATGGATGATTGACGATTGTTTGATGGATGTTTGACGGATTTTTGACGGATGTTTGATGTTTGATGGATGTTTGAAAGATGTTTGACGGATGTTTGACGGATGTTTGATGGATGTTTGACGAATGATTGACGGATGTTTAGTGGATGTTTGACGGATGTTTGATGGATGTTTGACGAATGATTGACAGATGTTTAATGGATGTTTGACGGATAATTGATGGATGTTTGACGAATGATTGACGGATGTTTGACGGATGTTTGACGGATGTTTGACGGATGTTTGATGGATGTTTGATGGATGTTTGACAGATGTTTGACGGTTGTTAAATGGATGTTTGATGGATGTTTGACGGATGTTTGACGGATGTTTGACGGATGTTTGACGGATGTTTGACAGATGTTTGACGGTTGTTAAATGGATGTTTGATGGATGTTTGACGGATGTTTGACGGATGTTTGACGGATGTTTGACAGATGTTTGACTGTTGTTAAATGGATGTTTGATGGATGTTTGACGGATGTTTGACGGATGTTTGACGGATGTTTGACGGATGTTTGACAGATGTTTGACAGTTGTTAAATGGCTGTTTGATGGATGTTTGACGGATGTTTGACGGATGTTTGACGGATGTTTGACGGATGTTTGACGGATGTTTGACGGATGTTTGATGGATGTTTGACGGATGTTTGACGGATGTTTGACGGATGTTTGACGGATGTTTGACGGATGTTTGATGGATTTTTGACGGATGTTTGACGGATGTTTGACGGATGTTTGACGGATGTTTGACGGATGTTTGACGGATGTTTGATGGATGTTTGACGGATGTTTGACGGATGTTTGACGGATGTTTGACGGATGTTTGACGGATGTTTGACGGATGTTTGATGGATGTTTGATGGATGTTGGTTGGATGTTTGATGAATGTTTGACGGATGTTTGACGGATGTTTGACGGATGTTTGACGGATGTTTGACGGATGTTTGACGGATGTTTGATGGATGTTTGACGGATGTTTGACGGATGTTTGACGGATGTTTGACGGATGTTTGACGGATGTTTGATGGATTTTTGACGGATGTTTGACGGATGTTTGACGGATGTTTGACGGATGTTTGACGGATGTTTGACGGATGTTTGATGGATGTTTGACGGATGTTTGACGGAAGTTTGACGGATGTTTGACGGATGTTTGACGGATGTTTGATGGATGTTTGATGAATGTTGGTTGGATGTTTGATGAATGTTTGACGGATGTTTGACGGATGTTTGACGGATGTTTGACGGATGTTTGACGGATGTTTGACGGATGTTTGACGGATGTTTGATGGATGTTTGATGGATGTTTTACAGATGTTTGACGGTTGTTAAATGGATGTTTGATGGATGTTTGACAGATGTTTGACGGATGTTTGACGGATGTTTGACGGATGTTTGATGGATGTTTGACGGATGTTTGACGGATGTTTGACGGATGTTTGACGGATGTTTGACAGTTGTTTGACGGTTGTTAAATGGATGTTTGATGGATGTTTGACGGATGTTTGATGGATGTTTGACGGATGTTTGACGTATGTTTGACGGATGTTTGACGGATGTTTGACGGATGTTTGATGGATGTTTGACGGATGTTTGACGGATGTTTAATGGATGTTTGACGGATGTTTGACGGATGTTTGATGGATGTTTGACGGATGTTTGACGGATGTTTGACGGATGTTTGATGGATGTTTGACGGATGTTTGACGGATGTTTGACGGATATTTGACGGATGTTTGATGGATGTTTGACGGATGTTTGACGGATATTTGACGGATGTTTGATGGATGTTTGACGAATGATTGACGGATGTTTAGTGGATGTTTGACGGATGTTTGATGGATGTTTGACGAATGATTGACGGATGTTTAATGGATGTTTGACGGATGTTTGATGGATGTTTGACGAATGATTGACGGATGTTTGACGGATGTTTGACGGATGTTTGACGGATGTTTGATGGATGTTTGATGGATGTTTGACAGATGTTTGACGGTTGTTAAATGGATGTTTGATGGATGTTTGACGGATGTTTGACGGATGTTTGACGGATGTTTGACGGATGTTTGACAGATGTTTGACGGTTGTTAAATGGATGTTTGATGGATGTTTGACGGATGTTTGACGGATGTTTGACGGATGTTTGACGGATGTTTGACAGATGTTTGACGGTTGTTAAATGGATGTTTGATGGATGTTTGACGGATGTTTGACGGATGTTTGACGGATGTTTGACGGATGTTTGACAGATGTTTGACAGTTGTTTAATGGCTGTTTGATGGATGTTTGACGGATGTTTGACGGATGTTTGACGGATGTTTGACGGATGTTTGACGGATGTTTGATGGATTTTTGACGGATGTTTGACGGATGTTTGACGGATGTTTGACGGATGTTTGACGGATGTTTGACGGATGTTTGACGGATGTTTGATGGATGTTTGACGGATGTTTGACGGATGTTTGACGGATGTTTGACGGATGTTTGACGGATGTTTGACGGATGTTTGATGGATGTTTGATGGATGTTGGTTGGATGTTTGATGAATGTTTGACGGATGTTTGACGGATGTTTGACGGATGTTTGACGGATGTTTGACGGATGTTTGACGGATGTTTGACGGATGTTTGACGGATGTTTGACGGATGTTTGACGGATGTTTGACGGATGTTTGATGGATGTTTTATGGATGTTTTACAGATGTTTGACGGTTGTTAAATGGATGTTTGATGGATGTTTGACAGATGTTTGACGGATGTTTGACGGATGTTTGACGGATGTTTGATGGATGTTTGACGGATGTTTGACGGATGTTTGACGGATGTTTGACGGATGTTTGACAGTTGTTTGACGGTTATTAAATGGATGTTTGACGGATGTTTGACGGATGTTTGACGGATGTTTGATGGATTTTTGACGGATGTTTGACGGATGTTTGACGGATGTTTGACGGATGTTTGACGGAAGTTTGACGGATGTTTGACGGATGTTTGACGGATGTTTGATGGCTGTTTGATGGATGTTGGTTGGATGTTTGATGAATGTTTGACGGATGTTTGACGGATGTTTGACGGATGTTTGACGGATGTTTGACGGATGTTTGACGGATGTTTGATGGATGTTTTATGGATGTTTTACAGATGTTTGACGGTTGTTAAATGGATGTTTGATGGATGTTTGACAGATGTTTGACGGATGTTTGACGGATGTTTGACGGATGTTTGATGGATGTTTGACGGATGTTTGACGGATGTTTGACGGATGTTTGACGGATGTTTGACAGTTGTTTGACGGTTATTAAATGGATGTTTGATGGATGTTTGACGGATGTTTGATGGATGTTTGACGGATGTTTGACGTATGTTTGACGGATGTTTGACGGATGTTTGACGGATGTTTGATGGATGTTTGACGGATGTTTGACGGATGTTTAATGGATGTTTGACGGATGTTTGACGGATGTTTGATGGATGTTTGACGGATGTTTGACGGATGTTTGACGGATGTTTGATGGATGTTTGACGGATGTTTGACGGATGTTTGACGGATATTTGACGGATGTTTGATGGATGTTTGACGGATGTTTGACGGATATTTGACGGATGTTTGATGGATGTTTGACGGATGTTTGACGGATGTTTGACGGATGTTTGACGGATGTTTGATGGATGTTTGACGGTTGTTTGACGGATGTTTGACGGATGTTTGATGGATGTTTGATGGATGTTTGAAATTGTTTGACGGTTGTTAAATGGATGTTTGATGGATGTTTGACGGATGTTTGACGGATGTTTGACGGATGTTTGATGGATGTTTGACGGATGTTTGACGGATGTTTGACGGATACTTGACGGATGTTTGATGGATGTTTGACGGATGTTTGACGGATGTTTGACGTATGTTTGACGGATGTTTGACGGATGTTTGACGGATGTTTGAAGGATGTTTAATGGATGTTTGATGGATGTTTGACAGATGTTTGACGGTTGTTAAATGGATGTTTGATGGATCTTTGACGGATGTTAAATGGATGTTTGATGGATGTTTGACGGATGTTTGACGGATGTTTGACGGATGTTTGACGGATGTTTGATGGATGTTTGACGGATGTTTGACGGATGTTTGACGGATATTTGACGGATGTTTGATGGATGTTTGACGGATGTTTGACGGATGTTTGACGGATGTTTGACGGATGTTTGACGGATGTTTGACGGATAATTGACGGTTGTTTGACGGATGTTTGACGGATGTTTGACGGATGTTTGATGGATATTTGACGGATGTTTGACGGATGTTTGACGGATGTTTGACGGATGTTTGATAGATGTTTGACGGATGTTTGACGGTTGTTTGATGGATGTTTGACGGATGTTTGACGGATGTTTGACGGATGTTTGACGGATGTTTGACGGATGTTTGACGGATGTTTGACGGTTGTTTGACAGATGTTTGATGGATGTTTGACGGATGTTTGACGGATGTTTGACGGATGTTTGACGGTTGTTTGACGGATGTTTGACGGATGTTTGATGGATGTTTGACGGATGTTTGACGGATGTTTGACGGATGTTTGACGGATGTTTGACAGATGTTTGATGGATGTTTGACGGATGTTTGACGGATGTTTGACGGATGTTTGACGGATGTTTGATGGATATTCGACGGATGTTTGACGGATGTTTGACGGATGTTTGACGGATGATTGACGGATGTTTGACGGATGTTTGACGGATGTTTGACGGATGTTTGACGGATGTTTGACGGATGTTTGACGGATGTTTGATGGATATTTGACGGATGTTTGACGGATGTTTGACGGATGTTTGACGGATGTTTGACGGATGTTTGATGGATGTTTGACGGATGTTTGACGGATGTTTGACGGATGTTTGACGGATGTTTGACAGTTGTTTGACGGTTGTTAAATGGATGTTTGATGGATGTTTGACGGATGTTTGATGGATGTTTGACGGATGTTTGACGTATGTTTGACGGATGTTTGACGGATGTTTGACGGATGTTTGACGGATGTTTGACGGATGTTTGACGGATGTTTGACGGATGTTTGACAGTTGTTTGACGGTTGTTAAATGGATGTTTGATGGATGTTTGACGGATGTTTGATGGATGTTTGACGGATTTTTGACGGATGTTTGACGGATGTTTGACGGATGTTTGACGGTTGTTTGACGGATGTTTGATGGATGTTTGACGGATGTTTGACGGTTGTTTGACGGATGTTTGACGGATGTTTGACGGATATTTGATGGATGTTTGATGGATGTGTGACGGATAGTTGACGGATGTTTGACGGATGTTTGACGGATGTTTGATGGATGTTTGACGGATGTTTGATGGATGTTTGACGGATGTTTGACGGATGTTTGAAGGATGTTTGACGGATGTTTGACGGATGTTTGACGGATGTTTGACGGATGATTGACGGTTGTTTGACGGATGTTTGACGGATGTTTGACGGATGTTTGATGGATGCTTGAGGGATGTTTGATGGATGTTTGACGGATGTTTGATGGATGTTTGACGGATGTTTGATGGATGTTTGACGCATGTTTGGCGGATGTTTGACGGATGTTTGACGGATGTTTGACGGATGTTTGACGGTTGTTTGACGGATGTTTGACGGATGTTTGACGGATGTTTGACGGATGTTTGATGGATGTTTGACGGATGTTTGATGGATGTTTGATGGATGTTTGATGAATGTTTGACGGATGTTTGACGGATGTTTGATAGATGTTTGACGGATGTTTGACGGATGTTTAATGGATGTTTGACGGATGTTTGACGGATGTTTGACGGATGTTTGACGGATGTTTGACGGATGTTTGATGGATGTTTGACGGATGTTTGACGGATGTTTGACGGATGTTTGACGGATGTTTGACGGATGTTTGACGGATGTTTGACGGTTGTTTGGCGGATGTTTGACGGATGTTTGACGGATGTTTGACGGATGTTTGACGGATGTTTGACGGATATTTGACGGATGTTTGACGGATGTTTGATGGATGTTTGACGGATGTTTGACGGATGTTTGACGGATGTTTGACGGATGTTTGATGGATGTTTGACGGATGTTTGACGGATGTTTGACGGATGTTTGACGGATATTTGATGGATGTTTGATGGATGTGTGACGGATAGTTGACGGATGTTTGACGGATGTTTGACGGATGTTTGATGGATGTTTGATAGATGTTTGACGGATGTTTGACGGATGTTTGACGGAAGTTTTGACGGATGTTTGATGGATGTTTGACGGATGTTTGACAGATGTTTGACGGTTGTTAAATGGATGTTTGATGGATGTTTGGCGGATGTTTGATGGATGTTTGACGGATGTTTGACGGATGTTTGACGGATGTTTGATGGAAGTTTGACGGATGTTTGACGGATTTTTGACGGATGTTTGACGGATGTTTGACGGATGTTTGACGGATGTTTGACGGATGTTTGACGGATGTTTGACGGATGTTTGATGGATTTTTGACGGATGTTTGACGGATGTTTGACGGATGTTTGACGGATGTTTGATGGATGTTTGATGGATGTTGGTTGGATGTTTGATGAATGTTTGACGGATGTTTGACGGATGTTTGACGGATGTTTGACGGATGTTTGACGGATGTTTGATGGATGTTTGACGGATGTTTGACGGATGTTTGACGGATGTTTGACGGATGTTTGATGGATTTTTGACGGATGTTTGACGGATATTTGACGGATGTTTGACGGATGTTTGACGGATGTTTGATGGATGTTTGACGGATGTTTGACGGATGTTTGACGGATGTTTGACGGATGTTTGACGGATGTTTGATGGATGTTTGATGGATGTTGGTTGGATGTTTGATGAATGTTTGACGGATGTTTGACGGATCTTTGACGGATGTTTGACGGATGTTTGACGGATGTTTGATGGATGTTTGATGGATGTTTTACAGATGTTTGACGGTTGTTAAATGGATGTTTGACGGATGTTTGACAGATGTTTGACGGATGTTTGACGGATGTTTGACGGATGTTTGATGGATGTTTGACGGATGTTTGACGGATGTTTGACGGATGTTTGACGGATGTTTGACGGATGTTTGACGGATGTTTGACGGATGTTTGATGGATGTTTGATGGATGTTTTACAGATGTTTGACGGTTGTTAAATGGATGTTTGACGGATGTTTGACAGATGTTTGACGGATGTTTGACGGATGTTTGACGGATGTTTGATGGATGTTTGACGGATGTTTGACGGATGTTTGACGGATGTTTGACGGATGTTTGACGGATGTTTGACGGATGTTTGATGGATGTTTGACGGATGTTTGACGGATGTTTGACGGATGTTTGACGGATGTTTGATGGATGTTTGACGGATGTTTGACGGATGTTTGACGGATGTTTGACGGATGTTTGATGGATGTTTGATGGATGTTGGTTGGATGTTTGATGAATGTTTGACGGATGTTTGACGGATCTTTGACGGATGTTTGACGGATGTTTGACGGATGTTTGACGGATGTTTGATGGATGTTTGATGGATGTTGGTTGGATGTTTGATGAATGTTTGACGGATGTTTGACGGATCTTTGACGGATGTTTGACGGATGTTTGATGGATGTTTGACGGATGTTTGACGGATGTTTGACGGATGTTTGACGGATGTTTGACGGATGTTTGACGGATGTTTGACGGATGTTTGACAGTTGTTTGACTGTTGTTAAATGGATGTTTGATGGATGTTTGACGGATGTTTGATGGATGTTTGACGGATGTTTGACGTATGTTTGACGGATGTTTGACGGATGTTTGACGGATGTTTGACGGATGTTTGACGGATGTTTGACAGTTGTTTGACGGTTGTTAAATGGATGTTTGATGGATGTTTGACGGATGTTTGATGGATGTTTGACGGATTTTTGTCGGATGTTTGACGGATGTTTGACGGATGTTTGACGGTTGTTTGACGGATGTTTGACGGATGTTTGATGGATGTTTGACGGATGTTTGACGGATGTTTGACGGATGTTTGACGGATGTTTGACAGTTGTTTGACGGTTGTTAAATGGATGTTTGATGGATGTTTGACGGATGTTTGATGGATGTTTGACGGATGTTTGACGTATGTTTGACGGATGTTTGACGGATGTTTGACGGATGTTTGACGGATGTATGACGGATGTTTGACGGATGTTTGACAGTTGTTTGACGGTTGTTAAATGGATGTTTGATGGATGTTTGACGGATGTTTGATGGATGTTTGACGGATTTTTGACGGATGTTTGACGGATGTTTTACGGATTTTTGACGGATATTTGGCGGATTTTTGACGGATGTTTGACGGATGTTTGATGGATGTTTGACGGATGTTTGACGGATGTTTGACGGATGTTTGACGGATGTTTGACGGATGTTTGATGGATGTTTGATGGATGTTTTACAGATGTTTGACGGTTGTTAAATGGATGTTTGATGGATGTTTGACAGATGTTTGACGGATGTTTGACGGATGTTTGACGGATGTTTGATGGATGTTTGACGGATGTTTGACGGATGTTTGACGGATGTTTGACAGTTGTTTGACGGTTGTTAAATGGATGTTTGATGGATGTTTGACGGATGTTTGATGGATTTTTGACGGATGTTTGACGTATGTTTGACGGATGTTTGACGGATGTTTGACGGATGTTTGACGGATGTTTGACGGATGTTTGACAGTTGTTTGACGGTTGTTAAATGGATGTTTGATGGATGTTTGACGGATGTTTGACGGATGTTTGACGGATGTTTGACGGATGTTTGACGGATGTTTGACGGATGTTTGACAGATGTTTGATGGATGTTTGACGGATGTTTGACGGATGTTTGACGGATGTTTGACGGATGTTTGATAGATGTTTGACGGATGTTTGACGGATGTTTGATGGATGTTTGACGGATGTTTGACGGATGTTTGACGGATGTTTGACGGATGTTTGACAGATGTTTGATGGATGTTTGACGGATGTTTGACGGATGTTTGACGGATGTTTGATGGATGTTTGACGGATGTTTGACGGATGTTTGACGGATGTTTGACGGATGTTTGACGGATGTTTGACGGATGTTTGACGGATGTTTGACGGATGTTTGACGGATGTTTGACGGATGTTTGATGGATGTTTGATGGATGTTTGACAGATGTTTGACGGTTGTTAAATGGATGTTTGATGGATGTTTGACGGATGTTTGACGGATGTTTGACGGATGTTTGACGGATGTTTGACAGATGTTTGACGGTTGTTAAATGGATGTTTGATGGATGTTTGACGGATGTTTGACGGATGTTTGATGGATGTTTGACAGATGTTTGACGGTTGTTAAATGGCTGTTTGATGGATGTTTGACGGATGTTTGACGGATGTTTGACGGATGTTTGACGGATGTTTGACGGATGTTTGACGGATGTTTGATGGATTTTTGACGGATGTTTGACGGATGTTTGATGGATGTTTGACGGATGTTTGACGGATGTTTGACGGATGTTTGACGGCTGTTTGATGGATGTTTGACGGATGTTTGACGGATGTTTGACGGATGTTTGACGGATGTTTGACGGATGTTTGACGGATGTTTGACGGATGTTTGATGGATGTTTGATGGATGTTGGTTGGATGTTTGATAAATGTTTGACGGATGTTTGACGGATGTTTGACGGATGTTTGACGGATGTTTGACGGATGTTTGACGGATGTTTGATGGATGTTTGACGGATGTTTGACGGATGTTTGACGGATGTTTGACGGATGTTTGATGGATTTTTGACGGATGTTTGACGGATGTTTGACGGATGTTTGACGGATGTTTGACAGATGTTTGACGGATGTTTGATGGATGTTTGACGGATGTTTGACGGATGTTTGACGGATGTTTGACGGATGTTTGATGGATGTTTGATGGATGTTTGATGGATGTTGGTTGGATGTTTGATGAATGTTTGACGGATGTTTGACGGATGTTTGACGGATGTTTGACGGATGTTTGACGGATGTTTGACGGATGTTTGATGGATGTTTGATGGATGTTTTACAGATGTTTGACGGTTATTAAATGGATGTTTGACGGATGTTTGGCAGATGTTTGACGGATGTTTGACGGATGTTTGACGGATGTTTGACGGATGTTTGATGGCTGTTTGACGGATGTTTGACGGATGTTTGACGGATGTTTGACAGATGTTTGACAGTTGTTTGACGGTTGTTAAATGGATGTTTGATGGATGTTTGACGGATGTTTGATGGATGTTTGACGGATGTTTGACGTATGTTTGACGGATGTTTGACGGATGTTTGACGGATGTTTGATGGATGTTTGACGGATGTTTGACGGATGTTTAACGGATGTTTGACGGATGTTTGACGGATGTTTGATGGATGTTTGACGGATGTTTGACGGATGTTTGACGGATGTTTGATGGATGTTTGACGGATGTTTGACGGATGTTTGACGGATATTTGACGGATGTTTGATGGATGTTTGACGGATGTTTGACGGATGTTTGACGGATGTTTGATGGATGTTTGACGGATGTTTGACGGATGTTTGACGGATGTTTGATGGATGTTTGATGGATGTTTGACAGATGTTTGACGGTTGTTAAATGGATGTTTGATGGATGTTTGACGGATGTTTGACGGATGTTTGACGGATGTTTGATGGATGTTTGACGGATGTTTGACGGATGTTTGACGGATATTTGACGGATGTTTGATGGATGTTTGACGGATGTTTACGGATGTTTGACGTATGTTTGACGGATGTTTGACGGATGTTTGACGGATGTTTGAAGGATGTTTGATGGATGTTTGATGGATGTTTGACAGATGTTTGACGGTTGTTAAATGGATGTTTGATGGATGTTTGACGGATGTTAAATGGATGTTTGATGGATGTTTGACGGATGTTTGACGGATGTTTGACGGATGTTTGACGGATTATTTGACGGATGTTTGATGGATGTTTGACGGATGTTTGACGGATGTTTGACGGATATTTGACGGATGTTTGATGGATGTTTGACGGATGTTTGACGGATGTTTGACGGATGTTTGACGGATGTTTGACGGATGTTTGACGGATGTTTGACGGTTGTTTGACGGATGTTTGACGGATGTTTGACGGATGTTTGATGGATATTTGACGGATGTTTGACGGATGTTTGACGGATGTTTGACGGTGGTTTGATAGATGTTTGACGGATGTTTGACGGTTGTTTGATGGATGTTTGACGGATGTTTGACGGATGTTTGACGGATGTTTGACGGATGTTTGACGGATGTTTGACGGATGTTTGACGGATGTTTGACGGTTGTTTGACAGATGTTTGATGGATGTTTGACGGATGTTTGACGGATGTTTGACGGATGTTTGACGGATGTTTGACGGTTGTTTGATGGATGTTTGACGGATGTTTGACGGATGTTTGACGGATGTTTGACGGATGTTTGATGGATGTTTGACGGATGTTTGACGGATGTTTGACGGATGTTTGACGGATGTTTGACGGATGTTTGACAGATGTTTGATGGATGTTTGACGGATGTTTGACGGATGTTTGACGGATGTTTGACGGATGTTTGATAGATGTTTGACGGATGTTTGACGGATGTTTGATGGATGTTTGACGGATGTTTGACGGATGTTTGACGGATGTTTGACAGATAATTGATGGATGTTTGACGGATGTTTGACAGATGTTTGACGGATATTTGACGGATGTTTGAAGGATGTTTGATGGATGTTTGATGGATGTTTGACAGATGTTTGACGGTTGTTAAATGGATGTTTGATGGATGTTTGACGGATGTTAAATGGATGTTTGATGGATGTTTGACGGATGTTTGACGGATGTTTGACGGATGTTTGACGGATGTTTGACGGATGTTTGATGGATGTTTGACGGATGTTTGACGGATGTTTGACGGATATTTGACGGATGTTTGATGGATGTTTGACGGATGTTTGACGGATGTTTGACGGATGTTTGACGGATGTTTGACGGATGTTTGACGGTTGTTTGACGGATGTTTGACGGATGTTTGACGGATGTTTGATGGATATTTGACGGATGTTTGACGGATGTTTGACGGATGTTTGACGGTGGTTTGATAGATGTTTGACGGATGTTTGACGGTTGTTTGATGGATGTTTGACGGATGTTTGACGGATGTTTGACGGATGTTTGACGGATGTTTGACGGATGTTTGACGGATGTTTGACGGTTGTTTGACAGATGTTTGATGGATGTTTGACGGATGTTTGACGGATGTTTGACGGATGTTTGACGGATGTTTGACGGTTGTTTGATGGATGTTTGACGGATGTTTGACGGATGTTTGACGGATGTTTGACGGATGTTTGATGGATGTTTGACGGATGTTTGACGGATGTTTGACGGATGTTTGACGGATGTTTGACGGATGTTTGACAGATGTTTGATGGATGTTTGACGGATGTTTGACGGATGTTTGACGGATGTTTGACGGATGTTTGACGGATGTTTGATAGATGTTTGACGGATGTTTGACGGATGTTTGATGGATGTTTGACGGATGTTTGACGGATGTTTGACGGATGTTTGACGGATGTGTGACAGATGTTTGATGGATGTTTGACGGATGTTTGACAGATGTTTGACGGATATTTGACGGATGTTTGATGGATGTTTGACGGATGTTTGACGGATGTTTGACGTATGTTGGACGGATGTTTGACGGATGTTTGACGGATGTTTGAAGGATGTTTGATGGATGTTTGATGGATGTTTGACAGATGTTTGACGGATGTTTGACGGATGTTTGACGGATGTTTGATGGATGTTTGACGGATGTTTGACGGATGTTTGACGGATGTTTGACGGATGTTTGATGGATGTTTGACGGATGTTTGACGGATGTTTGACGGATGTTTGACGGATGTTTGACGGATGTTTGACGGATGTTTGACGGATGTTTGACGGATGTTTGACGGATGTTTGACGGATGTTTGACGGTTGTTTGATGGATGTTTGACGGATGTTTGACGGATGTTTGACGGATGTTTGACGGATGTTTGACGGATGTTTGATGGATGTTTGACGGATGTTTGACGGATGTTTGACGGATGTTTGACGGATGTTTGACAGTTGTTTGACGGTTGTTAAATGGATGTTTGATGGATGTTTGACGGATGTTTGACGGATGTTTGACGGATGTTTGACGGATGTTTGACGGATGTTTGACGGATGTTTGACAGATGTTTGATGGATGTTTGACGGATGTTTGACGGATGTTTGACGGATGTTTGATAGATGTTTGACGGATGTTTGACGGATGTTTGATGGATGTTTGACGGATGTTTGACGGATGTTTGACGGATGTTTGACGGATGTTTGACAGATGTTTGATGGATGTTTGACGGATGTTTGACGGATGTTTGACGGATGTTTGATGGATGTTTGACGGATGTTTGACGGATGTTTGACGGATGTTTGACGGATGTTTGACGGATGTTTGACGGATGTTTGACGGATGTTTGACGGATGTTTGACGGATGTTTGACGGATGTTTGACGGATGTTTGATGGATGTTTGATGGATGTTTGACAGATGTTTGACGGTTGTTAAATGGATGTTTGATGGATGTTTGACGGATGTTTGACGGATGTTTGACGGATGTTTGACGGATGTTTGACAGATGTTTGACGGTTGTTAAATGGATGTTTGATGGATGTTTGACGGATGTTTGACGGATGTTTGATGGATGTTTGACAGATGTTTGACGGTTGTTAAATGGCTGTTTGATGGATGTTTGACGGACGTTTGACGGATGTTTGACGGATGTTTGATGGATGTTTGACGGATGTTTGACGGATGTTTGACGGATGTTTGACGGATGTTTGATGGATGTTTGACGGATGTTTGACGGATGTTTGACGGATGTTTGACGGATGTTTGATGGATGTTTGACAGATGTTTGACGGATGTTTGACGGATGTTTGACGGATGTTTGATGGATGTTTGACGGATGTTTGACGGATGTTTGACGGATGTTTGACGGATGTTTGATGGATGTTTGACGGATGTTTGACGGATGTTTGACGGATGTTTGACGGATGTTTGACGGATGTTTGACGGATGTTTGACGGATGTTTGACGGATGTTTGACGGATGTTTGACGGATGTTTGACGGATGTTTGACGGATGTTTGACGGTTGTTTGATGGATGTTTGACGGATGTTTGACGGATGTTTGACGGATGTTTGACGGATGTTTGACGGATGTTTGATGGATGTTTGACGGATGTTTGACGGATGTTTGACGGATGTTTGACGGATGTTTGACAGTTGTTTGACGGTTGTTAAATGGATGTTTGATGGATGTTTGACGGATGTTTGACGGATGTTTGACGGATGTTTGACGGATGTTTGACGGATGTTTGACGGATGTTTGACAGATGTTTGATGGATGTTTGACGGATGTTTGACGGATGTTTGACGGATGTTTGACGGATGTTTGATAGATGTTTGACGGATGTTTGACGGATGTTTGATGGATGTTTGACGGATGTTTGACGGATGTTTGACGGATGTTTGACGGATGTTTGACAGATGTTTGATGGATGTTTGACGGATGTTTGACGGATGTTTGACGGATGTTTGATGGATGTTTGACGGATGTTTGACGGATGTTTGACGGATGTTTGACGGATGTTTGACGGATGTTTGACGGATGTTTGACGGATGTTTGACGGATGTTTGACGGATGTTTGACGGATGTTTGACGGATGTTTGACGGATGTTTGACGGATGTTTGACGGATGTTTGACGGATGTTTGACGGATGTTTGACGGATGTTTGACGGATGTTTGACGGATGTTTGACGGTTGTTTGATGGATGTTTGACGGATGTTTGACGGATGTTTGACGGATGTTTGACGGATGTTTGACGGATGTTTGATGGATGTTTGACGGATGTTTGACGGATGTTTGACGGATGTTTGACGGATGTTTGACAGTTGTTTGACGGTTGTTAAATGGATGTTTGATGGATGTTTGACGGATGTTTGACGGATGTTTGACGGATGTTTGACGGATGTTTGACGGATGTTTGACGGATGTTTGACAGATGTTTGATGGATGTTTGACGGATGTTTGACGGATGTTTGACGGATGTTTGACGGATGTTTGATAGATGTTTGACGGATGTTTGACGGATGTTTGATGGATGTTTGACGGATGTTCGACGGATGTTTGACGGATGTTTGACGGATGTTTGACAGATGTTTGATGGATGTTTGACGGATGTTTGACGGATGTTTGACGGATGTTTGATGGATGTTTGACGGATGTTTGACGGATGTTTGACGGATGTTTGACGGATGTTTGACGGATGTTTGACGGATGTTTGACGGATGTTTGACGGATGTTTGACGGATGTTTGACGGATGTTTGATGGATGTTTGATGGATGTTTGACAGATGTTTGACGGTTGTTAAATGGATGTTTGATGGATGTTTGACGGATGTTTGACGGATGTTTGACGGATGTTTGACGGATGTTTGACAGATGTTTGACGGTTGTTAAATGGATGTTTGATGGATGTTTGACGGATGTTTGACGGATGTTTGATGGATGTTTGACAGATGTTTGACGGTTGTTAAATGGCTGTTTGATGGATGTTTGACGGATGTTTGACGGATGTTTGACGGATGTTTGACGGATGTTTGACGGATGTTTGACGGATGTTTGACGGATGTTTGACGGATGTTTGATGGATGTTTGATGGATGTTTGATGGATGTTGGTTGGATGTTTGATGAATGTTTGACGGATGTTTGACGGATGTTTGACGGATGTTTGACGGATGTTTGACGGATGTTTGACGGATGTTTGATGGATGTTTGATGGATGTTTTACAGATGTTTGACGGTTATTAAATGGATGTTTGACGGATGTTTGGCAGATGTTTGACGGATGTTTGACGGATGTTTGACGGATGTTTGACGGATGTTTGATGGCTGTTTGACGGATGTTTGACGGATGTTTGACGGATGTTTGACAGATGTTTGACAGTTGTTTGACGGTTGTTAAATGGATGTTTGATGGATGTTTGACGGATGTTTGATGGATGTTTGACGGATGTTTGACGTATGTTTGACGGATGTTTGACGGATGTTTGACGGATGTTTGATGGATGTTTGACGGATGTTTGACGGATGTTTAACGGATGTTTGACGGATGTTTGACGGATGTTTGATGGATGTTTGACGGATGTTTGACGGATGTTTGACGGATGTTTGATGGATGTTTGACGGATGTTTGACGGATGTTTGACGGATATTTGACGGATGTTTGATGGATGTTTGACGGATGTTTGACGGATGTTTGACGGATGTTTGATGGATGTTTGACGGATGTTTGACGGATGTTTGACGGATGTTTGATGGATGTTTGATGGATGTTTGACAGATGTTTGACGGTTGTTAAATGGATGTTTGATGGATGTTTGACGGATGTTTGACGGATGTTTGACGGATGTTTGATGGATGTTTGACGGATGTTTGACGGATGTTTGACGGATATTTGACGGATGTTTGATGGATGTTTGACGGATGTTTACGGATGTTTGACGTATGTTTGACGGATGTTTGACGGATGTTTGACGGATGTTTGAAGGATGTTTGATGGATGTTTGATGGATGTTTGACAGATGTTTGACGGTTGTTAAATGGATGTTTGATGGATGTTTGACGGATGTTAAATGGATGTTTGATGGATGTTTGACGGATGTTTGACGGATGTTTGACGGATGTTTGACGGATTATTTGACGGATGTTTGATGGATGTTTGACGGATGTTTGACGGATGTTTGACGGATATTTGACGGATGTTTGATGGATGTTTGACGGATGTTTGACGGATGTTTGACGGATGTTTGACGGATGTTTGACGGATGTTTGACGGATGTTTGACGGTTGTTTGACGGATGTTTGACGGATGTTTGACGGATGTTTGATGGATATTTGACGGATGTTTGACGGATGTTTGACGGATGTTTGACGGTGGTTTGATAGATGTTTGACGGATGTTTGACGGTTGTTTGATGGATGTTTGACGGATGTTTGACGGATGTTTGACGGATGTTTGACGGATGTTTGACGGATGTTTGACGGATGTTTGACGGATGTTTGACGGTTGTTTGACAGATGTTTGATGGATGTTTGACGGATGTTTGACGGATGTTTGACGGATGTTTGACGGATGTTTGACGGTTGTTTGATGGATGTTTGACGGATGTTTGACGGATGTTTGACGGATGTTTGACGGATGTTTGATGGATGTTTGACGGATGTTTGACGGATGTTTGACGGATGTTTGACGGATGTTTGACGGATGTTTGACAGATGTTTGATGGATGTTTGACGGATGTTTGACGGATGTTTGACGGATGTTTGACGGATGTTTGATAGATGTTTGACGGATGTTTGACGGATGTTTGATGGATGTTTGACGGATGTTTGACGGATGTTTGACGGATGTTTGACAGATAATTGATGGATGTTTGACGGATGTTTGACAGATGTTTGACGGATATTTGACGGATGTTTGAAGGATGTTTGATGGATGTTTGATGGATGTTTGACAGATGTTTGACGGTTGTTAAATGGATGTTTGATGGATGTTTGACGGATGTTAAATGGATGTTTGATGGATGTTTGACGGATGTTTGACGGATGTTTGACGGATGTTTGACGGATGTTTGACGGATGTTTGATGGATGTTTGACGGATGTTTGACGGATGTTTGACGGATATTTGACGGATGTTTGATGGATGTTTGACGGATGTTTGACGGATGTTTGACGGATGTTTGACGGATGTTTGACGGATGTTTGACGGTTGTTTGACGGATGTTTGACGGATGTTTGACGGATGTTTGATGGATATTTGACGGATGTTTGACGGATGTTTGACGGATGTTTGACGGTGGTTTGATAGATGTTTGACGGATGTTTGACGGTTGTTTGATGGATGTTTGACGGATGTTTGACGGATGTTTGACGGATGTTTGACGGATGTTTGACGGATGTTTGACGGATGTTTGACGGTTGTTTGACAGATGTTTGATGGATGTTTGACGGATGTTTGACGGATGTTTGACGGATGTTTGACGGATGTTTGACGGTTGTTTGATGGATGTTTGACGGATGTTTGACGGATGTTTGACGGATGTTTGACGGATGTTTGATGGATGTTTGACGGATGTTTGACGGATGTTTGACGGATGTTTGACGGATGTTTGACGGATGTTTGACAGATGTTTGATGGATGTTTGACGGATGTTTGACGGATGTTTGACGGATGTTTGACGGATGTTTGACGGATGTTTGATAGATGTTTGACGGATGTTTGACGGATGTTTGATGGATGTTTGACGGATGTTTGACGGATGTTTGACGGATGTTTGACGGATGTGTGACAGATGTTTGATGGATGTTTGACGGATGTTTGACAGATGTTTGACGGATATTTGACGGATGTTTGATGGATGTTTGACGGATGTTTGACGGATGTTTGACGTATGTTGGACGGATGTTTGACGGATGTTTGACGGATGTTTGAAGGATGTTTGATGGATGTTTGATGGATGTTTGACAGATGTTTGACGGATGTTTGACGGATGTTTGACGGATGTTTGATGGATGTTTGACGGATGTTTGACGGATGTTTGACGGATGTTTGACGGATGTTTGATGGATGTTTGACGGATGTTTGACGGATGTTTGACGGATGTTTGACGGATGTTTGACGGATGTTTGACGGATGTTTGACGGATGTTTGACGGATGTTTGACGGATGTTTGACGGATGTTTGACGGTTGTTTGATGGATGTTTGACGGATGTTTGACGGATGTTTGACGGATGTTTGACGGATGTTTGACGGATGTTTGACGGATGTTTGATGGATGTTTGACGGATGTTTGACGGATGTTTGACGGATGTTTGACGGATGTTTGACAGTTGTTTGACGGTTGTTAAATGGATGTTTGATGGATGTTTGACGGATGTTTGACGGATGTTTGACGGATGTTTGACGGATGTTTGACGGATGTTTGACGGATGTTTGACAGATGTTTGATGGATGTTTGACGGATGTTTGACGGATGTTTGACGGATGTTTGATAGATGTTTGACGGATGTTTGACGGATGTTTGATGGATGTTTGACGGATGTTTGACGGATGTTTGACGGATGTTTGACGGATGTTTGACAGATGTTTGATGGATGTTTGACGGATGTTTGACGGATGTTTGACGGATGTTTGATGGATGTTTGACGGATGTTTGACGGATGTTTGACGGATGTTTGACGGATGTTTGACGGATGTTTGACGGATGTTTGACGGATGTTTGACGGATGTTTGACGGATGTTTGACGGATGTTTGACGGATGTTTGATGGATGTTTGATGGATGTTTGACAGATGTTTGACGGTTGTTAAATGGATGTTTGATGGATGTTTGACGGATGTTTGACGGATGTTTGACGGATGTTTGACGGATGTTTGACAGATGTTTGACGGTTGTTAAATGGATGTTTGATGGATGTTTGACGGATGTTTGACGGATGTTTGATGGATGTTTGACAGATGTTTGACGGTTGTTAAATGGCTGTTTGATGGATGTTTGACGGACGTTTGACGGATGTTTGACGGATGTTTGATGGATGTTTGACGGATGTTTGACGGATGTTTGACGGATGTTTGACGGATGTTTGATGGATGTTTGACGGATGTTTGACGGATGTTTGACGGATGTTTGACGGATGTTTGATGGATGTTTGACAGATGTTTGACGGATGTTTGACGGATGTTTGACGGATGTTTGATGGATGTTTGACGGATGTTTGACGGATGTTTGACGGATGTTTGATGGATGTTTGACGGATGTTTGACGGATGTTTGACGGATGTTTGACGGATGTTTGACGGATGTTTGACGGATGTTTGACGGATGTTTGACGGATGTTTGACGGATGTTTGACGGATGTTTGACGGATGTTTGACGGATGTTTGACGGTTGTTTGATGGATGTTTGACGGATGTTTGACGGATGTTTGACGGATGTTTGACGGATGTTTGACGGATGTTTGATGGATGTTTGACGGATGTTTGACGGATGTTTGACGGATGTTTGACGGATGTTTGACAGTTGTTTGACGGTTGTTAAATGGATGTTTGATGGATGTTTGACGGATGTTTGACGGATGTTTGACGGATGTTTGACGGATGTTTGACGGATGTTTGACGGATGTTTGACAGATGTTTGATGGATGTTTGACGGATGTTTGACGGATGTTTGACGGATGTTTGACGGATGTTTGATAGATGTTTGACGGATGTTTGACGGATGTTTGATGGATGTTTGACGGATGTTTGACGGATGTTTGACGGATGTTTGACAGATGTTTGATGGATGTTTGACGGATGTTTGACGGATGTTTGACGGATGTTTGATGGATGTTTGACGGATGTTTGACGGATGTTTGACGGATGTTTGACGGATGTTTGACGGATGTTTGACGGATGTTTGACGGATGTTTGACGGATGTTTGACGGATGTTTGACGGATGTTTGACGGATGTTTGACGGATGTTTGACGGATGTTTGACGGATGTTTGACGGATGTTTGACGGATGTTTGACGGATGTTTGACGGATGTTTGACGGTTGTTTGATGGATGTTTGACGGATGTTTGACGGATGTTTGACGGATGTTTGACGGATGTTTGACGGATGTTTGATGGATGTTTGACGGATGTTTGACGGATGTTTGACGGATGTTTGACGGATGTTTGACAGTTGTTTGACGGTTGTTAAATGGATGTTTGATGGATGTTTGACGGATGTTTGACGGATGTTTGACGGATGTTTGACGGATGTTTGACGGATGTTTGACGGATGTTTGACAGATGTTTGATGGATGTTTGACGGATGTTTGACGGATGTTTGACGGATGTTTGACGGATGTTTGATAGATGTTTGACGGATGTTTGACGGATGTTTGATGGATGTTTGACGGATGTTCGACGGATGTTTGACGGATGTTTGACGGATGTTTGACAGATGTTTGATGGATGTTTGACGGATGTTTGACGGATGTTTGACGGATGTTTGATGGATGTTTGACGGATGTTTGACGGATGTTTGACGGATGTTTGACGGATGTTTGACGGATGTTTGACGGATGTTTGACGGATGTTTGACGGATGTTTGACGGATGTTTGACGGATGTTTGATGGATGTTTGATGGATGTTTGACAGATGTTTGACGGTTGTTAAATGGATGTTTGATGGATGTTTGACGGATGTTTGACGGATGTTTGACGGATGTTTGACGGATGTTTGACAGATGTTTGACGGTTGTTAAATGGATGTTTGATGGATGTTTGACGGATGTTTGACGGATGTTTGATGGATGTTTGACAGATGTTTGACGGTTGTTAAATGGCTGTTTGATGGATGTTTGACGGATGTTTGACGGATGTTTGACGGATGTTTGACGGATGTTTGACGGATGTTTGACGGATGTTTGATGGATTTTTGACGGATGTTTGACGGATGTTTGACGGATGTTTGACGGATGTTTGACGGATGTTTGACGGATGTTTGACGGCTGTTTGATGGATGTTTGACGGATGTTTGACGGATGTTTGACGGATGTTTGACGGATGTTTGACGGATGTTTGACGGATGTTTGACGGATGTTTGATGGATGTTTGATGGATGTTGGTTGGATGTTTGATAAATGTTTGACGGATGTTTGACGGATGTTTGACGGATGTTTGACGGATGTTTGACGGATGTTTGACGGATGTTTGATGGATGTTTGACGGATGTTTGACGGATGTTTGACGGATGTTTGACGGATGTTTGATGGATTTTTGACGGATGTTTGACGGATGTTTGACGGATGTTTGACGGATGTTTGACAGATGTTTGACGGATGTTTGATGGATGTTTGACGGATGTTTGACGGATGTTTGACGGATGTTTGACGGATGTTTGATGGATGTTTGATGGATGTTTGATGGAAGTTGGTTGGATGTTTGATGAATGTTTGACGGATGTTTGACGGATGTTTGACGGATGTTTGACGGATGTTTGACGGATGTTTGACGGATGTTTGATGGATGTTTGATGGATGTTTTACAGATGTTTGACGGTTATTAAATGGATGTTTGACGGATGTTTGGCAGATGTTTGACGGATGTTTGACGGATGTTTGACGGATGTTTGACGGATGTTTGATGGCTGTTTGACGGATGTTTGACGGATGTTTGACAGATGTTTGACAGTTGTTTGACGGTTGTTAAATGGATGTTTGATGGATGTTTGACGGATGTTTGATGGATGTTTGACGGATGTTTGACGTATGTTTGACGGATGTTTGACGGATGTTTGACGGATGTTTGATGGATGTTTGACGGATGTTTGACGGATGTTTAACGGATGTTTGACGGATGTTTGACGGATGTTTGATGGATGTTTGACGGATGTTTGACGGATGTTTGACGGATGTTTGATGGATGTTTGACGGATGTTTGACGGATGTTTGACGGATATTTGACGGATGTTTGATGGATGTTTGACGGATGTTTGACGGATGTTTGACGGATGTTTGATGGATGTTTGACGGATGTTTGACGGATGTTTGACGGATGTTTGATGGATGTTTGATGGATGTTTGACAGATGTTTGACGGTTGTTAAATGGATGTTTGACGGATGTTTGACGGATGTTTGACGGATGTTTGACGGATGTTTGACGGATGTTTGATGGATGTTTGACGGATGTTTGACGGATATTTGACGGATGTTTGATGGATGTTTGACGGATGTTTACGGATGTTTGACGTATGTTTGACGGATGTTTGACGGATGTTTGACGGATGTTTGAAGGATGTTTGATGGATGTTTGATGGATGTTTGACAGATGTTTGACGGTTGTTAAATGGATGTTTGATGGATGTTTGACGGATGTTAAATGGATGTTTGATGGATGTTTGACGGATGTTTGACGGATGTTTGACGGATGTTTGACGGATGTTTGACGGATGTTTGATGGATGTTTGACGGATGTTTGACGGATGTTTGACGGATATTTGACGGATGTTTGATGGATGTTTGACGGATGTTTGACGGATGTTTGACGGATGTTTGACGGATGTTTGACGGATGTTTGACGGATGTTTGACGGTTGTTTGACGGATGTTTGACGGATGTTTGACGGATGTTTGATGGATATTTGACGGATGTTTGACGGATGTTTGACGGATGTTTGACGGTGGTTTGATAGATGTTTGACGGATGTTTGACGGTTGTTTGATGGATGTTTGACGGATGTTTGACGGATGTTTGACGGATGTTTGACGGATGTTTGACGGATGTTTGACGGATGTTTGACGGTTGTTTGACAGATGTTTGATGGATGTTTGACGGATGTTTGACGGATGTTTGACGGATGTTTGACGGATGTTTGACGGTTGTTTGATGGATGTTTGACGGATGTTTGACGGATGTTTGACGGATGTTTGACGGATGTTTGACGGATGTTTGATGGATGTTTGACGGATGTTTGACGGATGTTTGACGGATGTTTGACGGATGTTTGACGGATGTTTGACAGATGTTTGATGGATGTTTGACGGATGTTTGACGGATGTTTGACGGATGTTTGACGGATGTTTGATAGATGTTTGACGGATGTTTGACGGATGTTTGATGGATGTTTGACGGATGTTTGACGGATGTTTGACGGATGTTTGACGGATGTTTGACAGATGTTTGATGGATGTTTGACGGATGTTTGACAGATGTTTGACGGATATTTGACGGATGTTTGATGGATGTTTGACGGATGTTTGACGGATGTTTGACGTATGTTGGACGGATGTTTGACGGATGTTTGACGGATGTTTGAAGGATGTTTGATGGATGTTTGATGGATGTTTGACAGATGTTTGACGGATGTTTGACGGATGTTTGACGGATGTTTGATGGATGTTTGACGGATGTTTGACGGATGTTTGACGGATGTTTGACGGATGTTTGATGGATGTTTGACGGATGTTTGACGGATGTTTGACGGATGTTTGATGGATGTTTGACGGATGTTTGACGGATGTTTGACGGATGTTTGACGGATGTTTGACGGATGTTTGACGGTTGTTTGACAGATGTTTGATGGATGTTTGACGGATGTTTGACGGATGTTTGACGGATGTTTGACGGATGTTTGATGGATGTTTGACGGATGTTTGACGGATGTTTGACGGATATTTGACGGATGTTTGATGGATGTTTGACGGATGTTTGACGGATGTTTGACGTATGTTTGACGGATGTTTGACGGATGTTTGACGGATGTTTGAAGGATGTTTGATGGATGTTTGATGGATGTTTGACAGATGTTTGACGGTTGTTAAATGGATGTTTGATGGATGTTTGACGGATGTTAAATGGATGTTTGATGGATGTTTGACGGATGTTTGACGGATGTTTGATGGATGTTTGACGGATGTTTGACGGATGTTTGATGGATGTTCGACGGATGTTTGACGGATGTTTGACGGATATTTGACGGATGTTTGATGGATGTTTGACGGATGTTTGACGGATGTTTGACGGATGTTTGACGGATGTTTGACGGATAATTGACGGTTGTTTGACGGATGTTTGACGGATGTTTGACGGATGTTTGATGGATATTTGACGGATGTTTGACGGATGTTTGACGGATGTTTGACGGATGTTTGACGGATGTTTGATGGATGTTTGACGGATGTTTGACGGATGTTTGACGGATGTTTGACGGATGTTTGATGGATGTTTGACGGATGTTTGACGGATGTTTGACGGATGTTTGACGGATGTTTGACGGATGTTTGACGGATGTTTGAAGGATGTTTAATGGATGTTTGACGGATGTTTGACGGATGTTTGATGGATGTTTGACGGATGTTTGACGGATGTTTGACGGATGTTTGACGGATGTTTGACGGATGTTTGACGGATGTTTGACGGATACTTGACGGATGTTTGATGGATGTTTGACGGATGTTTGACGGATGTTTGACGTATGTTTGACGGATGTTTGACGGATGTTTGACGGATGTTTGAAGGATGTTTAATGGATGTTTGATGGATGTTTGACAGATGTTTGACGGTTGTTAAATGGATGTTTGATGGATCTTTGACGGATGTTAAATGGATGTTTGATGGATGTTTGACGGATGTTTGACGGATGTTTGACGGATGTTTGACGGATGTTTGACGGATGTTTGATGGATGTTTGACGGATGTTTGACGGATGTTTGACGGATATTTGACGGATGTTTGATGGATGTTTGACGGATGTTTGACGGATGTTTGACGGATGTTTGACGGATGTTTGACGGATGTTTGACGGATAATTGACGGTTGTTTGACGGATGTTTGACGGATGTTTGACGGATGTTTGATGGATATTTGACGGATGTTTGACGGATGTTTGACGGATGTTTGACGGATGTTTGACGGATGTTTGATGGATGTTTGACGGATGTTTGACGGATGTTTGACGGATGTTTGAAGGATGTTTAATGGATGTTTGATGGATGTTTGACAGATGTTTGACGGTTGTTAAATGGATGTTTGATGGATCTTTGACGGATGTTAAATGGATGTTTGATGGATGTTTGACGGATGTTTGACGGATGTTTGACGGATGTTTGATGGATGTTTGACGGATGTTTGATGGATGTTTGACGGATGTTTGACGGATGTTTGACGGATGTTTGACGGATGTTTGACGGATGTTTGACGGTTGTTTGACAGATGTTTGACAGTTGTTTGACGGTTGTTAAATGGATGTTTGATGGATGTTTGACGGATGTTTGACGGATGTTTGACAGATGTTTGACAGTTGTTTGACGGTTGTTAAATGGATGTTTGATGGATGTTTGACGGATGTTTGATGGATGTTTGACGGATGTTTGACGTATGTTTGACGGATGTTTGACGGATGTTTGACGGATGTTTGATGGATGTTTGACGGATGTTTGACGGATGTTTAACGGATGTTTGACGGATGTTTGACGGATGTTTGATGGATGTTTGACGGATGTTTGACGGATGTTTGACGGATGTTTGATGGATGTTTGACGGATGTTTGACGGATGTTTGACGGATATTTGACGGATGTTTGATGGATGTTTGACGGATGTTTGACGGATGTTTGACGGATGTTTGATGGATGTTTGACGGATGTTTGACGGATGTTTGACGGATGTTTGATGGATGTTTGATGGATGTTTGACAGATGTTTGACGGTTGTTAAATGGATGTTTGACGGATGTTTGACGGATGTTTGACGGATGTTTGACGGATGTTTGATGGATGTTTGACGGATGTTTGACGGATGTTTGACGGATGTTTGATGGATGTTTGATGGATGTTTGACAGATGTTTGACGGTTGTTAAATGGATGTTTGACGGATGTTTGACGGATGTTTGACGGATGTTTGACGGATGTTTGATGGATGTTTGACGGATGTTTGACGGATGTTTGACGGATATTTGACGGATGTTTGATGGATGTTTGACGGATGTTTACGGATGTTTGACGTATGTTTGACGGATGTTTGACGGATGTTTGACGGATGTTTGAAGGATGTTTGATGGATGTTTGATGGATGTTTGACAGATGTTTGACGGTTGTTAAATGGATGTTTGATGGATGTTTGACGGATGTTAAATGGATGTTTGATGGATGTTTGACGGATGTTTGACGGATGTTTGACGGATGTTTGACGGATGTTTGATGGATGTTTGACGGATGTTTGACGGATGTTTGACGGATGTTTGATGGATGTTTGATGGATGTTTGACAGATGTTTGACGGTTGTTAAATGGATGTTTGACGGATGTTTGACGGATGTTTGACGGATGTTTGACGGATGTTTGATGGATGTTTGACGGATGTTTGACGGATGTTTGACGGTTGTTAAATGGATGTTTGATGGATGTTTGACGGATGTTAAATGGATGTTTGATGGATGTTTGACGGATGTTTGACGGATGTTTGACGGATGTTTGACGGATGTTTGACGGATGTTTGATGGATGTTTGACGGATGTTTGACGGATGTTTGACGGATATTTGACGGATGTTTGATGGATGTTTGACGGATGTTTACGGATGTTTGACGGATGTTTGACGGATGTTTGACGGATGTTTGACGGATGTTTGACGGATGTTTGACGGATGTTTGACGGATATTTGACGGATGTTTGACGGATGTTTGACGGTTGTTAAATGGATGTTTGATGGATGTTTGACGGATGTTAAATGGATGTTTGATGGATGTTTGACGGATGTTTGACGGATGTTTGACGGATGTTTGATGGATGTTTGACGGATGTTTACGGATGTTTGACGTATGTTTGACGGATGTTTGACGGATGTTTGACGGATGTTTGAAGGATGTTTGATGGATGTTTGATGGATGTTTGACAGATGTTTGACGGTTGTTAAATGGATGTTTGATGGATGTTTGACGGATGTTAAATGGATGTTTGATGGATGTTTGACGGATGTTTGACGGATGTTTGACGGATGTTTGACGGATGTTTGACGGATGTTTGATGGATGTTTGACGGATGTTTGACGGATGTTTGACGGATATTTGACGGATGTTTGATGGATGTTTGACGGATGTTTGACGGATGTTTGACGGATGTTTGACGGATGTTTGACGGATGTTTGACGGATGTTTGACGGATGTTTGACGGATGTTTGACGGATATTTGACGGATGTTTGATGGATGTTTGACGGATGTTTGACGGATGTTTGACGTATGTTTGACGGATGTTTGACGGATGTTTGACGGATGTTTGAAGGATGTTTAATGGATGTTTGATGGATGTTTGACAGATGTTTGACGGTTGTTAAATGGATGTTTGATGGATCTTTGACGGATGTTAAATGGATGTTTGATGGATGTTTGACGGATGTTTGACGGATGTTTGACGGATGTTTGACGGATGTTTGACGGATGTTTGATGGATGTTTGACGGATGTTTGACGGATGTTTGACGGATATTTGACGGATGTTTGATGGATGTTTGACGGATGTTTGACGGATGTTTGACGGATGTTTGACGGATGTTTGACGGATGTTTGACGGATAATTGACGGTTGTTTGACGGATGTTTGACGGATGTTTGACGGATGTTTGATGGATATTTGACGGATGTTTGACGGATGTTTGACGGATGTTTGACGGATGTTTGACGGATGTTTGATGGATGTTTGACGGATGTTTGACGGATGTTTGACGGATGTTTGAAGGATGTTTAATGGATGTTTGATGGATGTTTGACAGATGTTTGACGGTTGTTAAATGGATGTTTGATGGATCTTTGACGGATGTTAAATGGATGTTTGATGGATGTTTGACGGATGTTTGACGGATGTTTGACGGATGTTTGATGGATGTTTGACGGATGTTTGATGGATGTTTGACGGATGTTTGACGGATGTTTGACGGATGTTTGACGGATGTTTGACGGATGTTTGACGGTTGTTTGACAGATGTTTGACAGTTGTTTGACGGTTGTTAAATGGATGTTTGATGGATGTTTGACGGATGTTTGACGGATGTTTGACAGATGTTTGACAGTTGTTTGACGGTTGTTAAATGGATGTTTGATGGATGTTTGACGGATGTTTGATGGATGTTTGACGGATGTTTGACGTATGTTTGACGGATGTTTGACGGATGTTTGACGGATGTTTGATGGATGTTTGACGGATGTTTGACGGATGTTTAACGGATGTTTGACGGATGTTTGACGGATGTTTGATGGATGTTTGACGGATGTTTGACGGATGTTTGACGGATGTTTGATGGATGTTTGACGGATGTTTGACGGATGTTTGACGGATATTTGACGGATGTTTGATGGATGTTTGACGGATGTTTGACGGATGTTTGACGGATGTTTGATGGATGTTTGACGGATGTTTGACGGATGTTTGACGGATGTTTGATGGATGTTTGATGGATGTTTGACAGATGTTTGACGGTTGTTAAATGGATGTTTGACGGATGTTTGACGGATGTTTGACGGATGTTTGACGGATGTTTGATGGATGTTTGACGGATGTTTGACGGATGTTTGACGGATGTTTGACGGATATTTGACGGATGTTTGATGGATGTTTGACGGATGTTTGACGGATGTTTGACGGATGTTTGATGGATGTTTGACGGATGTTTGACGGATGTTTGACGGATGTTTGATGGATGTTTGATGGATGTTTGACAGATGTTTGACGGTTGTTAAATGGATGTTTGACGGATGTTTGACGGATGTTTGACGGATGTTTGACGGATGTTTGATGGATGTTTGACGGATGTTTGACGGATGTTTGACGGATATTTGACGGATGTTTGATGGATGTTTGACGGATGTTTACGGATGTTTGACGTATGTTTGACGGATGTTTGACGGATGTTTGACGGATGTTTGAAGGATGTTTGATGGATGTTTGATGGATGTTTGACAGATGTTTGACGGTTGTTAAATGGATGTTTGATGGATGTTTGACGGATGTTAAATGGATGTTTGATGGATGTTTGACGGATGTTTGACGGATGTTTGACGGATGTTTGACGGATGTTTGACGGATGTTTGATGGATGTTTGACGGATGTTTGACGGATGTTTGACGGATATTTGACGGATGTTTGATGGATGTTTGACGGATGTTTGACGGATGTTTGACGGATGTTTGACGGATGTTTGACGGATGTTTGACGGATGTTTGACGGTTGTTTGACGGATGTTTGACGGATGTTTGACGGATGTTTGACGGATGTTTGATGGATATTTGACGGATGTTTGACGGATGTTTGACGGATGTTTGACGGTGGTTTGATAGATGTTTGACGGATGTTTGACGGTTGTTTGATGGATGTTTGACGGATGTTTGACGGATGTTTGACGGATGTTTGACGGATGTTTGACGGATGTTTGACGGATGTTTGACGGTTGTTTGACAGATGTTTGATGGATGTTTGACGGATGTTTGACAGATGTTTGACGGATATTTGACGGATGTTTGATGGATGTTTGACGGATGTTTGACGGATGTTTGACGTATGTTGGACGGATGTTTGACGGATGTTTGACGGATGTTTGAAGGATGTTTGATGGATGTTTGATGGATGTTTGACAGATGTTTGACGGATGTTTGACGGATGTTTGACGGATGTTTGATGGATGTTTGACGGATGTTTGACGGATGTTTGACGGATGTTTGACGGATGTTTGATGGATGTTTGACGGATGTTTGACGGATGTTTGACGGATGTTTGATGGATGTTTGACGGATGTTTGACGGATGTTTGACGGATGTTTGACGGATGTTTGACGGATGTTTGACGGATGTTTGATGGATGTTTGACGGATGTTTGACGGATGTTTGACGGATATTTGACGGATGTTTGATGGATGTTTGACGGATGTTTGACGGATATTTGACGTATGTTTGACGGATGTTTGACGGATGTTTGACGGATGTTTGAAGGATGTTTGATGGATGTTTGGTGGATGTTTGACAGATGTTTGACGGTTGTTAAATGGATGTTTGATGGATGTTTGACGGATGTTAAATGGATGTGTGATGGATGTTTGACGGATGTTTGACGGATGTTTGACGGATGTTTGACGGATGTTTGACGGATGTTTGATGGATGTTTGACGGATGTTTGACGGATGTTTGACGGATGTTTGACGGATGTTTGACGGATGTTTGACGGTTGTTTGACAGATGTTTGATGGATGTTTGATGGATGTTTGATGGATGTTTGATGGATGTTTGACAGATGTTTGACGGTTGTTAAATGGATGTTTGATGGATGTTTGACGGATGTTTGACGGATGATTGACGGATGTTTGATGGATGTTTGACGGATGTTTGACGGATGTTTGACGGATATTTGACGGATGTTTGATGGATGTTTGACGGATGTTTGACGGATGTTTGACGTATGTTTGACGGATGTTTGACGGATGTTTGACGGATGTTTGAAGGATGTTTGATGGATGTTTGATGGATGTTTGACAGATGTTTGACGGTTGTTAAATGGATGTTTGATGGATGTTTGACGGATGTTAAATGGATGTTTGATGGATGTTTGACGGATGTTTGACGGATGTTTGACGGATGTTTGACGGATGTTTGACGGATGTTTGATGGATGTTTGACGGATGTTTGACGGATGTTTGACGGATATTTGACGGATGTTTGACGGATATTTGACGGATGTTTGATGGATGTTTGACGGATGTTTGACGGATGTTTGACGGATGTTTGACGGATGTTTGACGGATGTTTGACGGATGTTTGACGGTTGTTTGACGGATGTTTGACGGATGTTTGACGGATGTTTGATGGATATTTGACGGATGTTTGACGGATGTTTGACGGATGTTTGACGGATGTTTGATAGATGTTTGACGGATGTTTGACGGTTGTTTGAAGGATGTTTGACGGATGTTTGACGGATGTTTGACGGATGTTTGACGGATATTTGACGGATGTTTGACGGATGTTTGACGGTTGTTTGACAGATGTTTGACGGATGTTTGACGGATGTTTGACGGATGTTTGACGGATGTTTGATGGATGTTTGACGGTTGTTTGACGGATGTTTGACGGATGTTTGACGGATGTTTGACGGATGTTTGACGGATGTTTGACGGATGTTTGACGGATGTTTGACGGATGTTTGACGGATGTTTGACGGATGTTTGACGGATGTTTGACGGATGTTTGACAGATGTTTGATGGATGTTTGACGGATGTTTGACGGATGTTTGAAGGATGTTTGACGGATGTTTGATAGATGTTTGACGGATGTTTGACGGATGTTTGATGGATGTTTGACGGATGTTTGACGGATGTTTGACGGATGTTTGACGGATGTTTGACGGATGTTTGACAGATGTTTGATGGATGTTTGACGGATGTTTGACGGATGTTTGACGGATGTTTGACGGATGTTTGACGGATATTTGACGGATGTTTGACGAATGTTTGACGGATGTTTGACGGATGTTTGACAGATGTTTGATGGATGTTTGACGGATGTTTGACGGATGTTTGACGGATGTTTGACGGTTGTTTGACGGATGTTTGACGGATGTTTGACGGATGATTGACGGATGTTTGACGGATGTTTGACGGATGTTTGATGGATGTTTGACGGATGTTTGACGGATGTTTGATGGATATTTGACGGATGTTTGACGGATGTTTGACGGATGTTTGACGGATGTTTGATAGATGTTTGACGGATGTTTGACGGATGTTTGATGGATGTTTGACGGATGTTTGACGGATGTTTGACGGATGTTTGACGGATGTTTGACAGATGTTTGATGGATGTTTGACGGATGTTTGACGGATGTTTGACGGATGTTTGACGGATGTTTGACGGATGTTCGGATGTTTGATGGATGTTTGACAGATGTTTGATGGATGTTTGACGGATGTTTGATGGATGTTTGATGGATGTTTGACGGATGTTTGACGGTTGTTTGACGGATGTTTGATGGATGTTTGATGGATGTTTGACGGATGTTTGACGGATGTTTGACGGATGTTTGATGGATGTTTGACGGATGTTTGATGGATGTTTGACGGATGTTTGATGGATGTTTGACGGATGTTTGATGGATGTTTGACGGATGTTTGACGGATGTTTGACGGATGTTTGACGGATGTTTGACGGATGTTTGATGGATGTTTGACGGATGTTTGATGGATGTTTGACGAATGTTTGATGGATGTTTGACGGATGTTTGATGGATGTTTGATGGATGTTTGATGGATGTTTGACGGATGTTTGACGGATGTTTGACGGATGTTTGACGGATGTTTGACGGATGTTTGACGGATGTTTGACGGATGTTTGACAGATGTTTGACGGTTGTTAAATGGATGTTTGATGGATGTTTGACGGATGTTTGACGGATGATTGACGGATGTTTGACAGATGTTTGACGGTTGTTAAATGGATGTTTGATGGATGTTTGACGGATGTTTGACGGATGTTTGACGGATGTTTGACGGATGTTTGATGGATGTTTGATGGATGTTTGACAGATGTTTGACGGTTGTTAAAAGGATGTTTGATGGATGTTTGATGGATGTTTGACGGATTTTTGACGGATGTTTGACGGATGTTTGACGGATGTTTGACGGATGTTTGACGGATGTTTGACGGATGTTTGACGGATGTTTGACATATGTTTGACGGATGTTTGACAGATGTTTGACGGTTGTTAAATGGATGTTTGATGGATGTTTGACGGATGTTTGACGGATGTTTGACGGATGTTTGACAGATGTTTGACGGTTGTTAAATGGATGTTTGATGGATGTTTGACGGATGTTGGACGGATGCTTGACGGATGTTTGACAGATGTTTGACGGTTGTTAAATGGATGTTTGATGGATGTTTGACGGATGTTTGACGGATGTTTGACGGATGTTTGACGGGTGTTTGACGGATGTTCGATGGATGTTTGACGGATGTTTGACGGATGTTTGATGGATGTTTGATGGATGTTTGACAGATGTTTGACGGTTGTTAAAAGGATGTTTGATGGATGTTTGATGTATGTTTGACGGATGTTTGACGGATGTTTGACGGATGTTTGACGGATGTTTGACGGATGTTTGACATATGTTTGACGGATGTTTGACGGATGTTTGACGGATGTTTGACGGATGTTTAGCGGATGTTTGACGGATGTTTGATGGATGTTTGACGGATGTTTGACGGATGTTTGACGGATGTATGACGGATGTTTGATGGATGTTTGATGGATGTTGGTTGGATGTTTGATGTATGTTTGACGGATGTTTGACGGATGTTTGACGGATGTTTGACGGATGTTTGACGGATGTTTGACATATGTTTGACGGATGTTTGACGGATGTTTGACGGATGTTTGACGGATGTTTACCGGATGTTTGACGGATGTTTGACGGATGTTTGACGGATGTTTGACGGATGTTTGACGGATGTATGACGGATGTTTGATGGATGTTTGATGGATGTTGGTTGGATGTTTGATGAATGTTTGACGGATGTTTGACGGATGTTTGACGGATGTTTGACGGATGTTTGACGGATGTTTGACGGATGTTTGACGGATGTTTGATGGATGTTTGATGGATGTTTGACAGATGTTTGACGGTTGTTTGACGGATGTTTGAGGGATGTTTGATGGATGTTTGACGGATGTTTGACGGATGTTTGACGGGTGTTTGATGGATGTTTGACGGATGTTTGATGGATGTTTGACGGATGTTTGATGGATGTTTGACGGATGTTTGATGGATGTTTGATGGATGTTTGACGGATGTTTGATAGATGTTTGACGAATGTTTGACGGATGTTTGATAGATGTTTGACGGATGTTTAACGGATGTTTGACGGATGTTTGATGGATGTTTGACGGATGTTTGACGGTTGTTTGACGGATGTTTAACGGATGTTTGACGGATGTTTGACGGATGTTTGGTTGCTAAGCTGAAATCTTCTTTGATTGAAACGCAAGCCAAGTCCAATTACGACTAAACTGTTTTATTTAAAGTTAATACAAACTATAACTTACATTATATGACAATCATACTTTAGCACTAATACAAATACTTAATCAGTCAAGGTATATAAATAATATATAATTAGTTGATGATAGGATGATCGATGACGTCTCGATAAGGTTGTTGATTACAGGGTGCTCCATAGTACTCCCCTTCCAGTAGTTGTGCTGAATCAACTGCGATTGGTTCGAAATCTTACTTTTCTTCCATATCTGGTTGTGTAATCTCGTTGACCACTGTCTTGATTTGTTGAAGTTTGTTGTTGCTCTTGGTTTTCGACATTATTTTCTTCAAATCCAAAGGCTGCCTTCAGCCTATCTATTGAGATGTTGACGTTTTTCCCATTTTTTCAATTGTGTAGTATTTTGTTGATCGTTTGATAATTCGATAAGGTCCAGAGTATGGTGGATGAAGAGGTGGTTTCACCGCATCGTTCCGTATGAAAACATGGCTCGCCCTTGGAAGATCTTTCTGAAGAAAAAAGTGTTTGTTAGAATGATTTGAAGTTTCATTAAATTTTATGTAAGACATAGAAATTCGTAAGGATTTTAAAAAATCTGAATAATTTTCGTTTTGTTTTTTGGGTTGGAAAAAGCCACCTGGAATCGTTAGGTTGGTACCAAATAACATTTCTGCAACACTCGCTTTGATATCCTCCTTATGTACAGTACGAAGTCCTAACAGAACGGTTGGGAGGACGTCGGCCCAATTGGTGGAAGTGTGGCATTTGATAGCTGACTTGAGCGTACGGTGCCATCGCTCCACGAGACCATTTGATTCCGGATGATATGGCGTTGTTCGCAAATGTTTGATGCCAAGTGTTTTTGACATTTCTTTAAACAGCTCGCTCTCAAACTGTCTTCCTTGGTCTGTCGTGATTCGTTCAGGGATGCCATATCGGCAAATCCAAGTAGAGTAGAGTGCGCGGCAAATCGTCTCTGCGGTGATGTCTTCAATTGGCACTACCTCTGGCCACCTCGAAAATCTGTCGATCATCGTTAAACAATAACGGAATCCTCTCGAAGGAGGCAGAGGGCCAACGATGTCGATGTTTATATGCTGAAATCGGTTATCTGTTTTGTTGTACGTACCTATAGGCGTCACATTATGTCGGGAGATTTTACTTCGTTGGCAAGGTAGACATGATTTGGACCAGAATCTGCATTCTTTTTTCATGTTTGGCCATACAAATCTTTCGCTCACCATTTTCGTTGTAGCTCGAACACCAGGGTGTGCCATATTATGCACACTGTTGAATGCTGCTCGCTTGAGTTCATCTGTGATGTATGGGCGAATATTTTCCATGGATGTGTCGCAATAGATGGTTAGCTTGTCGTGACCAGGAACGGGGAACTTCTTCAATTTCAATGATGTTGATTTGTCATCTATGAGACGCTTCAGTTCGTTGTCCGATTGCTGGAATTTAGAAAGAAGGCTATAATCGATGGTGTCGTATGATGTTATTGCTTCGATCCGCGACAGGGTGTCAGCAACGACATTTTCACTTCCACGCAGGTAACGCACATCAGTTGAAAATTGGCTTATGTACTCCAGGTACCTTCGTTGCCTTGGTGAGGCTTTTTCAGATTTCTGTACAAAAGCGTAGGTGAGTGGCTTGTGATCTGTAAAGATAACAAAACTACGGCCTTCAAGCATATGTTGAAAATACTTTACCCCAGAATATGCACCATAAAGTTCTCGATCGTAGGTGCTGAATCGACTTTGGGATGGTGTAAGCTTGCGAGAAAAAAATCCAAGCGGACGCCAAGACTTTCTTTCGAGTTGTTGTAGTACAGCTCCTATAGCCATATCGGACGCGTCGACCATTAACGCAAGTTTGGCTGATGCTTTAGGATGACACAAAGTAGTAGCTTCGGCTAACGACTGCTTGCAGTTTTCAAAAGCTTCTGAGATTTCACTGTTCCACTCTATGGGTGTTCGGTCGTTCTTTTTGTTGCCTTTTATCAATGTTTGGAGTACCGCTTGAGATTTAACCGCGTTTGGTATGAAGCGGCGATAAAAGTTGATCATGGCGAGGAATCGACGAAGTTCGCTAACATGCTTTGGAGGAGAAAATTTTTTGACAGCATTTACCTTTTCTAGTAATGGTTTGATTCCTTCAGCGCTAACAGCGTGGCCAAGAAAACGCACTTCTGGCTGTCCAAATTGACACTTGTCAACGTTGATGACGAGTCCATAATGTTGAAGGCGATCGAATACTATTCGGAGATGACTTTTGTGCTCTTCCTCGTTACGCGATGCGATGAGAATATCATCGATGTAGGCTCGTGCAAATGGAAAATCTCGTAGGATGTCGTCAACAAACCTTTGAAAAGATTGTCCCGCGTTGCGGAGTCCAAAGGGCATGCGTGGGAACTCATATAGCCCAAACGGAGTGATGATGGCCGTCTTTTCGATGTCACACTCTTCCACGGGTATTTGGTTGTATGCACGTTGCAAATCCAAGGTGGTGAAAATTTGTTGACCGTCTAAAAAGTTGGTAAAATCGTGCACGTGGGGTACAGGGTACCTGTCTGGGATGGTTACAGCATTTAGAGACCGGTAGTCACCACATGGCCGCCATTCTCCATTTGCTTTTTGCACCATATGCAAGGGACTGGCCCATGGGCTTTTCGATGGGCGACAAATACCTTGTTCCATCATTTGCTGGAACTCAGCCTTCGCAATTTGTAGCATCTTCGGGCACAATCGTCTGGCATTTGAATGCGTTGGTGGTCCTTTGGTGAGTATATGATGGGTCACCTTCGATGCGATGGAACTTGAAATTTGTATCGGGGATGGTCGCGTTATCTTCTTGAACTCTAGAAGAATTGTATAATATGGATTACTGCATGAAATATTTGTTATATTTAGAGAGCTTTCTTTAGTTAATATACCACAAGATTTTAATGAAGTTTTGTTGTCGATCAAACGTTTATTTTTAATGTCCACCAATATATCAAAAAAACTAAGGAAATCCGCACCTATGATCGGACGACTTACATCAGCGATAACAAAAGTCCACCTAAAATTTCGACGAAGACCTAGAGATAAATTGATTGTTTTTTCTCCGAAGGTTTTAATGTTTGTGTTGTTAGCAGCGTATAAAAAATTAAGAGTACTGTTTTGTCTTTTCTGTTGCACAGTTGGTGGGATAACGGAGATGTCAGCGCCTGTGTCGATGAGGTACTTTATGTGTGTGGTGGGATCGGTTATGAAAAGGCGGCGACTAGATTGGCTGCTGTCACGTGCCGCATCGAGTGACAAGCCTGTTAGTTTTCCCGTTTTTTCAATGCTCTGTTGAAAGAACATGGAGAACGGCACTTTCTCGCTTTCGCACCATGTGTATTGTGAAACCAGCAATAATCTTGGTCATTAATGTTTCTGGAGTTTACACGACGAAACTTTGTTCGATGTCTTGACGATGAACGAGATGGTCGATCTTGATGGCGATGGACTGCTGACACATTGCACTGTAACTCTTCGATTTGCTTCGTTAGTTGTGCAATTTGAGCTTCCAGAGATGAAGTTGATTTCGTACTTACAGTGGCTGCGTATGAATTCCCACTCACTTCGGCGATCTTATCTGCAAGAACGGATAGTTCTGTTAGATTTTCGTTGCTTACCATGATGATGCTTTGCATGTGCTGAGGAAGACGTTGTAACCACAATGACTTGAGCAGCTCGTCGTTTACGTTGGTACCAGCCACGTCCTTCAATTCTCGCAGTAAGGCAGATGGCTTTTTATCTCCAAGTTCGATTTCTTGAAGCAATTTTCGAAGACGAATCTGCTCTGAGTCTGCATATTGAGCAATCAATCTGTCCTTCAATGTCTCGTACAGGTTCTCCTTCGGTGGATCTAGGATAATGTCGCTTACCTGTGCTAATACATTGCTTTCGATTGCTGCAACGATGGTGTGGTATTTGGTTATGTCGCTCTTAATACCCGATGTATAAAATTGTGACTCGACCTGCTTAAACCAAAGATCTGGTCGTACCTTCCAAAATGCGGGGATTTTTGTCGAAATTTTGATGTTGGATATTTTAGATAATTCGCTGTTATTTTCCTCAATATGTTCTTTAATCGGTAGAGTTCCTTTGGGATCATCTTCAGCCATATCGATAGGAAAAAAACTATTTGCGTTCGTTTTTAGTCGTCGGGGTCACCAATGTGGAGGTTGCTAAGCTGAAATCTTCTTTGATTGAAACGCAAGCCAAGTCCAATTACGACTAAACTGTTTTATTTAAAGTTAATACAAACTATAACTTACATTATATGACAATCATACTTTAGCACTAATACAAATACTAAATCAGTCAAGGTATATAAATAATATATAATTAGTTGATGATAGGATGATCGATGACGTCTCGATAAGGTTGTTGATTACAGGGTGCTCCATAGACTGATGCTTGACGGATGTTTGACGGATGTTTGACGGATGTTTGACGGATGTTTGACGGATGTTTGATGGATGTTTGACGGATGTTTGACGGATGTTTGACGGATGTTTGACGGATGTTTGATGGATGTTTGACGGATGTTTGACGGAGGTTTGATGGATGTTTGACGGATGTTTGACGGATGTTTGACGGATGTTTGACGGATGTTTGACAGATGTTTGATGGATGTTTGACGGATGTTTGACGGATGTTTGACGGATGTTTACCGGATGTTTGACGGATGTTTGACGGATGTTTGACGGTTGTTTGACGGATGTTTGACGGATGTTTGACGGATGTTTGACGGATGTTTGACGGATGTTTGATGGATGTTTGACGGATGTTTGATGGATGTTTGACGGATGTTTGACGGATGTTTGATGGATGTTTGACGGATGTTTGATGGATGTTTGATGGACGTTTGACGGATGTTTGATAGATGTTTGACGGATGTTTGACGGATGTTTGATAGATGTTTGACGGATGTTTGACGGATGTTTGACGGATGTTTGACGGATGTTTGACGGATGTTTGACGGATGTTTGACGGATGTTTGACGGATGTTTGACATATGTTTGACGGATGTTTGACAGATGTTTGACGGTTGTTAAATGGATGTTTGATGGATGTTTGACGGATGTTTGACGGATGTTTGACGGATGTTTGACGGATGTTTGATGGATGTTTGATGGATGTTTGACAGATGTTTGACGGTTGTTAAAAGGATGTTTGATGGATGTTTGATGGATGTTTGACGGATGTTTGACGGATGTTTGACGGATGTTTGACGGATGTTTGACGGATGTTTGACGGATGTTTGACATATGTTTGTTCTGGTTTTCAGTTTTGGAAAGCTCTAGAAAATATCTGTCCAAAAGAAATTTTTTTTTTTTTTTGACATTTGGTTTAGGAGTTATCGCCATCCAAAGACATCAAGGTAGGTAGCTTTGGGGCAGAAAATCAGTAAAATCACTTTGGATGCGAATATTTCCTTAACCAGATCATGAAAAAAAATTTGGCTTGGATTTATGCATTGGGTTTGAATAGACTTTTCCAAAAAGGTATGTCATGATTTATTTCATTGACTTTTTAAAAAAAGTGATTTTTTTTTGAAAAAAATGGCAAGGGGGCAGTGCAAATATCTAATGAACTAAACGTTGCAAAAGCGTTTGGTTTTCAGTAACGGATAGGTTTTGAATAGAGAATTTAGAAATTGAAAACCGAAACAATTTGGAAGTCTTAATGGCGAAAATATCTCTATCCAAAGGCGTTTTAATGCTAGTAAATCAAAAAACGCAAAAAATAAAATATCACTTTGGAAGCTTATATTTTGAAAACCAGATATCATAGAAGGTTCTGGTTTTCAGTTTTGGAAAGCTCTAGAAAATGTCTGTAAGAAAAATTTTTTTTTTTTTTTTTTGGACATTTGGTTTAGGAGTTATCGCCATCCAAAGACATCAAGGTAGGTAGCTTTGGGGCAGAAAATCAGTAAAATCACTTTGGATGCGAATATTTCCTTAAAGAGATCATGAAAAAAAATTTGGCTTGGATTTATGCATTGGGTTTGAATAGACTTTTCCAAAAAGGTATGTCATGATTTATTTCATTGACTTTTTAAAAAAAGTGATTTTTTTTTGAAAAAAATGGCAAGGGGGCAGTGCAAATATCTAATGAACTAAACGTTGCAAAAGCGTTTGGTTTTCAGTAACGGATAGGTTTTGAATAGAGAATTTAGAAATTGAAAACCGAAACAATTTGGAAGTCTTAATGGCGAAAATATCTCTATCCAAAGGCGTTTTAATGCTAGTAAATCAAAAAACGCAAAAAATAAAATATCACTTTGGAAGCTTATATTTTGAAAACCAGATACCATAGAAGGTTCTGGTTTTCAGTTTTGGAAAGCTCTAGAAAATGTCTGTAAGAAAAATTTTTTTTTTTTTTTTTTGGACATTTGGTTTAGGAGTTATCGCCATCCAAAGACATCAAGGTAGGTAGCTTTGGGGCAGAAAATCAGTAAAATCACTTTGGATGCGAATATTTCCTTAACCAGATCATGAAAAAAAATTTGGCTTGGATTTATGCATTGGGTTTGAATAGACCTTTCCAAAAAGGTATATCATGATTTATTTCATTGACTTTTTAAAAAAAGTGATTTTTTTTTGAAAAAAATGGCAAGGGGGTAGTCCATGCTTTTTTTCGGATTTCATGAAAAAAATTTATGATGAAATTTTTACATTTTTGGAAAGGTGTGTTCATTTCCTATTCAGCACTGAAGACCGCAACAATTTTGAAAGCTCGGTTCGTTAGTTATTCGCATAAAACGGATTGCGTTGAAACTGCATAAAAATTACTTTCAGTGCAAATATCTAATGAACTAAACGTTGCAAAAGCGTTTGGTTTTCAGTAACGGGTAGGTTTTGAATAGAGAATTTAGAAATAGAAAACCGAAACAATTTGAAAGGCTTAATGGCAAAAATATCTCTATCCAAAGGCGTTTTAATGCTAGTAAATCAAAAAACGCAAAAAATAAAATATCACTTTGGAAGCGTATATTTTGAAAACCAGATATCATAGAAGGTTCTGGTTTTCAGTTTTGGAAAGCTCTAGAAAATTTCTGTCCAAAAAAATTTTTTTTTTTTTTTTTTGGACATTTGGTTTAGGAGCTATCGCCATCCAAAGACATCAAGGTAGGTAGCTTTGGGGCAGAAAATCAGTAAAATCACTTTGGATGCGAATATTTCCTTAACCAGATCATGAAAAAAAATTTGGCTTGGATTTATGCATTGGGTTTGAATAGACCTTTCCAAAAAGGTATGTCATGATTTATTTCATTGACTTTTTAAAAAAAGTGATTTTTTTTTTGAAAAAAACGGCAAGGGGGTAGTCCATGCTTTTTTTCGGATTTCATGAAAAAATTTTATAATGAAATTTTTACATTTTTGGAAAGGTGTGTTCATTTCCTATTCAGCACTGAAGACCGCAACAATTTTGAAAGCTCGGTTCGTTAGTGATTCGCATAAAACGGATTGCGTTGAAACTGCATAAAAATTACTTTCAGTGCAAATATCTAATGAACTAAACGTTGCAAAAGCGTTTGGTTTTCAGTAACGGATAGGTTTTGAATAGAGAATTTAGGAATTGAAAACCGAAACAATTTGGAAGTCTTAATGGCGAAAATATCTCTATCCAAAGGCGTTTTAATGCTAGTAAATCAAAAAACGCAAAAAATAAAATATCACTTTGGAAGCGTATATTTTGAAAACCAGATATCATAGAAGGTTCTGGTTTTCAGTTTTGGAAAGCTCTAGAAAATGTCTGTCCAAAAAAATTTTTTTTTTTTTTTGGACATTTGGTTTAGGAGTTATCGCCATCCAAAGACATCAAGGTAGGTAGCTTTGGGGCAGAAAATCAGTAAAATCACTTTGGATGCGAATATTTCCTTAACCAGATCATGAAAAAAAATTTGGCTTGGATTTATGCATTGGGTTTGAATAGACTTTTCCAAAAAGGTATGTCATGATTTATTTCATTGACTTTTTAAAAAAAGTGATTTTTTTTTTTAAAAAACGGCATGCTTTTTTTCGGATTTCATGAAAAAATTTTATAATGACATTTTTACATTTTTGGAAAGGTGTGTTCATTTCCTATTCAGCACTGAAGACCGCAACAATTTTGAAAGCTCGGTTCGTTAGTTATTCGCATAAAACGGATTGCGTTGAAACTGCATAAAAATTACTTTCAGTGCAAATATCTAATGAACTAAACGTTGCAAAAGCGTTTGGTTTTCAGTAACGGATAGGTTTTGAATAAAGAATTTAGAAATTGAAAACCGAAACAATTTGGAAGTCTTAATGGCGAAAATATCTCTATCCAAAGGCGTTTTAATGCTAGTAAATCAAAAAACGCAAAAAATAAAATATCACTTTGGAAGCGTATATTTTGAAAATCAGATATCATAGAAGGTTCTGGTTTTCAGTTTTGAAAAGCTCTAGAAAATGTCTGTCCAAAAAAAATTTTTTTTTTTTTTTTGGACATTTGGTTTAGGAGTTATCGCCATCCAAAGACATCAAGGTAGGTAGCTTTGGGGCAGAAAATCAGTAAAATCACTTTGGATGCGAATATTTCCTTAACCAGATCATGAAAAAAAATTTGGCTTGGATTTATGCATTGGGTTTGAATAGACCTTTCCAAAAAGGTATATCATGATTTATTTCATTGACTTTTTAAAAAAAGTGATTTTTTTTTTAAAAAACGGCATGCTTTTTTTCGGATTTCATGAAAAAATTTTATAATGACATTTTTACATTTTTGGAAAGGTGTGTTCATTTCCTATTCAGCACTGAAGACCGCAACAATTTTGAAAGCTCGGTTCGTTAGTTATTCGCATAAAACGGATTGCGTTGAAACTGCATAAAAATTACTTTCAGTGCAAATATCTAATGAACTAAACGTTGCAAAAGCGTTTGGTTTTCAGTAACGGATAGGTTTTGAATAGAAAATTTAGAAATTGAAAACCGAAACAATTTGGAAGTCTTAATGGCGAAAATATCTCTATCCAAAGGCGTTTTAATGCTAGTAAATCAAAAAACGCAAAAAATAAAATATCACTTTGGAAGCGTATATTTTGAAAATCAGATATCATAGAAGGTTCTGGTTTTCAGTTTTGAAAAGCTCTAGACTCTAGTGGAAAGGTGTGTTCATTTCCTATTCAGCACTGAAGACCGCAACAATTTTGAAAGCTCGGTTCGTTAGTTATTCGCATAAAACGGATTGCGTTGAAACTGCATAAAAATTACTTTCAGTGCAAATATCTAATGAACTAAACGTTGCAAAAGCGTTTGGTTTTCAGTAACGGGTAGGTTTTGAATAGAGAATTTAGAAATTGAAAACCGAAACAATTTGGAAGGCTTAATGGCAAAAATATCTCTATCCAAAGGCGTTTTAATGCTAGTAAATCAAAAAACGCAAAAAATAAAATATCACTTTGGAAGCGTATATTTTGAAAACCAGATATCATAGAAGGTTCTGGTTTTCAGTTTTGGAAAGCTCTAGAAAATTTCTGTCCAAAAAAATTTTTTTTTTTTTTTTGGACATTTGGTTTAGGAGTTATCGCCATCCAAAGACATCAAGGTAGGTAGCTTTGGGGCAGAAAATCAGTAAAATCATTTTGGATGCGAATATTTCCTTAACCAGATCATGAAAAAAAATTTGGCTTGGATTTATGCATTGGGTTTGAATAGACCTTTCCAAAAAGGTATGTCATGATTTATTTCATTGACTTTTTAAAAAAAGTGATTTTTTTTTTGAAAAAAACGGCAAGGGGGTAGTCCATGCTTTTTTTCGGATTTCATGAAAAAATTTTATAATGAAATTTTTACATTTTTGGAAAGGTGTGTTCATTTCCTATTCAGCACTGAAGACCGCAACAATTTTGAAAGCTCGGTTCGTTAGTGATTCGCATAAAACGGATTGCGTTGAAACTGCATAAAAATTACTTTCAGTGCAAATATCTAATGAACTAAACGTTGCAAAAGCGTTTGGTTTTCAGTAACGGATAGGTTTTGAATAGAGAATTTAGGAATTGAAAACCGAAACAATTTGGAAGTCTTAATGGCGAAAATATCTCTATCCAAAGGCGTTTTAATGCTAGTAAATCAAAAAACGCAAAAAATAAAATATCACTTTGGAAGCGTATATTTTGAAAACCAGATATCATAGAAGGTTCTGGTTTTCAGTTTTGGAAAGCTCTAGAAAATGTCTGTCCAAAAAAAATTTTTTTTTTTTTTTTGGACATTTGGTTTAGGAGTTATCGCCATCCAAAGACATCAAGGTAGGTAGCTTTGGGGCAGAAAATCAGTAAAATCACTTTGGATGCGAATATATCCTTAACCAGATCATGAAAAAAAATTTGGCTTGGATTTATGCATTGGGTTTGAATAGACTTTTCCAAAAAGGTATGTCATGATTTATTTCATTGACTTTTTAAAAAAAGTGATTTTTTTTTTTAAAAAACGGCATGCTTTTTTTCGGATTTCATGAAAAAATTTTATAATGACATTTTTACATTTTTGGAAAGGTGTGTTCATTTCCTATTCAGCACTGAAGACCGCAACAATTTTGAAAGCTCGGTTCGTTAGTTATTCGCATAAAACGGATTGCGTTGAAACTGCATAAAAATTACTTTCAGTGCAAATATCTAATGAACTAAACGTTGCAAAAGCGTTTGGTTTTCAGTAACGGATAGGTTTTGAATAGAAAATTTAGAAATTGAAAACCGAAACAATTTGGAAGTCTTAATGGCGAAAATATCTCTATCCAAAGGCGTTTTAATGCTAGTAAATCAAAAAACGCAAAAAATAAAATATCACTTTGGAAGCGTATATTTTGAAAATCAGATATCATAGAAGGTTCTGGTTTTCAGTTTTGAAAAGCTCTAGAAAATGTCTGTCCAAAAAAAATTTTTTTTTTTTTTGGACATTTGGTTTAGGAGCTATCGCCATCCAAAGACATCAAGGTAGGTAGCTTTGGGGCAGAAAATCAGTAAAATCACTTTGGATGCGAATATTTCCTTAACCAGATCATGAAAAAAAATTTGGCTTGGATTTATGCATTGGGTTTGAATAGACCTTTCCAAAAAGGTATATCATGATTTATTTCATTGACTTTTTAAAAAAAGTGATTTTTTTTTTTAAAAAACGGCAGCTTTTTTTCGGATTTCATGAAAAAATTTTATAATGACATTTTTACATTTTTGGAAAGGTGTGTTCATTTCCTATTCAGCACTGAAGACCGCAACAATTTTGAAAGCTCGGTTCGTTAGTTATTCGCATAAAACGGATTGCGTTGAAACTGCATAAAAATTACTTTCAGTGCAAATATCTAATGAACTAAACGTTGCAAAAGCGTTTGGTTTTCAGTAACGGGTAGGTTTTGAATAGAGAATTTAGAAATAGAAAACCGAAACAATTTGGAAGGCTTAATGGCAAAAATATCTCTATCCAAAGGCGTTTTAATGCTAGTAAATCAAAAAACGCAAAAAATAAAATATCACTTTGGAAGCGTATATTTTGAAAACCAGATATCATAGAAGGTTCTGGTTTTCAGTTTTGGAAAGCTCTAGAAAATTTCTGTCCAAAAAAATTTTTTTTTTTTTTTTGGACATTTGGTTTAGGAGTTATCGCCATCCAAAGACATCAAGGTAGGTAGCTTTGGGGCAGAAAATCAGTAAAATCATTTTGGATGCGAATATTTCCTTAACCAGATCATGAAAAAAAATTTGGCTTGGATTTATGCATTGGGTTTGAATAGACCTTTCCAAAAAGGTATGTCATGATTTATTTCATTGACTTTTTAAAAAAAGTGATTTTTTTTTTGAAAAAAACGGCAAGGGGGTAGTCCATGCTTTTTTTCGGATTTCATGAAAAAATTTTATAATGAAATTTTTACATTTTTGGAAAGGTGTGTTCATTTCCTATTCAGCACTGAAGACCGCAACAATTTTGAAAGCTCGGTTCGTTAGTGATTCGCATAAAACGGATTGCGTTGAAACTGCATAAAAATTACTTTCAGTGCAAATATCTAATGAACTAAACGTTGCAAAAGCGTTTGGTTTTCAGTAACGGATAGGTTTTGAATAGAGAATTTAGGAATTGAAAACCGAAACAATTTGGAAGTCTTAATGGCGAAAATATCTCTATCCAAAGGCGTTTTAATGCTAGTAAATCAAAAAACGCAAAAAATAAAATATCACTTTGGAAGCGTATATTTTGAAAACCAGATATCATAGAAGGTTCTGGTTTTCAGTTTTGGAAAGCTCTAGAAAATGTCTGTCCAAAAAAATTTTTTTTTTTTTTTTGGACATTTGGTTTAGGAGTTATCGCCATCCAAAGACATCAAGGTAGGTAGCTTTGGGGCAGAAAATCAGTAAAATCACTTTGGATGCGAATATTTCCTTAACCAGATCATGAAAAAAAATTTGGCTTGGATTTATGCATTGGGTTTGAATAGACTTTTCCAAAAAGGTATGTCATGATTTATTTCATTGACTTTTTAAAAAAAGTGATTTTTTTTTTTTAAAAACGGCATGCTTTTTTTCGGATTTCATGAAAAAATTTTATAATGACATTTTTACATTTTTGGAAAGGTGTGTTCATTTCCTATTCAGCACTGAAGACCGCAACAATTTTGAAAGCTCGGTTCGTTAGTTATTCGCATAAAACGGATTGCGTTGAAACTGCATAAAAATTACTTTCAGTGCAAATATCTAATGAACTAAACGTTGCAAAAGCGTTTGGTTTTCAGTAACGGATAGGTTTTGAATAGAAAATTTAGAAATTGAAAACCGAAACAATTTGGAAGTCTTAATGGCGAAAATATCTCTATCCAAAGGCGTTTTAATGCTAGTAAATCAAAAAACGCAAAAAATAAAATATCACTTTGGAAGCGTATATTTTGAAAATCAGATATCATAGAAGGTTCTGGTTTTCAGTTTTGAAAAGCTCTAGAAAATGTCTGTCCAAAAAAAATTTTTTTTTTTTTTTTGGACATTTGGTTTAGGAGCTATCGCCATCCAAAGACATCAAGGTAGGTAGCTTTGGGGCAGAAAATCAGTAAAATCACTTTGGATGCGAATATTTCCTTAACCAGATCATGAAAAAAAATTTGGCTTGGATTTATGCATTGGGTTTGAATAGACCTTTCCAAAAAGGTATATCATGATTTATTTCATTGACTTTTTAAAAAAAGTGATTTTTTTTTTTAAAAAACGGCAGCTTTTTTTCGGATTTCATGAAAAAATTTTATAATGACATTTTTACATTTTTGGAAAGGTGTGTTCATTTCCTATTCAGCACTGAAGACCGCAACAATTTTGAAAGCTCGGTTCGTTAGTTATTCGCATAAAACGGATTGCGTTGAAACTGCATAAAAATTACTTTCAGTGCAAATATCTAATGAACTAAACGTTGCAAAAGCGTTTGGTTTTTAGTAACGGATAGGTTTTGAATAGAGAATTTAGAAATTGAAAACCGAAACAATTTGGAAGTCTTAATGGCGAAAATATCTCTATCCAAAGGCGTTTTAATGTTAGTAAATCAAAAAACGCAAAAAATAAAATATCACTTTGGAAGCGTATATTTTGAAAATCAGATATCATAGAAGGTTCTGGTTTTCAGTTTTGAAAAGCTCTAGAAAATGTCTGTCCAAAAAAAATTTTTTTTTTTTTTTGGACATTTGGTTTAGGAGTTATCGCCATCCAAAGACATCAAGGTAGGTAGCTTTGGGGCAGAAAATCACTTTGGATGCGAATATTTCCTTAACCAGATCATGAAAAAAAATTTGGCTTGGATTTATGCATTGGGTTTGAATAGACTTTTCCAAAAAGGTATGTCATGATTTATTTCATTGACTTTTTAAAAAAAGTGATTTTTTTTTTAAAAAACGGCATGCTTTTTTTCGGATTTCATGAAAAAATTTTATGATGAAATTTTTACATTTTTGGAAAGGTGTGTTCATTTCCTATTCAGCACTGAAGACCGCAACAATTTTGAAAGCTCGGTTCGTTAGTTATTCGCATAAAACGGATTGCGTTGAAACTGCATAAAAATTACTTTCAGTGCAAATATCTAATGAACTAAACGTTGCAAAAGCGTTTGGTTTTCAGTAACGGGTAGGTTTTGAATAGAGAATTTAGAAATAGAAAACCGAAACAATTTGGAAGGCTTAATGGCAAAAATATCTCTATCCAAAGGCGTTTTAATGCTAGTAAATCAAAAAACGCAAAAAATAAAATATCACTTTGGAAGCGTATATTTTGAAAACCAGATATCATAGAAGGTTCTGGTTTTCAGTTTTGGAAAGCTCTAGAAAATTTCTGTCCAAACAAATTTTTTTTTTTTTTTTGGACATTTGGTTTAGGAGTTATCGCCATCCAAAGACATCAAGGTAGGTAGCTTTGGGGCAGAAAATCAGTAAAATCATTTTGGATGCGAATATTTCCTTAACCAGATCATGAAAAAAAATTTGGCTTGGATTTATGCATTGGGTTTGAATAGACCTTTCCAAAAAGGTATGTCATGATTTATTTCATTGACTTTTTAAAAAAAGTGATTTTTTTTTTGAAAAAAACGGCAAGGGGGTAGTCCATGCTTTTTTTCGGATTTCATGAAAAAATTTTATGATGAAATTTTTACATTTTTGGAAAGGTGTGTTCATTTCCTATTCAGCACTGAAGACCGCAACAATTTTGCAAGCTCGGTTCGTTAGTGATTCGCATAAAACGGATTGCGTTGAAACTGCATAAAAATTACTTTCAGTGCAAATATCTAATGAACTAAACGTTGCAAAAGCGTTTGGTTTTCAGTAACGGATAGGTTTTGAATAGAGAATTTAGGAATTGAAAACCGAAACAATTTGGAAGTCTTAATGGCGAAAATATCTCTATCCAAAGGCGTTTTAATGCTAGTAAATCAAAAAACGCAAAAAATAAAATATCACTTTGGAAGCGTATATTTTGAAAACCAGATATCATAGAAGGTTCTGGTTTTCAGTTTTGGAAAGCTCTAGAAAATGTCTGTCCAAAAAAATTTTTTTTTTTTTTTTGGACATTTGGTTTAGGAGTTATCGCCATCCAAAGACATCAAGGTAGGTAGCTTTGGGGCAGAAAATCAGTAAAATCACTTTGGATGCGAATATTTCCTTAACCAGATCATGAAAAAAAATTTGGCTTGGATTTATGCATTGGGTTTGAATAGACCTTTCCAAAAAGGTATATCATGATTTATTTCATTGACTTTTTAAAAAAAGTGATTTTTTTTTGAAAAAAACGGCAAGGGGGTAGTCCATGCTTTTTTTCGGATTTCATGAAAAAATTTTATGATGAAATTTTTACATTTTTGGAAAGGTGTGTTCATTTCCTATTCAGCACTGAAGACCGCAACAATTTTGAAAGCTCGGTTCGTTAGTTATTCGCATAAAACGGATTGCGTTGAAACTGCATAAAAATTACTTTCAGTGCAAATATCTAATGAACTAAACGTTGCAAAAGCATTTGGTTTTCAGTAACGGATAGGTTTCAAATAGAGAATTTAGAAATTGAAAACCGAAACAATTTGGAAGGCTTAATGGCGAAAATATCTCTATCCAAAGGCGTTTTAATGCTAGTAAATCAAAAAAACGCAAAAAATAAAATATCACTTTGGAAGCGTATATTTTGAAAACCAGATATCATAGAAGGTTCTGGTTTTCAGTTTTGGAAAGCTCTAGAAAATGTCTGTCCAAAAAAAATTTTTTTTTTTTTTTTTGGACATTTGGTTTAGGAGCTATCGCCATCCAAAGACATCAAGGTAGGTAGCTTTGGGGCAGAAAATCAGTAAAATCACTTTGGATGCGAATATTTCCTTAACCAGATCATGAAAAAAAATTTGGCTTGGATTTATGCATTGGGTTTGAATAGACCTTTCCAAAAAGGTATGTCATGATTTATTTCATTGACTTTTTAAAAAAAGTGATTTTTTTTTTAAAAAAACGGCAAGGGGGTAGTCCAGGCTTTTTTTCGGATTTCATGAAAAAATTTTATAATGAAATTTTTACATTTTTGGAAAGGTGTGTTCATTTCCTATTCAGCACTGAAGACCGCAACAATTTTGAAAGCTCGGTTCGTTAGTTATTCGCATAAAACGGATTGCGTTGAAACTGCATAAAAATTACTTTCAGTGCAATCTAATGAACTAAACGTTGCAAAAGCGTTTGGTTTTCAGTAACGGATAGGTTTTGAATAGAGAATTTAGAAATTGAAAACCGAAACAATTTGGAAGTCTTAACGGCGAAAATATCTCTATCCAAAGGCGTTTTAATGCTAGTAAATCAAAAAACGCAAAAAATAAAATATCACTTTGGAAGCGTATATTTTGAAAACCAGATATCATAGAAGGTTCTGGTTTTCAGTTTTGGAAAGCTCTAGAAAATGTCTGTCCAAAAAAATTTTTTTTTTTTTTTTTGGACATTTGGTTTAGGAGCTATCGCCATCCAAAGACATCAAGGTAGGTAGCTTTGGGGCAGAAAATCAGTAAAATCACTTTGGATGCGAATATTTCCTTAACCAGATCATGAAAAAAAATTTGGCTTGGATTTATGCATTGGGTTTGAATAGACCTTTCCAAAAAGGTATGTCATGATTTATTTCATTGACTTTTTAAAAAAAGTGATTTTTTTTTTGAAAAAAACGGCAAGGGGGTAGTCCATGCTTTTTTTCGGATTTCATGAAAAAATTTTATAATGAAATTTTTACATTTTTGGAAAGGTGTGTTCATTTCCTATTCAGCACTGAAGACCGCTACAATTTTGAAAGCTCGGTTCGTTAGTGATTCGCATAAAACGGATTGCGTTGAAACTGCATAAAAATTACTTTCAGTGCAAATATCTAATGAACTAAACGTTGCAAAAGCGTTTGGTTTTCAGTAACGGATAGGTTTTAAATAGAGAATTTAGAAATTGAAAACCGAAACAATTTGGAAGTCTTAATGGCGAAAATATCTCTATCCAAAGGCGTTTTAATGCTAGTAAATCAAAAAACGCAAAAAATAAAATATCACTTTGGAAGCGTATATTTTGAAAACCAGATATCATAGAAGGTTCTGGTTTTCAGTTTTGGAAAGCTCTAGAAAATGTCTGTCCAAAAAAAATTTTTTTTTTGGACATTTGGTTTAGGAGTTATCGCCATCCAAAAACATCAAGGTAGGTAGCTTTGGGGCAGAAAATCAGTAAAATCACTTTGGATGCGAATATTTCCTTAACCAGATCATGAAAAAAAATTTGGCTTGGATTTATGCATTGGGTTTGAATAGACCTTTCCAAAAAGGTATATCATGATTTATTTCATTGAGTTTTTAAAAAAAGTGATTTTTTTTTGAAAAAAACGGCAAGGGGGTAGTCCATGCTTTTTTTCGGATTTCATGAAAAAATTTTATGATGAAATTTTTACATTTTTGGAAAGGTGTGTTCATTTCCTATTCAGCACTGAAGACCGCAACAATTTTGAAAGCTCGGTTCGTTAGTTATTCGCATAAAACGGATTGCGTTGAAACTGCATTAAAATTACTTTCAGTGCAAATATCTAATGAACTAAACGTTGCAAAAGCGTTTGGTTTTCAGTAACGGGTAGGTTTTGAATAAAGAATTTAGAAATTGAAAACCGAAACAATTTGGAAGGCTTAATGGCAAAAATATCTCTATCCAAAGGCGTTTTAATGCTAGTAAATCAAAAAACGCAAAAAATAAAATATCACTTTGGAAGCGTATATTTTGAAAACCAGATATCATAGAAGGTTCTGGTTTTCAGTTTTGGAAAGCTCTAGAAAATGTCTGTCCAAAAAAAATTTCTTTTTTTTTTGGACATTTGGTTTAGGAGTTATCGCCATCCAAAGACATCAAGGTAGGTAGCTTTGGGGCAGAAAATCAGTAAAATCACTTTGGATGCGAATATTTCCTTAACCAGATCATGAACAAAAATTTGGCTTGGATTTATGCATTGGGTTTGAATAGACCTTTCCAAAAAGGTATGTCATGATTTATTTCATTGAGTTTTTAAAAAAAGTGATTTTTTTTTGAAAAAAACGGCAAGGGGGTAGTCCATGCTTTTTTTCGGATTTCATGAAAAAATTTTATGATGAAATTTTTACATTTTTGGAAAGGTGTGTTCATTTCCTATTCAGCACTGAAGACCGCAACAATTTTGAAAGCTCGGTTCGTTAGTTATTCGCATAAAACGGATTGCGTTGAAACTGCATAAAAATTACTTTCAGTGCAAATATCTAATGAACTAAACGTTGCAAAAGCGTTTGGTTTTCAGTAACGGGTAGGTTTTGAATAAAGAATTTAGAAATTGAAAACCGAAACAATTTGGAAGGCTTAATGGCAAAAATATCTCTATCCAAAGGCGTTTTAATGCTAGTAAATCAAAAAATGCAAAAAATAAAATATCACTTTGGAAGCGTATATTTTGAAAACCAGATATCATAGAAGGTTCTGGTTTTCAGTTTTGGAAAGCTCTAGAAAATGTCTGTCCAAAAAAAATTTCTTTTTTTTTTTTGGACATTTGGTTTAGGAGTTATTGCCATCCAAAGACATCAAGGTAGGTAGCTTTGGGGCAGAAAATCAGTAAAATCACTTTGGATGCGAATATTTCCTTAACCAGATCATGAAAAAAAATTTGGCTTGGATTTATGCATTGGGTTTGAATAGACCTTTCCAAAAAGGTATGTCATGATTTATTTCATTGACTTTTTAAAAAAAGTGATTTTTTTTTGAAAAAAACGGCAAGGGGGTAGTCCATGCTTTTTTTCGGATTTCATGAAAAAATTTTATGATGAAATTTTTACATTTTTGGAAAGGTGTGTTCATTTCCTATTCAGCACTGAAGACCGCAACAATTTTGAAAGCTCGGTTCGTTAGTTATTCGCATAAAACGGATTGCGTTGAAACTGCATAAAAATTACTTTCAGTGCAAATATCTAATGAACTAAACGTTGCAAAAGCGTTTGGTTTTCAGTAACGGGTAGGTTTTGAATAAAGAATTTAGAAATTGAAAACCGAAACAATTTGGAAGGCTTAATGGCAAAAATATCTCTATCCAAAGGCGTTTTAATGCTAGTAAATCAAAAAATGCAAAAAATAAAATATCACTTTGGAAGCGTATATTTTGAAAACCAGATATCATAGAAGGTTCTGGTTTTCAGTTTTGGAAAGCTCTAGAAAATGTCTGTCCAAAAAAAATTTCTTTTTTTTTTTTGGACATTTGGTTTAGGAGTTATTGCCATCCAAAGACATCAAGGTAGGTAGCTTTGGGGCAGAAAATCAGTAAAATCACTTTGGATGCGAATATTTCCTTAACCAGATCATGAAAAAAAATTTGGCTTGGATTTATGCATTGGGTTTGAATAGACCTTTCCAAAAAGGTATGTCATGATTTATTTCATTGACTTTTTAAAAAAAGTGATTTTTTTTTTGAAAAAAACGGCAAGGGGGTAGTCCATGCTTTTTTTCGGATTTCATGAAAAAATTTTATGATGAAATTTTTACATTTTTGGAAAGGTGTGTTCATTTCCTATTCAGCACTGAAGACCGCAACAATTTTGAAAGCTCGGTTCGTTAGTTATTCGCATAAAACGGATTGCGTTGAAACTGCATAAAAATTACTTTCAGTGCAAATATCTAATGAACTAAACGTTGCAAAAGCGTTTGGTTTTCAGTAACGGGTAGGTTTTGAATAAAGAATTTAGAAATTGAAAACCGAAACAATTTGGAAGGCTTAATGGCAAAAATATCTCTATCCAAAGGCGTTTTAATGCTAGTAAATCAAAAAATGCAAAAAATAAAATATCACTTTGGAAGCGTATATTTTGAAAACCAGATATCATAGAAGGTTCTGGTTTTCAGTTTTGGAAAGCTCTAGAAAATGTCTGTCCAAAAAAAATTTCTTTTTTTTTTTTGGACATTTGGTTTAGGAGTTATTGCCATCCAAAGACATCAAGGTAGGTAGCTTTGGGGCAGAAAATCAGTAAAATCACTTTGGATGCGAATATTTCCTTAACCAGATCATGAACAAAAATTTGGCTTGGATTTATGCATTGGGTTTGAATAGACCTTTCCAAAAAGGTATGTCATGATTTATTTCATTGAGTTTTTAAAAAAAGTGATTTTTTTTTGAAAAAAACGGCAAGGGGGTAGTCCATGCTTTTTTTCGGATTTCATGAAAAAATTTTATGATGAAATTTTTACATTTTTGGAAAGGTGTGTTCATTTCCTATTCAGCACTGAAGACCGCAACAATTTTGAAAGCTCGGTTCGTTAGTTATTCGCATAAAACGGATTGCGTTGAAACTGCATTAAAATTACTTTCAGTGCAAATATCTAATGAACTAAACGTTGCAAAAGCGTTTGGTTTTCAGTAACGGGTAGGTTTTGAATAAAGAATTTAGAAATTGAAAACCGAAACAATTTGGAAGGCTTTATGGCAAAAATATCTCTATCCAAAGGCGTTTTAATGCTAGTAAATCAAAAAACGCAAAAAATAAAATATCACTTTGGAAGCGTATATTTTGAAAACCAGATATCATAGAAGGTTCTGGTTTTCAGTTTTGGAAAGCTCTAGAAAATGTCTGTCCAAAAAAAATTTTTTTTTTTTTTTGGACATTTGGTTTAGGAGTTATCGCCATCCAAAGACATCAAGGTAGGTAGCTTTGGGGCAGAAAATCAGTAAAATCACTTTGGATGCGAATATTTCCTTAACCAGATCATGAAAAAAAATTTGGCTTGGATTTATGCATTGGGTTTGAATAGACCTTTCCAAAAAGGTATGTCATGATTTATTTCATTGAGTTTTTAAAAAAAGTGATTTTTTTTTGAAAAAAACGGCAAGGGGGTAGTCCATGCTTTTTTTCGGATTTCATGAAAAAATTTTATGATGAAATTTTTACATTTTTGGAAAGGTGTGTTCATTTCCTATTCAGCACTGAAGACCGCAACAATTTTGAAAGCTCGGTTCGTTAGTTATTCGCATAAAACGGATTGCGTTGAAACTGCATAAAAATTACTTTCAGTGCAAATATCTAATGAACTAAACGTTGCAAAAGCGTTTGGTTTTCAGTAACGGGTAGGTTTTGAATAAAGAATTTAGAAATTGAAAACCGAAACAATTTGGAAGGCTTAATGGCAAAAATATCTCTATCCAAAGGCGTTTTAATGCTAGTAAATCAAAAAACGCAAAAAATAAAATATCACTTTGGAAGCGTATATTTTGAAAACCAGATATCATAGAAGGTTCTGGTTTTCAGTTTTGGAAAGCTCTAGAAAATGTCTGTCCAAAAAAAATTTCTTTTTTTTTTTTGGACATTTGGTTTAGGAGTTATTGCCATCCAAAGACATCAAGGTAGGTAGCTTTGGGGCAGAAAATCAGTAAAATCACTTTGGATGCGAATATTTCCTTAACCAGATCATGAAAAAAAATTTGGCTTGGATTTATGCATTGGGTTTGAATAGACCTTTCCAAAAAGGTATGTCATGATTTATTTCATTGACTTTTTAAAAAAAGTGATTTTTTTTTGAAAAAAACGGCAAGGGGGTAGTCCATATGCTTTTTTTCGGATTTCATGAAAAAATTTTATGATGAAATTTTTACATTTTTGGAAAGGTGTGTTCATTTCCTATTCAGCACTGAAGACCGCAACAATTTTGAAAGCTCGGTTCGTTAGTTATTCGCATAAAACGGATTGCGTTGAAACTGCATTAAAATTACTTTCAGTGCAAATATCTAATGAACTAAACGTTGCAAAAGCGTTTGGTTTTCAGTAACGGGTAGGTTTTGAATAAAGAATTTAGAAATTGAAAACCGAAACAATTTGGAAGGCTTTATGGCAAAAATATCTCTATCCAAAGGCGTTTTAATGCTAGTAAATCAAAAAACGCAAAAAATAAAATATCACTTTGGAAGCGTATATTTTGAAAACCAGATATCATAGAAGGTTCTGGTTTTCAGTTTTGGAAAGCTCTAGAAAATGTCTGTCCAAAAAAATTTTTTTTTTTTTTTTTGGACATTTGGTTTAGGAGTTATCGCCATCCAAAGACATCAAGGTAGGTAGCTTTGGGGCAGAAAATCAGTAAAATCACTTTGGATGCGAATATTTCCTTAACCAGATCATGAAAAAAAATTTGGCTTGGATTTATGCATTGGGTTTGAATAGACCTTTCCAAAAAGGTATGTCATGATTTATTTCATTGAGTTTTTAAAAAAAGTGATTTTTTTTTGAAAAAAAACGGCAAGGGGGTAGTCCATGCTTTTTTTCGGATTTCATGAAAAAATTTTATGATGAAATTTTTACATTTTTGGAAAGGTGTGTTCATTTCCTATTCAGCACTGAAGACCGCAACAATTTTGAAAGCTCGGTTCGTTAGTTATTCGCATAAAACGGATTGCGTTGAAACTGCATAAAAATTACTTTCAGTGCAAATATCTAATGAACTAAACGTTGCAAAAGCGTTTGGTTTTCAGTAACGGGTAGGTTTTGAATAAAGAATTTAGAAATTGAAAACCGAAACAATTTGGAAGGCTTAATGGCAAAAATATCTCTATCCAAAGGCGTTTTAATGCTAGTAAATCAAAAAATGCAAGAAATAAAATATCACTTTGGAAGCGTATATTTTGAAAACCAGATATCATAGAAGGTTCTGGTTTTCAGTTTTGGAAAGCTCTAGAAAATGTCTGTCCAAAAAAAATTTCTTTTTTTTTTTTGGACATTTGGTTTAGGAGTTATTGCCATCCAAAGACATCAAGGTAGGTAGCTTTGGGGCAGAAAATCAGTAAAATCACTTTGGATGCGAATATTTCCTTAACCAGATCATGAAAAAAAATTTGGCTTGGATTTATGCATTGGGTTTGAATAGACCTTTCCAAAAAGGTATGTCATGATTTATTTCATTGACTTTTTAAAAAAAGTGATTTTTTTTTGAAAAAAACGGCAAGGGGGTAGTCCATGCTTTTTTTCGGATTTCATGAAAAAATTTTATGATGAAATTTTTACATTTTTGGAAAGGTGTGTTCATTTCCTATTCAGCACTGAAGACCGCAACAATTTTGAAAGCTCGGTTCGTTAGTTATTCGCATAAAACGGATTGCGTTGAAACTGCATAAAAATTACTTTCAGTGCAAATATCTAATGAACTAAACGTTGCAAAAGCGTTTGGTTTTCAGTAACGGGTAGGTTTTGAATAAAGAATTTAGAAATTGAAAACCGAAACAATTTGGAAGGCTTAATGGCAAAAATATCTCTATCCAAAGGCGTTTTAATGCTAGTAAATCAAAAAACGCAAAAAATAAAATATCACTTTGGAAGCGTATATTTTGAAAACCAGATATCATAGAAGGTTCTGGTTTTCAGTTTTGGAAAGCTCTAGAAAATGTCTGTCCAAAAAAAATTTCTTTTTTTTTTTTGGACATTTGGTTTAGGAGTTATTGCCATCCAAAGACATCAAGGTAGGTAGCTTTGGGGCAGAAAATCAGTAAAATCACTTTGGATGCGAATATTTCCTTAACCAGATCATGAAAAAAAATTTGGCTTGGATTTATGCATTGGGTTTGAATAGACCTTTCCAAAAAGGTATGTCATGATTTATTTCATTGAGTTTTTAAAAAAAGTGATTTTTTTTTGAAAAAAACGGCAAGGGGGTAGTCCATGCTTTTTTTCGGATTTCATGAAAAAAATTTATGATGAAATTTTTACATTTTTGGAAAGGTGTGTTCATTTCCTATTCAGCACTGAAGACCGCAACAATTTTGAAAGCTCGGTTCGTTAGTTATTCGCATAAAACGGATTGCGTTGAAACTGCATAAAAATTACTTTCAGTGCAAATATCTAATGAACTAAACGTTGCAAAAGCGTTTGGTTTTCAGTAACGGGTAGGTTTTGAATAAAGAATTTAGAAATTGAAAACCGAAACAATTTGGAAGGCTTAATGGCAAAAATATCTCTATCCAAAGGCGTTTTAATGCTAGTAAATCAAAAAACGCAAAAAATAAAATATCACTTTGGAAGCGTATATTTTGAAAACCAGATATCATAGAAGGTTCTGGTTTTCAGTTTTGGAAAGCTCTAGAAAATGTCTGTCCAAAAAAAATTTCTTTTTTTTTTTTGGACATTTGGTTTAGGAGTTATTGCCATCCAAAGACATCAAGGTAGGTAGCTTTGGGGCAGAAAATCAGTAAAATCACTTTGGATGCGAATATTTCCTTAACCAGATCATGAAAAAAAATTTGGCTTGGATTTATGCATTGGGTTTGAATAGACCTTTCCAAAAAGGTATGTCATGATTTATTTCATTGAGTTTTTAAAAAAAGTGATTTTTTTTTGAAAAAAACGGCAAGGGGGTAGTCCATGCTTTTTTTCGGATTTCATGAAAAAATTTTATGATGAAATTTTTACATTTTTGGAAAGGTGTGTTCATTTCCTATTCAGCACTGAAGACCGCAACAATTTTGAAAGCTCGGTTCGTTAGTTATTCGCATAAAACGGATTGCGTTGAAACTGCATTAAAATTACTTTCAGTGCAAATATCTAATGAACTAAACGTTGCAAAAGCGTTTGGTTTTCAGTAACGGGTAGGTTTTGAATAAAGAATTTAGAAATTGAAAACCGAAACAATTTGGAAGGCTTTATGGCAAAAATATCTCTATCCAAAGGCGTTTTAATGCTAGTAAATCAAAAAACGCAAAAAATAAAATATCACTTTGGAAGCGTATATTTTGAAAACCAGATATCATAGAAGGTTCTGGTTTTCAGTTTTGGAAAGCTCTAGAAAATGTCTGTCCAAAAAAAATTTTTTTTTTTTTTTTGGACATTTGGTTTAGGAGTTATCGCCATCCAAAGACATCAAGGTAGGTAGCTTTGGGGCAGAAAATCAGTAAAATCACTTTGGATGCGAATATTTCCTTAACCAGATCATGAAAAAAAATTTGGCTTGGATTTATGCATTGGGTTTGAATAGACCTTTCCAAAAAGGTATGTCATGATTTATTTCATTGAGTTTTTAAAAAAAGTGATTTTTTTTTGAAAAAAACGGCAAGGGGGTAGTCCATGCTTTTTTTCGGATTTCATGAAAAAATTTTATGATGAAATTTTTACATTTTTGGAAAGGTGTGTTCATTTCCTATTCAGCACTGAAGACCGCAACAATTTTGAAAGCTCGGTTCGTTAGTTATTCGCATAAAACGGATTGCGTTGAAACTGCATAAAAATTACTTTCAGTGCAAATATCTAATGAACTAAACGTTGCAAAAGCGTTTGGTTTTCAGTAACGGGTAGGTTTTGAATAAAGAATTTAGAAATTGAAAACCGAAACAATTTGGAAGGCTTAATGGCAAAAATATCTCTATCCAAAGGCGTTTTAATGCTAGTAAATCAAAAAATGCAAAAAATAAAATATCACTTTGGAAGCGTATATTTTGAAAACCAGATATCATAGAAGGTTCTGGTTTTCAGTTTTGGAAAGCTCTAGAAAATGTCTGTCCAAAAAAAATTTCTTTTTTTTTTTTGGACATTTGGTTTAGGAGTTATTGCCATCCAAAGACATCAAGGTAGGTAGCTTTGGGGCAGAAAATCAGTAAAATCACTTTGGATGCGAATATTTCCTTAACCAGATCATGAAAAAAAATTTGGCTTGGATTTATGCATTGGGTTTGAATAGACCTTTCCAAAAAGGTATGTCATGATTTATTTCATTGACTTTTTAAAAAAAGTGATTTTTTTTTTGAAAAAAACGGCAAGGGGGTAGTCCATGCTTTTTTTCGGATTTCATGAAAAAATTTTATGATGAAATTTTTACATTTTTGGAAAGGTGTGTTCATTTCCTATTCAGCACTGAAGACCGCAACAATTTTGAAAGCTCGGTTCGTTAGTTATTCGCATAAAACGGATTGCGTTGAAACTGCATAAAAATTACTTTCAGTGCAAATATCTAATGAACTAAACGTTGCAAAAGCGTTTGGTTTTCAGTAACGGGTAGGTTTTGAATAAAGAATTTAGAAATTGAAAACCGAAACAATTTGGAAGGCTTAATGGCAAAAATATCTCTATCCAAAGGCGTTTTAATGCTAGTAAATCAAAAAATGCAAAAAATAAAATATCACTTTGGAAGCGCATATTTTGAAAACCAGATATCATAGAAGGTTCTGGTTTTCAGTTTTGGAAAGCTCTAGAAAATGTCTGTCCAAAAAAAATTTTCTTTTTTTTTTTGGACATTTGGTTTAGGAGTTATTGCCATCCAAAGACATCAAGGTAGGTAGCTTTGGGGCAGAAAATCAGTAAAATCACTTTGGATGCGAATATTTCCTTAACCAGATCATGAACAAAAATTTGGCTTGGATTTATGCATTGGGTTTGAATAGACCTTTCCAAAAAGGTATGTCATGATTTATTTCATTGAGTTTTTAAAAAAAGTGATTTTTTTTTGAAAAAAACGGCAAGGGGGTAGTCCATGCTTTTTTTCGGATTTCATGAAAAAATTTTATGATGAAATTTTTACATTTTTGGAAAGGTGTGTTCATTTCCTATTCAGCACTGAAGACCGCAACAATTTTGAAAGCTCGGTTCGTTAGTTATTTGCATAAAACGGATTGCGTTGAAACTGCATTAAAATTACTTTCAGTGCAAATATCTAATGAACTAAACGTTGCAAAAGCGTTTGGTTTTCAGTAACGGGTAGGTTTTGAATAGAGAATTTAGAAATTGAAAACCGAAACAATTTGGAAGGCTTAATGGCGAAAATATCTCTATCCAAAGGCGTTTTAATGCTAGTAAATCAAAAAACGCAAAAAATAAAATATCACTTTGGAAGCGTATATTTTGAAAACCAGATATCATAGAAGGTTCTGGTTTTCAGTTTTGGAAAGCTCTAGAAAATGTCTGTCCAAAAAAAATTTCTTTTTTTTTTTTTGGACATTTGGTTTAGGAGTTATCGCCATCCAAAGACATCAAGGTAGGTAGCTTTGGGGCAGAAAATCAGTAAAATCACTTTGGATGCGAATATTTCCTTAACCAGATCATGAAAAAAAATTTGGCTTGGATTTATGCATTGGGTTTGAATAGACCTTTCCAAAAAGGTATGTCATGATTTATTTCATTGAGTTTTTAAAAAAAGTGATTTTTTTTGAAAAAAACGGCAAGGGGGTAGTCCATGCTTTTTTTCGGATTTCATGAAAAAATTTTATGATGAAATTTTTACATTTTTGGAAAGGTGTGTTCATTTCCTATTCAGCACTGAAGACCGCAACAATTTTGAAAGCTCGGTTCGTTAGTTATTCGCATAAAACGGATTGCGTTGAAACTGCATAAAAATTACTTTCAGTGCAAATATCTAATGAACTAAACGTTGCAAAAGCGTTTGGTTTTCAGTAACGGGTAGGTTTTGAATAAAGAATTTAGAAATTGAAAACCGAAACAATTTGGAAGGCTTAATGGCAAAAATATCTCTATCCAAAGGCGTTTTAATGCTAGTAAATCAAAAAACGCAAAAAATAAAATATCACTTTGGAAGCGTATATTTTGAAAACCAGATATCATAGAAGGTTCTGGTTTTCAGTTTTGGAAAGCTCTAGAAAATGTCTGTCCAAAAAAAATTTCTTTTTTTTTTTTGGACATTTGGTTTAGGAGTTATTGCCATCCAAAGACATCAAGGTAGGTAGCTTTGGGGCAGAAAATCAGTAAAATCACTTTGGATGCGAATATTTCCTTAACCAGATCATGAAAAAAAATTTGGCTTGGATTTATGCATTGGGTTTGAATAGACCTTTCCAAAAAGGTATGTTATGATTTATTTCATTGACTTTTTAAAAAAAGTGATTTTTTTTTGAAAAAAACGGCAAGGGGGTAGTCCATGCTTTTTTTCGGATTTCATGAAAAAATTTTATGATGAAATTTTTACATTTTTGGAAAGGTGTGTTCATTTCCTATTCAGCACTGAAGACCGCAACAATTTTGAAAGCTCGGTTCGTTAGTTATTCGCATAAAACGGATTGCGTTGAAACTGCATAAAAATTACTTTCAGTGCAAATATCTAATGAACTAAACGTTGCAAAAGCGTTTGGTTTTCAGTAACGGGTAGGTTTTGAATAAAGAATTTAGAAATTGAAAACCGAAACAATTTGGAAGGCTTAATGGCAAAAATATCTCTATCCAAAGGCGTTTTAATGCTAGTAAATCAAAAAATGCAAAAAATAAAATATCACTTTGGAAGCGTATATTTTGAAAACCAGATATCATAGAAGGTTCTGGTTTTCAGTTTTGGAAAGCTCTAGAAAATGTCTGTCCAAAAAAAATTTCTTTTTTTTTTTTTGGACATTTGGTTTAGGAGTTATTGCCATCCAAAGACATCAAGGTAGGTAGCTTTGGGGCAGAAAATCAGTAAAATCACTTTGGATGCGAATATTTCCTTAACCAGATCATGAACAAAAATTTGGCTTGGATTTATGCATTGGGTTTGAATAGACCTTTCCAAAAAGGTATGTCATGATTTATTTCATTGAGTTTTTAAAAAAAGTGATTTTTTTTTGAAAAAAACGGCAAGGGGGTAGTCCATGCTTTTTTTCGGATTTCATGAAAAAATTTTATGATGAAATTTTTACATTTTTGGAAAGGTGTGTTCATTTCCTATTCAGCACTGAAGACCGCAACAATTTTAAAAGCTCGGTTCGTTAGTTATTCGCATAAAACGGATTGCGTTGAAACTGCATAAAAATTACTTTCAGTGCAAATATCTAATGAACTAAACGTTGCAAAAGCGTTTGGTTTTCAGTAACGGGTAGGTTTTGAATAAAGAATTTAGAAATTGAAAACCGAAACAATTTGGAAGGCTTAATGGCAAAAATATCTCTATCCAAAGGCGTTTTAATGCTAGTAAATCAAAAAATGCAAAAAATAAAATATCACTTTGGAAGCGTATATTTTGAAAACCAGATATCATAGAAGGTTCTGGTTTTCAGTTTTGGAAAGCTCTAGAAAATGTCTGTCCAAAAAAAATTTCTTTTTTTTTTTTTGGACATTTGGTTTAGGAGTTATTGCCATCCAAAGACATCAAGGTAGGTAGCTTTGGGGCAGAAAATCAGTAAAATCACTTTGGATGCGAATATTTCCTTAACCAGATCATGAACAAAAATTTGGCTTGGATTTATGCATTGGGTTTGAATAGACCTTTCCAAAAAGGTATGTCATGATTTATTTCATTGAGTTTTTAAAAAAAGTGATTTTTTTTTGAAAAAAACGGCAAGGGGGTAGTCCATGCTTTTTTTCGGATTTCATGAAAAAATTTTATGATGAAATTTTTACATTTTTGGAAAGGTGTGTTCATTTCCTATTCAGCACTGAAGACCGCAACAATTTTGAAAGCTCGGTTCGTTAGTTATTCGCATAAAACGGATTGCGTTGAAACTGCATTAAAATTACTTTCAGTGCAAATATCTAATGAACTAAACGTTGCAAAAGCGTTTGGTTTTCAGTAACGGGTAGGTTTTGAATAAAGAATTTAGAAATTGAAAACCGAAACAATTTGGAAGGCTTTATGGCAAAAATATCTCTATCCAAAGGCGTTTTAATGCTAGTAAATCAAAAAACGCAAAAAATAAAATATCACTTTGGAAGCGTATATTTTGAAAACCAGATATCATAGAAGACCTTTCCAAAAAGGTATGTTATGATTTATTTCATTGACTTTTTAAAAAAAGTGATTTTTTTTTGAAAAAAACGGCAAGGGGGTAGTCCATGCTTTTTTTCGGATTTCATGAAAAAATTTTATGATGAAATTTTTACATTTTTGGAAAGGTGTGTTCATTTCCTATTCAGCACTGAAGACCGCAACAATTTTGAAAGCTCGGTTCGTTAGTTATTCGCATAAAACGGATTGCGTTGAAACTGCATAAAAATTACTTTCAGTGCAAATATCTAATGAACTAAACGTTGCAAAAGCGTTTGGTTTTCAGTAACGGGTAGGTTTTGAATAAAGAATTTAGAAATTGAAAACCGAAACAATTTGGAAGGCTTAATGGCAAAAATATCTCTATCCAAAGGCGTTTTAATGCTAGTAAATCAAAAAATGCAAAAAATAAAATATCACTTTGGAAGCGTATATTTTGAAAACCAGATATCATAGAAGGTTCTGGTTTTCAGTTTTGGAAAGCTCTAGAAAATGTCTGTCCAAAAAAAATTTCTTTTTTTTTTTTTGGACATTTGGTTTAGGAGTTATTGCCATCCAAAGACATCAAGGTAGGTAGCTTTGGGGCAGAAAATCAGTAAAATCACTTTGGATGCGAATATTTCCTTAACCAGATCATGAACAAAAATTTGGCTTGGATTTATGCATTGGGTTTGAATAGACCTTTCCAAAAAGGTATGTCATGATTTATTTCATTGAGTTTTTAAAAAAAGTGATTTTTTTTTGAAAAAAACGGCAAGGGGGTAGTCCATGCTTTTTTTCGGATTTCATGAAAAAATTTTATGATGAAATTTTTACATTTTTGGAAAGGTGTGTTCATTTCCTATTCAGCACTGAAGACCGCAACAATTTTAAAAGCTCGGTTCGTTAGTTATTCGCATAAAACGGATTGCGTTGAAACTGCATAAAAATTACTTTCAGTGCAAATATCTAATGAACTAAACGTTGCAAAAGCGTTTGGTTTTCAGTAACGGGTAGGTTTTGAATAAAGAATTTAGAAATTGAAAACCGAAACAATTTGGAAGGCTTAATGGCAAAAATATCTCTATCCAAAGGCGTTTTAATGCTAGTAAATCAAAAAATGCAAAAAATAAAATATCACTTTGGAAGCGTATATTTTGAAAACCAGATATCATAGAAGGTTCTGGTTTTCAGTTTTGGAAAGCTCTAGAAAATGTCTGTCCAAAAAAAATTTCTTTTTTTTTTTTTGGACATTTGGTTTAGGAGTTATTGCCATCCAAAGACATCAAGGTAGGTAGCTTTGGGGCAGAAAATCAGTAAAATCACTTTGGATGCGAATATTTCCTTAACCAGATCATGAACAAAAATTTGGCTTGGATTTATGCATTGGGTTTGAATAGACCTTTCCAAAAAGGTATGTCATGATTTATTTCATTGAGTTTTTAAAAAAAGTGATTTTTTTTTGAAAAAAACGGCAAGGGGGTAGTCCATGCTTTTTTTCGGATTTCATGAAAAAATTTTATGATGAAATTTTTACATTTTTGGAAAGGTGTGTTCATTTCCTATTCAGCACTGAAGACCGCAACAATTTTGAAAGCTCGGTTCGTTAGTTATTCGCATAAAACGGATTGCGTTGAAACTGCATTAAAATTACTTTCAGTGCAAATATCTAATGAACTAAACGTTGCAAAAGCGTTTGGTTTTCAGTAACGGGTAGGTTTTGAATAAAGAATTTAGAAATTGAAAACCGAAACAATTTGGAAGGCTTTATGGCAAAAATATCTCTATCCAAAGGCGTTTTAATGCTAGTAAATCAAAAAACGCAAAAAATAAAATATCACTTTGGAAGCGTATATTTTGAAAACCAGATATCATAGAAGGTTCTGGTTTTCAGTTTTGGAAAGCTCTAGAAAATGTCTGTCCAAAAAAAATTTTTTTTTTTTTTTTTGGACATTTGGTTTAGGAGTTATCGCCATCCAAAGACATCAAGGTAGGTAGCTTTGGGGCAGAAAATCAGTAAAATCACTTTGGATGCGAATATTTCCTTAACCAGATCATGAAAAAAAATTTGGCTTGGATTTATGCATTGGGTTTGAATAGACCTTTCCAAAAAGGTATGTCATGATTTATTTCATTGAGTTTTTAAAAAAAGTGATTTTTTTTTGAAAAAAACGGCAAGGGGGTAGTCCATGCTTTTTTTCGGATTTCATGAAAAAATTTTATGATGAAATTTTTACATTTTTGGAAAGGTGTGTTCATTTCCTATTCAGCACTGAAGACCGCAACAATTTTAAAAGCTCGGTTCGTTAGTTATTCGCATAAAACGGATTGCGTTGAAACTGCATAAAAATTACTTTCAGTGCAAATATCTAATGAACTAAACGTTGCAAAAGCGTTTGGTTTTCAGTAACGGGTAGGTTTTGAATAAAGAATTTAGAAATTGAAAACCGAAACAATTTGGAAGGCTTTATGGCAAAAATATCTCTATCCAAAGGCGTTTTAATGCTAGTAAATCAAAAAACGCAAAAAATAAAATATCACTTTGGAAGCGTATATTTTGAAAACCAGATATCATAGAAGGTTCTGGTTTTCAGTTTTGGAAAGCTCTAGAAAATGTCTGTCCAAAAAAAATTTCTTTTTTTTTTTTTGGACATTTGGTTTAGGAGTTATTGCCATCCAAAGACATCAAGGTAGGTAGCTTTGGGGCAGAAAATCAGTAAAATCACTTTGGATGCGAATATTTCCTTAACCAGATCATGAACAAAAATTTGGCTTGGATTTATGCATTGGGTTTGAATAGACCTTTCCAAAAAGGTATGTCATGATTTATTTCATTGAGTTTTTAAAAAAAGTGATTTTTTTTTGAAAAAAACGGCAAGGGGGTAGTCCATGCTTTTTTTCGGATTTCATGAAAAAATTTTATGATGAAATTTTTACATTTTTGGAAAGATGTGTTCATTTCCTATTCAGCACTGAAGACCGCAACAATTTTGAAAGCTCGGTTCGTTAGTTATTCGCATAAAACGGATTGCGTTGAAACTGCATTAAAATTACTTTCAGTGCAAATATCTAATGAACTAAACGTTGCAAAAGCGTTTGGTTTTCAGTAACGGGTAGGTTTTGAATAAAGAATTTAGAAATTGAAAACCGAAACAATTTGGAAGGCTTTATGGCAAAAATATCTCTATCCAAAGGCGTTTTAATGCTAGTAAATCAAAAAACGCAAAAAATAAAATATCACTTTGGAAGCGTATATTTTGAAAACCAGATATCATAGAAGGTTCTGGTTTTCAGTTTTGGAAAGCTCTAGAAAATGTCTGTCCAAAAAAAATTTTTTTTTTTTTTTTGGACATTTGGTTTAGGAGTTATCGCCATCCAAAGACATCAAGGTAGGTAGCTTTGGGGCAGAAAATCAGTAAAATCACTTTGGATGCGAATATTTCCTTAACCAGATCATGAAAAAAAATTTGGCTTGGATTTATGCATTGGGTTTGAATAGACCTTTCCAAAAAGGTATGTCATGATTTATTTCATTGAGTTTTTAAAAAAAGTGATTTTTTTTTGAAAAAAACGGCAAGGGGGTAGTCCATGCTTTTTTTCGGATTTCATGAAAAAATTTTATGATGAAATTTTTACATTTTTGGAAAGGTGTGTTCATTTCCTATTCAGCACTGAAGACCGCAACAATTTTGAAAGCTCGGTTCGTTAGTTATTCGCATAAAACGGATTGCGTTGAAACTGCATAAAAATTACTTTCAGTGCAAATATCTAATGAACTAAACGTTGCAAAAGCGTTTGGTTTTCAGTAACGGGTAGGTTTTGAATAAAGAATTTAGAAATTGAAAACCGAAACAATTTGGAAGGCTTAATGGCAAAAATATCTCTATCCAAAGGCGTTTTAATGCTAGTAAATCAAAAAATGCAAAAAATAAAATATCACTTTGGAAGCGTATATTTTGAAAACCAGATATCATAGAAGGTTCTGGTTTTCAGTTTTGGAAAGCTCTAGAAAATGTCTGTCCAAAAAAAATTTCTTTTTTTTTTTTGGACATTTGGTTTAGGAGTTATTGCCATCCAAAGACATCAAGGTAGGTAGCTTTGGGGCAGAAAATCAGTAAAATCACTTTGGATGCGAATATTTCCTTAACCAGATCATGAAAAAAAATTTGGCTTGGATTTATGCATTGGGTTTGAATAGACCTTTCCAAAAAGGTATGTCATGATTTATTTCATTGACTTTTTAAAAAAAGTGATTTTTTTTTTGAAAAAAACGGCAAGGGGGTAGTCCATGCTTTTTTTCGGATTTCATGAAAAAATTTTATGATGAAATTTTTACATTTTTGGAAAGGTGTGTTCATTTCCTATTCAGCACTGAAGACCGCAACAATTTTGAAAGCTCGGTTCGTTAGTTATTCGCATAAAACGGATTGCGTTGAAACTGCATAAAAATTACTTTCAGTGCAAATATCTAATGAACTAAACGTTGCAAAAGCGTTTGGTTTTCAGTAACGGGTAGGTTTTGAATAAAGAATTTAGAAATTGAAAACCGAAACAATTTGGAAGGCTTAATGGCAAAAATATCTCTATCCAAAGGCGTTTTAATGCTAGTAAATCAAAAAATGCAAAAAATAAAATATCACTTTGGAAGCGCATATTTTGAAAACCAGATATCATAGAAGGTTCTGGTTTTCAGTTTTGGAAAGCTCTAGAAAATGTCTGTCCAAAAAAAATTTTCTTTTTTTTTTTGGACATTTGGTTTAGGAGTTATTGCCATCCAAAGACATCAAGGTAGGTAGCTTTGGGGCAGAAAATCAGTAAAATCACTTTGGATGCGAATATTTCCTTAACCAGATCATGAACAAAAATTTGGCTTGGATTTATGCATTGGGTTTGAATAGACCTTTCCAAAAAGGTATGTCATGATTTATTTCATTGAGTTTTTAAAAAAAGTGATTTTTTTTTGAAAAAAACGGCAAGGGGGTAGTCCATGCTTTTTTTCGGATTTCATGAAAAAATTTTATGATGAAATTTTTACATTTTTGGAAAGGTGTGTTCATTTCCTATTCAGCACTGAAGACCGCAACAATTTTGAAAGCTCGGTTCGTTAGTTATTCGCATAAAACGGATTGCGTTGAAACTGCATTAAAATTACTTTCAGTGCAAATATCTAATGAACTAAACGTTGCAAAAGCGTTTGGTTTTCAGTAACGGGTAGGTTTTGAATAGAGAATTTAGAAATTGAAAACCGAAACAATTTGGAAGGCTTAATGGCGAAAATATCTCTATCCAAAGGCGTTTTAATGCTAGTAAATCAAAAAACGCAAAAAATAAAATATCACTTTGGAAGCGTATATTTTGAAAACCAGATATCATAGAAGGTTCTGGTTTTCAGTTTTGGAAAGCTCTAGAAAATGTCTGTCCAAAAAAAATTTCTTTTTTTTTTTTTGGACATTTGGTTTAGGAGTTATCGCCATCCAAAGACATCAAGGTAGGTAGCTTTGGGGCAGAAAATCAGTAAAATCACTTTGGATGCGAATATTTCCTTAACCAGATCATGAAAAAAAATTTGGCTTGGATTTATGCATTGGGTTTGAATAGACCTTTCCAAAAAGGTATGTCATGATTTATTTCATTGAGTTTTTAAAAAAAGTGATTTTTTTTTGAAAAAAACGGCAAGGGGGTAGTCCATGCTTTTTTTCGGATTTCATGAAAAAATTTTATGATGAAATTTTTACATTTTTGGAAAGGTGTGTTCATTTCCTATTCAGCACTGAAGACCGCAACAATTTTGAAAGCTCGGTTCGTTAGTTATTCGCATAAAACGGATTGCGTTGAAACTGCATAAAAATTACTTTCAGTGCAAATATCTAATGAACTAAACGTTGCAAAAGCGTTTGGTTTTCAGTAACGGGTAGGTTTTGAATAAAGAATTTAGAAATTGAAAACCGAAACAATTTGGAAGGCTTAATGGCAAAAATATCTCTATCCAAAGGCGTTTTAATGCTAGTAAATCAAAAAACGCAAAAAATAAAATATCACTTTGGAAGCGTATATTTTGAAAACCAGATATCATAGAAGGTTCTGGTTTTCAGTTTTGGAAAGCTCTAGAAAATGTCTGTCCAAAAAAAATTTCTTTTTTTTTTTTGGACATTTGGTTTAGGAGTTATTGCCATCCAAAGACATCAAGGTAGGTAGCTTTGGGGCAGAAAATCAGTAAAATCACTTTGGATGCGAATATTTCCTTAACCAGATCATGAAAAAAAATTTGGCTTGGATTTATGCATTGGGTTTGAATAGACCTTTCCAAAAAGGTATGTTATGATTTATTTCATTGACTTTTTAAAAAAAGTGATTTTTTTTTGAAAAAAACGGCAAGGGGGTAGTCCATGCTTTTTTTCGGATTTCATGAAAAAATTTTATGATGAAATTTTTACATTTTTGGAAAGGTGTGTTCATTTCCTATTCAGCACTGAAGACCGCAACAATTTTGAAAGCTCGGTTCGTTAGTTATTCGCATAAAACGGATTGCGTTGAAACTGCATAAAAATTACTTTCAGTGCAAATATCTAATGAACTAAACGTTGCAAAAGCGTTTGGTTTTCAGTAACGGGTAGGTTTTGAATAAAGAATTTAGAAATTGAAAACCGAAACAATTTGGAAGGCTTAATGGCAAAAATATCTCTATCCAAAGGCGTTTTAATGCTAGTAAATCAAAAAATGCAAAAAATAAAATATCACTTTGGAAGCGTATATTTTGAAAACCAGATATCATAGAAGGTTCTGGTTTTCAGTTTTGGAAAGCTCTAGAAAATGTCTGTCCAAAAAAAATTTCTTTTTTTTTTTTTGGACATTTGGTTTAGGAGTTATTGCCATCCAAAGACATCAAGGTAGGTAGCTTTGGGGCAGAAAATCAGTAAAATCACTTTGGATGCGAATATTTCCTTAACCAGATCATGAACAAAAATTTGGCTTGGATTTATGCATTGGGTTTGAATAGACCTTTCCAAAAAGGTATGTCATGATTTATTTCATTGAGTTTTTAAAAAAAGTGATTTTTTTTTGAAAAAAACGGCAAGGGGGTAGTCCATGCTTTTTTTCGGATTTCATGAAAAAATTTTATGATGAAATTTTTACATTTTTGGAAAGGTGTGTTCATTTCCTATTCAGCACTGAAGACCGCAACAATTTTAAAAGCTCGGTTCGTTAGTTATTCGCATAAAACGGATTGCGTTGAAACTGCATAAAAATTACTTTCAGTGCAAATATCTAATGAACTAAACGTTGCAAAAGCGTTTGGTTTTCAGTAACGGGTAGGTTTTGAATAAAGAATTTAGAAATTGAAAACCGAAACAATTTGGAAGGCTTAATGGCAAAAATATCTCTATCCAAAGGCGTTTTAATGCTAGTAAATCAAAAAATGCAAAAAATAAAATATCACTTTGGAAGCGTATATTTTGAAAACCAGATATCATAGAAGGTTCTGGTTTTCAGTTTTGGAAAGCTCTAGAAAATGTCTGTCCAAAAAAAATTTCTTTTTTTTTTTTTGGACATTTGGTTTAGGAGTTATTGCCATCCAAAGACATCAAGGTAGGTAGCTTTGGGGCAGAAAATCAGTAAAATCACTTTGGATGCGAATATTTCCTTAACCAGATCATGAACAAAAATTTGGCTTGGATTTATGCATTGGGTTTGAATAGACCTTTCCAAAAAGGTATGTCATGATTTATTTCATTGAGTTTTTAAAAAAAGTGATTTTTTTTTGAAAAAAACGGCAAGGGGGTAGTCCATGCTTTTTTTCGGATTTCATGAAAAAATTTTATGATGAAATTTTTACATTTTTGGAAAGGTGTGTTCATTTCCTATTCAGCACTGAAGACCGCAACAATTTTGAAAGCTCGGTTCGTTAGTTATTCGCATAAAACGGATTGCGTTGAAACTGCATTAAAATTACTTTCAGTGCAAATATCTAATGAACTAAACGTTGCAAAAGCGTTTGGTTTTCAGTAACGGGTAGGTTTTGAATAAAGAATTTAGAAATTGAAAACCGAAACAATTTGGAAGGCTTTATGGCAAAAATATCTCTATCCAAAGGCGTTTTAATGCTAGTAAATCAAAAAACGCAAAAAATAAAATATCACTTTGGAAGCGTATATTTTGAAAACCAGATATCATAGAAGGTTCTGGTTTTCAGTTTTGGAAAGCTCTAGAAAATGTCTGTCCAAAAAAAATTTTTTTTTTTTTTTTGGACATTTGGTTTAGGAGTTATCGCCATCCAAAGACATCAAGGTAGGTAGCTTTGGGGCAGAAAATCAGTAAAATCACTTTGGATGCGAATATTTCCTTAACCAGATCATGAAAAAAAATTTGGCTTGGATTTATGCATTGGGTTTGAATAGACCTTTCCAAAAAGGTATGTCATGATTTATTTCATTGAGTTTTTAAAAAAAGTGATTTTTTTTTGAAAAAAACGGCAAGGGGGTAGTCCATGCTTTTTTTCGGATTTCATGAAAAAATTTTATGATGAAATTTTTACATTTTTGGAAAGGTGTGTTCATTTCCTATTCAGCACTGAAGACCGCAACAATTTTAAAAGCTCGGTTCGTTAGTTATTCGCATAAAACGGATTGCGTTGAAACTGCATAAAAATTACTTTCAGTGCAAATATCTAATGAACTAAACGTTGCAAAAGCGTTTGGTTTTCAGTAACGGGTAGGTTTTGAATAAAGAATTTAGAAATTGAAAACCGAAACAATTTGGAAGGCTTAATGGCAAAAATATCTCTATCCAAAGGCGTTTTAATGCTAGTAAATCAAAAAATGCAAAAAATAAAATATCACTTTGGAAGCGTATATTTTGAAAACCAGATATCATAGAAGGTTCTGGTTTTCAGTTTTGGAAAGCTCTAGAAAATGTCTGTCCAAAAAAAATTTCTTTTTTTTTTTTTGGACATTTGGTTTAGGAGTTATTGCCATCCAAAGACATCAAGGTAGGTAGCTTTGGGGCAGAAAATCAGTAAAATCACTTTGGATGCGAATATTTCCTTAACCAGATCATGAACAAAAATTTGGCTTGGATTTATGCATTGGGTTTGAATAGACCTTTCCAAAAAGGTATGTCATGATTTATTTCATTGAGTTTTTAAAAAAAGTGATTTTTTTTTGAAAAAAACGGCAAGGGGGTAGTCCATGCTTTTTTTCGGATTTCATGAAAAAATTTTATGATGAAATTTTTACATTTTTGGAAAGGTGTGTTCATTTCCTATTCAGCACTGAAGACCGCAACAATTTTGAAAGCTCGGTTCGTTAGTTATTCGCATAAAACGGATTGCGTTGAAACTGCATTAAAATTACTTTCAGTGCAAATATCTAATGAACTAAACGTTGCAAAAGCGTTTGGTTTTCAGTAACGGGTAGGTTTTGAATAAAGAATTTAGAAATTGAAAACCGAAACAATTTGGAAGGCTTTATGGCAAAAATATCTCTATCCAAAGGCGTTTTAATGCTAGTAAATCAAAAAACGCAAAAAATAAAATATCACTTTGGAAGCGTATATTTTGAAAACCAGATATCATAGAAGGTTCTGGTTTTCAGTTTTGGAAAGCTCTAGAAAATGTCTGTCCAAAAAAAATTTTTTTTTTTTTTTTGGACATTTGGTTTAGGAGTTATCGCCATCCAAAGACATCAAGGTAGGTAGCTTTGGGGCAGAAAATCAGTAAAATCACTTTGGATGCGAATATTTCCTTAACCAGATCATGAAAAAAAATTTGGCTTGGATTTATGCATTGGGTTTGAATAGACCTTTCCAAAAAGGTATGTCATGATTTATTTCATTGAGTTTTTAAAAAAAGTGATTTTTTTTTGAAAAAAACGGCAAGGGGGTAGTCCATGCTTTTTTTCGGATTTCATGAAAAAATTTTATGATGAAATTTTTACATTTTTGGAAAGGTGTGTTCATTTCCTATTCAGCACTGAAGACCGCAACAATTTTGAAAGCTCGGTTCGTTAGTTATTCGCATAAAACGGATTGCGTTGAAACTGCATAAAAATTACTTTCAGTGCAAATATCTAATGAACTAAACGTTGCAAAAGCGTTTGGTTTTCAGTAACGGGTAGGTTTTGAATAAAGAATTTAGAAATTGAAAACCGAAACAATTTGGAAGGCTTAATGGCAAAAATATTTCTATCCAAAGGCGTTTTAATGCTAGTAAATCAAAAAATGCAAAAAATAAAATATCACTTTGGAAGCGTATATTTTGAAAACCAGATATCATAGAAGGTTCTGGTTTTCAGTTTTGGAAAGCTCTAGAAAATGTCTGTCCAAAAAAAATTTCTTTTTTTTTTTTGGACATTTGGTTTAGGAGTTATTGCCATCCAAAGACATCAAGGTAGGTAGCTTTGGGGCAGAAAATCAGTAAAATCACTTTGGATGCGAATATTTCCTTAACCAGATCATGAAAAAAAATTTGGCTTGGATTTATGCATTGGGTTTGAATAGACCTTTCCAAAAAGGTATGTCATGATTTATTTCATTGAGTTTTTAAAAAAAGTGATTTTTTTTTGAAAAAAACGGCAAGGGGGTAGTCCATGCTTTTTTTCGGATTTCATGAAAAAATTTTATGATGAAATTTTTACATTTTTGGAAAGGTGTGTTCATTTCCTATTCAGCACTGAAGACCGCAACAATTTTGAAAGCTCGGTTCGTTAGTTATTCGCATAAAACGGATTGCGTTGAAACTGCATAAAAATTACTTTCATTGCAAATATCTAATGAACTAAACGTTGCAAAAGCGTTTGGTTTTCAGTAACGGGTAGGTTTTGAATAAAGAATTTAGAAATTGAAAACCGAAACAATTTGGAAGGCTTAATGGCAAAAATATCTCTTTCCAAAGGCGTTTTAATGCTAGTAAATCAAAAAACGCAAAAAATAAAATATCACTTTGGAAGCGTATATTTTGAAAACCAGATATTATAGAAGGTTCTGGTTTCAGTTTTGGAAAGCTCTAGAAAATGTCTGTCCAAAAAAAATTTCTTTTTTTTTTTTGGACATTTGGTTTAGGAGTTATTGCCATCCAAAGACATCAAGGTAGGTAGCTTTGGGGCAGAAAATCAGTAAAATCACTTTGGATGCGAATATTTCCTTAACCAGATCATGAAAAAAAATTTGGCTTGGATTTATGCATTGGGTTTGAATAGACCTTTCCAAAAAGGTATGTCATGATTTATTTCATTGACTTTTTAAAAAAAGTGATTTTTTTTTGAAAAAAACGGCAAGGGGGTAGTCCATGCTTTTTTTCGGATTTCATGAAAAAATTTTATGATGAAATTTTTACATTTTTGGAAAGGTGTGTTCATTTCCTATTCAGCACTGAAGACCGCAACAATTTTGAAAGCTCGGTTCGTTAGTTATTCGCATAAAACGGATTGCGTTGAAACTGCATAAAAATTACTTTCAGTGCAAATATCTAATGAACTAAACGTTGCAAAAGCGTTTGGTTTTCAGTAACGGGTAGGTTTTGAATAAAGAATTTAGAAATTGAAAACCGAAACAATTTGGAAGGCTTAATGGCAAAAATATCTCTATCCAAAGGCGTTTTAATGCTAGTAAATCAAAAAATGCAAAAAATAAAATATCACTTTGGAAGCGTATATTTTGAAAACCAGATATCATAGAAGGTTCTGGTTTTCAGTTTTGGAAAGCTCTAGAAAATGTATGTCCAAAAAAATTTCTTTTTTTTTTTTGGACATTTGGTTTAGGAGTTATTGCCATCCAAAGACATCAAGGTAGGTAGCTTTGGGGCAGAAAATCAGTAAAATCACTTTGGATGCGAATATTTCCTTAACCAGATCATGAACAAAAATTTGGCTTGGATTTATGCATTGGGTTTGAATAGACCTTTCCAAAAAGGTATGTCATGATTTATTTCATTGAGTTTTTAAAAAAAGTGATTTTTTTTTGAAAAAAACGGCAAGGGGGTAGTCCATGCTTTTTTTCGGATTTCATGAAAAAATTTTATGATGAAATTTTTACATTTTTGGAAAGGTGTGTTCATTTCCTATTCAGCACTGAAGACCGCAACAATTTTGAAAGCTCGGTTCGTTAGTTATTCGCATAAAACGGATTGCGTTGAAACTGCATTAAAATTACTTTCAGTGCAAATATCTAATGAACTAAACGTTGCAAAAGCGTTTGGTTTTCAGTAACGGGTAGGTTTTGAATAAAGAATTTAGAAATTGAAAACCGAAACAATTTGGAAGGCTTTATGGCAAAAATATCTCTATCCAAAGGCGTTTTAATGCTAGTAAATCAAAAAACGCAAAAAATAAAATATCACTTTGGAAGCGTATATTTTGAAAACCAGATATCATAGAAGGTTCTGGTTTTCAGTTTTGGAAAGCTCTAGAAAATGTCTGTCCAAAAAAAATTTTTTTTTTTTTTTTGGACATTTGGTTTAGGAGTTATCGCCATCCAAAGACATCAAGGTAGGTAGCTTTGGGGCAGAAAATCAGTAAAATCACTTTGGATGCGAATATTTCCTTAACCAGATCATGAAAAAAAATTTGGCTTGGATTTATGCATTGGGTTTGAATAGACCTTTCCAAAAAGGTATGTCATGATTTATTTCATTGAGTTTTTAAAAAAAGTGATTTTTTTTTGAAAAAAACGGCAAGGGGGTAGTCCATGCTTTTTTTCGGATTTCATGAAAAAATTTTATGATGAAATTTTTACATTTTTGGAAAGGTGTGTTCATTTCCTATTCAGCACTGAAGACCGCAACAATTTTGAAAGCTCGGTTCGTTAGTTATTCGCATAAAACGGATTGCGTTGAAACTGCATAAAAATTACTTTCAGTGCAAATATCTAATGAACTAAACGTTGCAAAAGCGTTTGGTTTTCAGTAACGGGTAGGTTTTGAATAAAGAATTTAGAAATTGAAAACCGAAACAATTTGGAAGGCTTAATGGCAAAAATATCTCTATCCAAAGGCGTTTTAATGCTAGTAAATCAAAAAATGCAAAAAATAAAATATCACTTTGGAAGCGTATATTTTGAAAACCAGATATCATAGAAGGTTCTGGTTTTCAGTTTTGGAAAGCTCTAGAAAATGTCTGTCCAAAAAAAATTTTTTTTTTTTTTTGGACATTTGGTTTAGGAGTTATTGCCATCCAAAGACATCAAGGTAGGTAGCTTTGGGGCAGAAAATCAGTAAAATCACTTTGGATGCGAATATTTCCTTAACCAGATCATGAAAAAAAATTTGGCTTGGATTTATGCATTGGGTTTGAATAGACCTTTCCAAAAAGGTATGTCATGATTTATTTCATTGACTTTTTAAAAAAAGTGATTTTTTTTTGAAAAAAAACGGCAAGGGGGTAGTCCATGCTTTTTTTCGGATTTCATGAAAAAATTTTATGATGAAATTTTTACATTTTTGGAAAGGTGTGTTCATTTCCTATTCAGCACTGAAGACCGCAACAATTTTGAAAGCTCGGTTCGTTAGTTATTCGCATAAAACGGATTGCGTTGAAACTGCATAAAAATTACTTTCAGTGCAAATATCTAATGAACTAAACGTTGCAAAAGCGTTTGGTTTTCAGTAACGGGTAGGTTTTGAATAAAGAATTTAGAAATTGAAAACCGAAACAATTTGGAAGGCTTAATGGCAAAAATATCTCTATCCAAAGGCGTTTTAATGCTAGTAAATCAAAAAACGCAAAAAATAAAATATCACTTTGGAAGCGTATATTTTGAAAACCAGATATCATAGAAGGTTCTGGTTTTCAGTTTTGGAAAGCTCTAGAAAATGTCTGTCCAAAAAAAATTTCTTTTTTTTTTTGGACATTTGGTTTAGGAGTTATTGCCATCCAAAGACATCAAGGTAGGTAGCTTTGGGGCAGAAAATCAGTAAAATCACTTTGGATGCGAATATTTCCTTAACCAGATCATGAAAAAAAATTTGGCTTGGATTTATGCATTGGGTTTGAATAGACCTTTCCAAAAAGGTATGTCATGATTTATTTCATTGACTTTTTAAAAAAAGTGATTTTTTTTTGAAAAAAACGGCAAGGGGGTAGTCCATGCTTTTTTTCGGATTTCATGAAAAAATTTTATGATGAAATTTTTACATTTTTGGAAAGGTGTGTTCATTTCCTATTCAGCACTGAAGACCGCAACAATTTTGAAAGCTCGGTTCGTTAGTTATTCGCATAAAACGGATTGCGTTGAAACTGCATAAAAATTACTTTCAGTGCAAATATCTAATGAACTAAACGTTGCAAAAGCGTTTGGTTTTCAGTAACGGGTAGGTTTTGAATAAAGAATTTAGAAATTGAAAACCGAAACAATTTGGAAGGCTTAATGGCAAAAATATCTCTATCCAAAGGCGTTTTAATGCTAGTAAATCAAAAAATGCAAAAAATAAAATATCACTTTGGAAGCGTATATTTTGAAAACCAGATATCATAGAAGGTTCTGGTTTTCAGTTTTGGAAAGCTCTAGAAAATGTCTGTCCAAAAAAAATTTCTTTTTTTTTTTGGACATTTGGTTTAGGAGTTATTGCCATCCAAAGACATCAAGGTAGGTAGCTTTGGGGCAGAAAATCAGTGAAATCACTTTGGATGCGAATATTTCCTTAACCAGATCATGAAAAAAAATTTGGCTTGGATTTATGCATTGGGTTTGAATAGACCTTTCCAAAAAGGTATGTCATGATTTATTTCATTGACTTTTTAAAAAAAGTGATTTTTTTTTGAAAAAAACGGCAAGGGGGTAGTCCATGCTTTTTTTCGGATTTCATGAAAAAATTTTATGATGAAATTTTTACATTTTTGGAAAGGTGTGTTCATTTCCTATTCAGCACTGAAGACCGCAACAATTTTGAAAGCTCGGTTCGTTAGTTATTCGCATAAAACGGATTGCGTTGAAACTGCATAAAAATTACTTTCAGTGCAAATATCTAATGAACTAAACGTTGCAAAAGCGTTTGGTTTTCAGTAACGGGTAGGTTTTGAATAAAGAATTTAGAAATTGAAAACCGAAACAATTTGGAAGGCTTAATGGCAAAAATATCTCTATCCAAAGGCGTTTTAATGCTAGTAAATCAAAAAATGCAAAAAATAAAATATCACTTTGGAAGCGTATATTTTGAAAACCAGATATCATAGAAGGTTCTGGTTTTCAGTTTTGGAAAGCTCTAGAAAATGTCTGTCCAAAAAAAATTTCTTTTTTTTTTGGACATTTGGTTTAGGAGTTATTGCCATCCAAAGACATCAAGGTAGGTAGCTTTGGGGCAGAAAATCAGTAAAATCACTTTGGATGCGAATATTTCCTTAACCAGATCATGAAAAAAAATTTGGCTTGGATTTATGCATTGGGTTTGAATAGACCTTTCCAAAAAGGTATGTCATGATTTATTTCATTGAGTTTTTAAAAAAAGTGATTTTTTTTTGAAAAAAACGGCAAGGGGGTAGTCCATGCTTTTTTTCGGATTTCATGAAAAAATTTTATGATGAAATTTTTACATTTTTGGAAAGGTGTGTTCATTTCCTATTCAGCACTGAAGACCGCAACAATTTTGAAAGCTCGGTTCGTTAGTTATTCGCATAAAACGGATTGCGTTGAAACTGCATAAAAATTACTTTCAGTGCAAATATCTAATGAACTAAACGTTGCAAAAGCGTTTGGTTTCAGTAACGGGTAGGTTTTGAATAAAGAATTTAGAAATTGAAAACCGAAACAATTTGGAAGGCTTAATGGCAAAAATATCTCTATCCAAAGGCGTTTTAATGCTAGTAAATCAAAAAATGCAAAAAATAAAATATCACTTTGGAAGCGTATATTTTGAAAACCAGATATCATAGAAGTTCTGGTTTTCAGTTTTGGAAAGCTCTAGAAAATGTCTGTCCAAAAAAAATTTTTTTTTTTTTTTGGACATTTGGTTTAGGAGTTATTGCCATCCAAAGACATCAAGGTAGTAGCTTTGGGGCAGAAAATCAGTAAAATCACTTTGGATGCGAATATTTCCTTAACCAGATCATGAAAAAAATTTGGCTTGGATTTATGCATTGGGTTTGAATAGACCTTTCCAAAAAGGTATGTCATGATTTATTTCATTGACTTTTTAAAAAAAGTGATTTTTTTTTTGAAAAAAACGGCAAGGGGGTAGTCCATGCTTTTTTTCGGATTTCATGAAAAAATTTTATGATGAAATTTTTACATTTTTGGAAAGGTGTGTTCATTTCCTATTCAGCACTGAAGACCGCAACAATTTTGAAAGCTCGGTTCGTTAGTTATTCGCATAAAACGGATTGCGTTGAAACTGCATAAAAATTACTTTCAGTGCAAATATCTAATGAACTAAACGTTGCAAAAGCGTTTGGTTTTCAGTAACGGGTAGGTTTTGAATAAAGAATTTAGAAATTGAAAACCGAAACAATTTGGAAGGCTTAATGGCAAAAATATCTCTATCCAAAGGCGTTTTAATGCTAGTAAATCAAAAAACGCAAAAAATAAAATATCACTTTGGAAGCGTATATTTTGAAAACCAGATATCATAGAAGGTTCTGGTTTTCAGTTTTGGAAAGCTCTAGAAAATGTCTGTCCAAAAAAAATTTCTTTTTTTTTTTGGACATTTGGTTTAGGAGTTATTGCCATCCAAAGACATCAAGGTAGGTAGCTTTGGGGCAGAAAATCAGTAAAATCACTTTGGATGCGAATATTTCCTTAACCAGATCATGAAAAAAAATTTGGCTTGGATTTATGCATTGGGTTTGAATAGACCTTTCCAAAAAGGTATGTCATGATTTATTTCATTGAGTTTTTAAAAAAAGTGATTTTTTTTTGAAAAAAACGGCAAGGGGGTAGTCCATGCTTTTTTTCGGATTTCATGAAAAAATTTTATGATGAAATTTTTACATTTTTGGAAAGGTGTGTTCATTTCCTATTCAGCACTGAAGACCGCAACAATTTTGAAAGCTCGGTTCGTTAGTTATTCGCATAAAACGGATTGCGTTGAAACTGCATAAAAATTACTTTCAGTGCAAATATCTAATGAACTAAACGTTGCAAAAGCGTTTGGTTTTCAGTAACGGGTAGGTTTTGAATAAAGAATTTAGAAATTGAAAACCGAAACAATTTGGAAGGCTTAATGGCAAAAATATCTCTATCCAAAGGCGTTTTAATGCTAGTAAATCAAAAAATGCAAAAAATAAAATATCACTTTGGAAGCGTATATTTTGAAAACCAGATATCATAGAAGGTTCTGGTTTTCAGTTTTGGAAAGCTCTAGAAAATGTCTGTCCAAAAAAAATTTTTTTTTTTTTTTGGACATTTGGTTTAGGAGTTATTGCCATCCAAAGACATCAAGGTAGGTAGCTTTGGGGCAGAAAATCAGTAAAATCACTTTGGATGCGAATATTTCCTTAACCAGATCATGAAAAAAAATTTGGCTTGGATTTATGCATTGGGTTTGAATAGACCTTTCCAAAAAGGTATGTCATGATTTATTTCATTGACTTTTTAAAAAAAGTGATTTTTTTTTGAAAAAAACGGCAAGGGGGTAGTCCATGCTTTTTTTCGGATTTCATGAAAAAATTTTATGATGAAATTTTTACATTTTTGGAAAGGTGTGTTCATTTCCTATTCAGCACTGAAGACCGCAACAATTTTGAAAGCTCGGTTCGTTAGTTATTCGCATAAAACGGATTGCGTTGAAACTGCATAAAAATTACTTTCAGTGCAAATATCTAATGAACTAAACGTTGCAAAAGCGTTTGGTTTTCAGTAACGGGTAGGTTTTGAATAAAGAATTTAGAAATTGAAAACCGAAACAATTTGGAAGGCTTAATGGCAAAAATATCTCTATCCAAAGGCGTTTTAATGCTAGTAAATCAAAAAACGCAAAAAATAAAATATCACTTTGGAAGCGTATATTTTGAAAACCAGATATCATAGAAGGTTCTGGTTTTCAGTTTTGGAAAGCTCTAGAAAATGTCTGTCCAAAAAAAATTTCTTTTTTTTTTTGGACATTTGGTTTAGGAGTTATTGCCATCCAAAGACATCAAGGTAGGTAGCTTTGGGGCAGAAAATCAGTAAAATCACTTTGGATGCGAATATTTCCTTAACCAGATCATGAAAAAAAATTTGGCTTGGATTTATGCATTGGGTTTGAATAGACCTTTCCAAAAAGGTATGTCATGATTTATTTCATTGACTTTTTAAAAAAAGTGATTTTTTTTTGAAAAAAACGGCAAGGGGGTAGTCCATGCTTTTTTTCGGATTTCATGAAAAAATTTTATGATGAAATTTTTACATTTTTGGAAAGGTGTGTTCATTTCCTATTCAGCACTGAAGACCGCAACAATTTTGAAAGCTCGGTTCGTTAGTTATTCGCATAAAACGGATTGCGTTGAAACTGCATAAAAATTACTTTCAGTGCAAATATCTAATGAACTAAACGTTGCAAAAGCGTTTGGTTTTCAGTAACGGGTAGGTTTTGAATAAAGAATTTAGAAATTGAAAACCGAAACAATTTGGAAGGCTTAATGGCAAAAATATCTCTATCCAAAGGCGTTTTAATGCTAGTAAATCAAAAAATGCAAAAAATAAAATATCACTTTGGAAGCGTATATTTTGAAAACCAGATATCATAGAAGGTTCTGGTTTTCAGTTTTGGAAAGCTCTAGAAAATGTCTGTCCAAAAAAAATTTCTTTTTTTTTTGGACATTTGGTTTAGGAGTTATTGCCATCCAAAGACATCAAGGTAGGTAGCTTTGGGGCAGAAAATCAGTAAAATCACTTTGGATGCGAATATTTCCTTAACCAGATCATGAAAAAAAATTTGGCTTGGATTTATGCATTGGGTTTGAATAGACCTTTCCAAAAAGGTATGTCATGATTTATTTCATTGAGTTTTTAAAAAAAGTGATTTTTTTTTGAAAAAAACGGCAAGGGGGTAGTCCATGCTTTTTTTCGGATTTCATGAAAAAATTTTATGATGAAATTTTTACATTTTTGGAAAGGTGTGTTCATTTCCTATTCAGCACTGAAGACCGCAACAATTTTGAAAGCTCGGTTCGTTAGTTATTCGCATAAAACGGATTGCGTTGAAACTGCATAAAAATTACTTTCAGTGCAAATATCTAATGAACTAAACGTTGCAAAAGCGTTTGGTTTTCAGTAACGGGTAGGTTTTGAATAAAGAATTTAGAAATTGAAAACCGAAACAATTTGGAAGGCTTAATGGCAAAAATATCTCTATCCAAAGGCGTTTTAATGCTAGTAAATCAAAAAATGCAAAAAATAAAATATCACTTTGGAAGCGTATATTTTGAAAACCAGATATCATAGAAGGTTCTGGTTTTCAGTTTTGGAAAGCTCTAGAAAATGTCTGTCCAAAAAAAATTTTTTTTTTTTTTTTGGACATTTGGTTTAGGAGTTATTGCCATCCAAAGACATCAAGGTAGGTAGCTTTGGGGCAGAAAATCAGTAAAATCACTTTGGATGCGAATATTTCCTTAACCAGATCATGAAAAAAAATTTGGCTTGGATTTATGCATTGGGTTTGAATAGACCTTTCCAAAAAGGTATGTCATGATTTATTTCATTGACTTTTTAAAAAAAGTGATTTTTTTTTGAAAAAAACGGCAAGGGGGTAGTCCATGCTTTTTTTCGGATTTCATGAAAAAATTTTATGATGAAATTTTTACATTTTTGGAAAGGTGTGTTCATTTCCTATTCAGCACTGAAGACCGCAACAATTTTGAAAGCTCGGTTCGTTAGTTATTCGCATAAAACGGATTGCGTTGAAACTGCATAAAAATTACTTTCAGTGCAAATATCTAATGAACTAAACGTTGCAAAAGCGTTTGGTTTTCAGTAACGGGTAGGTTTTGAATAAAGAATTTAGAAATTGAAAACCGAAACAATTTGGAAGGCTTAATGGCAAAAATATCTCTATCCAAAGGCGTTTTAATGCTAGTAAATCAAAAAACGCAAAAAATAAAATATCACTTTGGAAGCGTATATTTTGAAAACCAGATATCATAGAAGGTTCTGGTTTTCAGTTTTGGAAAGCTCTAGAAAATGTCTGTCCAAAAAAAATTTCTTTTTTTTTTTGGACATTTGGTTTAGGAGTTATTGCCATCCAAAGACATCAAGGTAGGTAGCTTTGGGGCAGAAAATCAGTAAAATCACTTTGGATGCGAATATTTCCTTAACCAGATCATGAAAAAAAATTTGGCTTGGATTTATGCATTGGGTTTGAATAGACCTTTCCAAAAAGGTATGTCATGATTTATTTCATTGAGTTTTTAAAAAAAGTGATTTTTTTTTGAAAAAAACGGCAAGGGGGTAGTCCATGCTTTTTTTCGGATTTCATGAAAAAATTTTATGATGAAATTTTTACATTTTTGGAAAGGTGTGTTCATTTCCTATTCAGCACTGAAGACCGCAACAATTTTGAAAGCTCGGTTCGTTAGTTATTCGCATAAAACGGATTGCGTTGAAACTGCATAAAAATTACTTTCAGTGCAAATATCTAATGAACTAAACGTTGCAAAAGCGTTTGGTTTTCAGTAACGGGTAGGTTTTGAATAAAGAATTTAGAAATTGAAAACCGAAACAATTTGGAAGGCTTAATGGCAAAAATATCTCTATCCAAAGGCGTTTTAATGCTAGTAAATCAAAAAATGCAAAAAATAAAATATCACTTTGGAAGCGTATATTTTGAAAACCAGATATCATAGAAGGTTCTGGTTTTCAGTTTTGGAAAGCTCTAGAAAATGTCTGTCCAAAAAAAATTTTTTTTTTTTTTTGGACATTTGGTTTAGGAGTTATTGCCATCCAAAGACATCAAGGTAGGTAGCTTTGGGGCAGAAAATCAGTAAAATCACTTTGGATGCGAATATTTCCTTAACCAGATCATGAAAAAAAATTTGGCTTGGATTTATGCATTGGGTTTGAATAGACCTTTCCAAAAAGGTATGTCATGATTTATTTCATTGACTTTTTAAAAAAAGTGATTTTTTTTTGAAAAAAACGGCAAGGGGGTAGTCCATGCTTTTTTTCGGATTTCATGAAAAAATTTTATGATGAAATTTTTACATTTTTGGAAAGGTGTGTTCATTTCCTATTCAGCACTGAAGACCGCAACAATTTTGAAAGCTCGGTTCGTTAGTTATTCGCATAAAACGGATTGCGTTGAAACTGCATAAAAATTACTTTCAGTGCAAATATCTAATGAACTAAACGTTGCAAAAGCGTTTGGTTTTCAGTAACGGGTAGGTTTTGAATAAAGAATTTAGAAATTGAAAACCGAAACAATTTGGAAGGCTTAATGGCAAAAATATCTCTATCCAAAGGCGTTTTAATGCTAGTAAATCAAAAAACGCAAAAAATAAAATATCACTTTGGAAGCGTATATTTTGAAAACCAGATATCATAGAAGGTTCTGGTTTTCAGTTTTGGAAAGCTCTAGAAAATGTCTGTCCAAAAAAAATTTCTTTTTTTTTTTGGACATTTGGTTTAGGAGTTATTGCCATCCAAAGACATCAAGGTAGGTAGCTTTGGGGCAGAAAATCAGTAAAATCACTTTGGATGCGAATATTTCCTTAACCAGATCATGAAAAAAAATTTGGCTTGGATTTATGCATTGGGTTTGAATAGACCTTTCCAAAAAGGTATGTCATGATTTATTTCATTGACTTTTTAAAAAAAGTGATTTTTTTTTGAAAAAAACGGCAAGGGGGTAGTCCATGCTTTTTTTCGGATTTCATGAAAAAATTTTATGATGAAATTTTTACATTTTTGGAAAGGTGTGTTCATTTCCTATTCAGCACTGAAGACCGCAACAATTTTGAAAGCTCGGTTCGTTAGTTATTCGCATAAAACGGATTGCGTTGAAACTGCATAAAAATTACTTTCAGTGCAAATATCTAATGAACTAAACGTTGCAAAAGCGTTTGGTTTTCAGTAACGGGTAGGTTTTGAATAAAGAATTTAGAAATTGAAAACCGAAACAATTTGGAAGGCTTAATGGCAAAAATATCTCTATCCAAAGGCGTTTTAATGCTAGTAAATCAAAAAATGCAAAAAATAAAATATCACTTTGGAAGCGTATATTTTGAAAACCAGATATCATAGAAGGTTCTGGTTTTCAGTTTTGGAAAGCTCTAGAAAATGTCTGTCCAAAAAAAATTTCTTTTTTTTTTGGACATTTGGTTTAGGAGTTATTGCCATCCAAAGACATCAAGGTAGGTAGCTTTGGGGCAGAAAATCAGTAAAATCACTTTGGATGCGAATATTTCCTTAACCAGATCATGAAAAAAAATTTGGCTTGGATTTATGCATTGGGTTTGAATAGACCTTTCCAAAAAGGTATGTCATGATTTATTTCATTGAGTTTTTAAAAAAAGTGATTTTTTTTTGAAAAAAACGGCAAGGGGGTAGTCCATGCTTTTTTTCGGATTTCATGAAAAAATTTTATGATGAAATTTTTACATTTTTGGAAAGGTGTGTTCATTTCCTATTCAGCACTGAAGACCGCAACAATTTTGAAAGCTCGGTTCGTTAGTTATTCGCATAAAACGGATTGCGTTGAAACTGCATAAAAATTACTTTCAGTGCAAATATCTAATGAACTAAACGTTGCAAAAGCGTTTGGTTTTCAGTAACGGGTAGGTTTTGAATAAAGAATTTAGAAATTGAAAACCGAAACAATTTGGAAGGCTTAATGGCAAAAATATCTCTATCCAAAGGCGTTTTAATGCTAGTAAATCAAAAAATGCAAAAAATAAAATATCACTTTGGAAGCGTATATTTTGAAAACCAGATATCATAGAAGGTTCTGGTTTTCAGTTTTGGAAAGCTCTAGAAAATGTCTGTCCAAAAAAAATTTCTTTTTTTTTTGGACATTTGGTTTAGGAGTTATTGCCATCCAAAGACATCAAGGTAGGTAGCTTTGGGGCAGAAAATCAGTAAAATCACTTTGGATGCGAATATTTCCTTAACCAGATCATGAAAAAAAATTTGGCTTGGATTTATGCATTGGGTTTGAATAGACCTTTCCAAAAAGGTATGTCATGATTTATTTCATTGAGTTTTTAAAAAAAGTGATTTTTTTTTGAAAAAAACGGCAAGGGGGTAGTCCATGCTTTTTTTCGGATTTCATGAAAAAATTTTATGATGAAATTTTTACATTTTTGGAAAGGTGTGTTCATTTCCTATTCAGCACTGAAGACCGCAACAATTTTGAAAGCTCGGTTCGTTAGTTATTCGCATAAAACGGATTGCGTTGAAACTGCATAAAAATTACTTTCAGTGCAAATATCTAATGAACTAAACGTTGCAAAAGCGTTTGGTTTTCAGTAACGGGTAGGTTTTGAATAAAGAATTTAGAAATTGAAAACCGAAACAATTTGGAAGGCTTAATGGCAAAAATATCTCTATCCAAAGGCGTTTTAATGCTAGTAAATCAAAAAATGCAAAAAATAAAATATCACTTTGGAAGCGTATATTTTGAAAACCAGATATCATAGAAGGTTCTGGTTTTCAGTTTTGGAAAGCTCTAGAAAATGTCTGTCCAAAAAAAATTTTTTTTTTTTTTTGGACATTTGGTTTAGGAGTTATTGCCATCCAAAGACATCAAGGTAGGTAGCTTTGGGGCAGAAAATCAGTAAAATCACTTTGGATGCGAATATTTCCTTAACCAGATCATGAAAAAAAATTTGGCTTGGATTTATGCATTGGGTTTGAATAGACCTTTCCAAAAAGGTATGTCATGATTTATTTCATTGACTTTTTAAAAAAAGTGATTTTTTTTTGAAAAAAACGGCAAGGGGGTAGTCCATGCTTTTTTTCGGATTTCATGAAAAAATTTTATGATGAAATTTTTACATTTTTGGAAAGGTGTGTTCATTTCCTATTCAGCACTGAAGACCGCAACAATTTTGAAAGCTCGGTTCGTTAGTTATTCGCATAAAACGGATTGCGTTGAAACTGCATAAAAATTACTTTCAGTGCAAATATCTAATGAACTAAACGTTGCAAAAGCGTTTGGTTTTCAGTAACGGGTAGGTTTTGAATAAAGAATTTAGAAATTGAAAACCGAAACAATTTGGAAGGCTTAATGGCAAAAATATCTCTATCCAAAGGCGTTTTAATGCTAGTAAATCAAAAAACGCAAAAAATAAAATATCACTTTGGAAGCGTATATTTTGAAAACCAGATATCATAGAAGGTTCTGGTTTTCAGTTTTGGAAAGCTCTAGAAAATGTCTGTCCAAAAAAAATTTCTTTTTTTTTTTGGACATTTGGTTTAGGAGTTATTGCCATCCAAAGACATCAAGGTAGGTAGCTTTGGGGCAGAAAATCAGTAAAATCACTTTGGATGCGAATATTTCCTTAACCAGATCATGAAAAAAAATTTGGCTTGGATTTATGCATTGGGTTTGAATAGACCTTTCCAAAAAGGTATGTCATGATTTATTTCATTGAGTTTTTAAAAAAAGTGATTTTTTTTTGAAAAAAACGGCAAGGGGGTAGTCCATGCTTTTTTTCGGATTTCATGAAAAAATTTTATGATGAAATTTTTACATTTTTGGAAAGGTGTGTTCATTTCCTATTCAGCACTGAAGACCGCAACAATTTTGAAAGCTCGGTTCGTTAGTTATTCGCATAAAACGGATTGCGTTGAAACTGCATAAAAATTACTTTCAGTGCAAATATCTAATGAACTAAACGTTGCAAAAGCGTTTGGTTTTCAGTAACGGGTAGGTTTTGAATAAAGAATTTAGAAATTGAAAACCGAAACAATTTGGAAGGCTTAATGGCAAAAATATCTCTATCCAAAGGCGTTTTAATGCTAGTAAATCAAAAAATGCAAAAAATAAAATATCACTTTGGAAGCGTATATTTTGAAAACCAGATATCATAGAAGGTTCTGGTTTTCAGTTTTGGAAAGCTCTAGAAAATGTCTGTCCAAAAAAAATTTCTTTTTTTTTTTTGGACATTTGGTTTAGGAGTTATTGCCATCCAAAGACATCAAGGTAGGTAGCTTTGGGGCAGAAAATCAGTAAAATCACTTTGGATGCGAATATTTCCTTAACCAGATCATGAAAAAAAATTTGGCTTGGATTTATGCATTGGGTTTGAATAGACCTTTCCAAAAAGGTATGTCATGATTTATTTCATTGACTTTTTAAAAAAAGTGATTTTTTTTTGAAAAAAACGGCAAGGGGGTAGTCCATGCTTTTTTTCGGATTTCATGAAAAAATTTTATGATGAAATTTTTACATTTTTGGAAAGGTGTGTTCATTTCCTATTCAGCACTGAAGACCGCAACAATTTTGAAAGCTCGGTTCGTTAGTTATTCGCATAAAACGGATTGCGTTGAAACTGCATAAAAATTACTTTCAGTGCAAATATCTAATGAACTAAACGTTGCAAAAGCGTTTGGTTTTCAGTAACGGGTAGGTTTTGAATAAAGAATTTAGAAATTGAAAACCGAAACAATTTGGAAGGCTTAATGGCAAAAATATCTCTATCCAAAGGCGTTTTAATGCTAGTAAATCAAAAAACGCAAAAAATAAAATATCACTTTGGAAGCGTATATTTTGAAAACCAGATATCATAGAAGGTTCTGGTTTTCAGTTTTGGAAAGCTCTAGAAAATGTCTGTCCAAAAAAAATTTCTTTTTTTTTTTGGACATTTGGTTTAGGAGTTATTGCCATCCAAAGACATCAAGGTAGGTAGCTTTGGGGCAGAAAATCAGTAAAATCACTTTGGATGCGAATATTTCCTTAACCAGATCATGAAAAAAAATTTGGCTTGGATTTATGCATTGGGTTTGAATAGACCTTTCCAAAAAGGTATGTCATGATTTATTTCATTGACTTTTTAAAAAAAGTGATTTTTTTTTTGAAAAAAACGGCAAGGGGGTAGTCCATGCTTTTTTTCGGATTTCATGAAAAAATTTTATGATGAAATTTTTACATTTTTGGAAAGGTGTGTTCATTTCCTATTCAGCACTGAAGACCGCAACAATTTTGAAAGCTCGGTTCGTTAGTTATTCGCATAAAACGGATTGCGTTGAAACTGCATAAAAATTACTTTCAGTGCAAATATCTAATGAACTAAACGTTGCAAAAGCGTTTGGTTTTCAGTAACGGGTAGGTTTTGAATAAAGAATTTAGAAATTGAAAACCGAAACAATTTGGAAGGCTTAATGGCAAAAATATCTCTATCCAAAGGCGTTTTAATGCTAGTAAATCAAAAAATGCAAAAAATAAAATATCACTTTGGAAGCGTATATTTTGAAAACCAGATATCATAGAAGGTTCTGGTTTTCAGTTTTGGAAAGCTCTAGAAAATGTCTGTCCAAAAAAAATTTCTTTTTTTTTTGGACATTTGGTTTAGGAGTTATTGCCATCCAAAGACATCAAGGTAGGTAGCTTTGGGGCAGAAAATCAGTAAAATCACTTTGGATGCGAATATTTCCTTAACCAGATCATGAAAAAAAATTTGGCTTGGATTTATGCATTGGGTTTGAATAGACCTTTCCAAAAAGGTATGTCATGATTTATTTCATTGACTTTTAAAAAAAAGTGATTTTTTTTTGAAAAAAACGGCAAGGGGGTAGTCCATGCTTTTTTTCGGATTTCATGAAAAAATTTTATGATGAAATTTTTACATTTTTGGAAAGGTGTGTTCATTTCCTATTCAGCACTGAAGACCGCAACAATTTTGAAAGCTCGGTTCGTTAGTTATTCGCATAAAACGGATTGCGTTGAAACTGCATAAAAATTACTTTCAGTGCAAATATCTAATGAACTAAACGTTGCAAAAGCGTTTGGTTTTCAGTAACGGGTAGGTTTTGAATAAAGAATTTAGAAATTGAAAACCGAAACAATTTGGAAGGCTTAATGGCAAAAATATCTCTATCCAAAGGCGTTTTAATGCTAGTAAATCAAAAAATGCAAAAAATAAAATATCACTTTGGAAGCGTATATTTTGAAAACCAGATATCATAGAAGGTTCTGGTTTTCAGTTTTGGAAAGCTCTAGAAAATGTCTGTCCAAAAAAAATTTCTTTTTTTTTTTTGAACATTTGGTTTAGGAGTTATTGCCATCCAAAGACATCAAGGTAGGTAGCTTTGGGGCAGAAAATCAGTAAAATCACTTTGGATGCGAATATTTCCTTAACCAGATCATGAAAAAAAATTTGGCTTGGATTTATGCATTGGGTTTGAATAGACCTTTCCAAAAAGGTATGTCATGATTTATTTCATTGACTTTTTAAAAAAAGTGATTTTTTTTTGAAAAAAACGGCAAGGGGGTAGTCCATGCTTTTTTTCGGATTTCATGAAAAAAATTTATGATGAAATTTTTACATTTTTGGAAAGGTGTGTTCATTTCCTATTCAGCACTGAAGACCGCAACAATTTTGAAAGCTCGGTTCGTTAGTTATTCGCATAAAACGGATTGCGTTGAAACTGCATAAAAATTACTTTCAGTGCAAATATCTAATGAACTAAACGTTGCAAAAGCGTTTGGTTTTCAGTAACGGGTAGGTTTTGAATAAAGAATTTAGAAATTGAAAACCGAAACAATTTGGAAGGCTTAATGGCAAAAATATCTCTATCCAAAGGCGTTTTAATGCTAGTAAATCAAAAAACGCAAAAAATAAAATATCACTTTGGAAGCGTATATTTTGAAAACCAGATATCATAGAAGGTTCTGGTTTTCAGTTTTGGAAAGCTCTAGAAAATGTCTGTCCAAAAAAAATTTCTTTTTTTTTTTGGACATTTGGTTTAGGAGTTATCGCCATCCAAAGACATCAAGGTAGGTAGCTTTGGGGCAGAAAATCAGTAAAATCACTTTGGATGCGAATATTTCCTTAACCAGATCATGAACAAAAATTTGGCTTGGATTTATGCATTGGGTTTGAATAGACCTTTCCAAAAAGGTATGTCATGATTTATTTCATTGAGTTTTTAAAAAAAGTGATTTTTTTTTTGAAAAAAACGGCAAGGGGGTAGTCCATGCTTTTTTTCGGATTTCATGAAAAAATTTTATGATGAAATTTTTACATTTTTGGAAAGGTGTGTTCATTTCCTATTCAGCACTGAAGACCGCAACAATTTTGAAAGCTCGGTTCGTTAGTTATTCGCATAAAACGGATTGCGTTGAAACTGCATAAAAATTACTTTCAGTGCAAATATCTAATGAACTAAACGTTGCAAAAGCGTTTGGTTTTCAGTAACGGGTAGGTTTTGAATAGAGAATTTAGAAATTGAAAACCGAAACAATTTGGAAGGCTTAATGGCGAAAATATCTCTATCCAAAGGCGTTTTAATGCTAGTAAATCAAAAAACGCAAAAAATAAAATATCACTTTGGAAGCGTATATTTTGAAAACCAGATATCATAGAAGGTTCTGGTTTTCAGTTTTGGAAAGCTCTAGAAAATGTCTGTCCAAAAAAAATTTCTTTTTTTTTTTGGACATTTGGTTTAGGAGTTATCGCCATCCAAAGACATCAAGGTAGGTAGCTTTGGGGCAGAAAATCAGTAAAATCACTTTGGATGCGAATATTTCCTTAACCAGATCATGAAAAAAAATTTGGCTTGGATTTATGCATTGGGTTTGAATAGACCTTTCCAAAAAGGTATGTCATGATTTATTTCATTGAGTTTTTAAAAAAAGTGATTTTTTTTTGAAAAAAACGGCAAGGGGGTAGTCCATGCTTTTTTTCGGATTTCATGAAAAAATTTTATGATGAAATTTTTACATTTTTGGAAAGGTGTGTTCATTTCCTATTCAGCACTGAAGACCGCAACAATTTTGAAAGCTCGGTTCGTTAGTTATTCGCATAAAACGGATTGCGTTGAAACTGCATAAAAATTACTTTCAGTGCAAATATCTAATGAACTAAACGTTGCAAAAGCGTTTGGTTTTCAGTAACGGGTAGGTTTTGAATAAAGAATTTAGAAATTGAAAACCGAAACAATTTGGAAGGCTTAATGGCAAAAATATCTCTATCCAAAGGCGTTTTAATGCTAGTAAATCAAAAAACGCAAAAAATAAAATATCACTTTGGAAGCGTATATTTTGAAAACCAGATATCATAGAAGGTTCTGGTTTTCAGTTTTGGAAAGCTCTAGAAAATGTCTGTCCAAAAAAAATTTCTTTTTTTTTTTTGGACATTTGGTTTAGGAGTTATTGCCATCCAAAGACATCAAGGTAGGTAGCTTTGGGGCAGAAAATCAGTAAAATCACTTTGGATGCGAATATTTCCTTAACCAGATCATGAAAAAAAATTTGGCTTGGATTTATGCATTGGGTTTGAATAGACCTTTCCAAAAAGGTATGTCATGATTTATTTCATTGAGTTTTTAAAAAAAGTGATTTTTTTTTGAAAAAAACGGCAAGGGGGTAGTCCATGCTTTTTTTCGGATTTCATGAAAAAATTTTATGATGAAATTTTTACATTTTTGGAAAGGTGTGTTCATTTCCTATTCAGCACTGAAGACCGCAACAATTTTGAAAGCTCGGTTCGTTAGTTATTCGCATAAAACGGATTGCGTTGAAACTGCATAAAAATTACTTTCAGTGCAAATATCTAATGAACTAAACGTTGCAAAAGCGTTTGGTTTTCAGTAACGGGTAGGTTTTGAATAGAGAATTTAGAAATTGAAAACCGAAACAATTTGGAAGGCTTAATGGCGAAAATATCTCTATCCAAAGGCGTTTTAATGCTAGTAAATCAAAAAACGCAAAAAATAAAATATCACTTTGGAAGCGTATATTTTGAAAACCAGATATCATAGAAGGTTCTGGTTTTCAGTTTTGGAAAGCTCTAGAAAATGTCTGTCCAAAAAAAAATTTTTTTTTTTTTTGGACATTTGGTTTAGGAGTTATCGCCATCCAAAGACATCAAGGTAGGTAGCTTTGGGGCAGAAAATCAGTAAAATCACTTTGGATGCGAATATTTCCTTAACCAGATCATGAAAAAAAATTTGGCTTGGATTTATGCATTGGGTTTGAATAGACCTTTCCAAAAAGGTATGTCATGATTTATTTCATTGACTTTTTAAAAAAAGTGATTTTTTTTTGAAAAAAACGGCAAGGGGGTAGTCCATGCTTTTTTTCGGATTTCATGAAAAAATTTTATGATGAAATTTTTACATTTTTGGAAAGGTGTGTTCATTTCCTATTCAGCACTGAAGACCGCAACAATTTTGAAAGCTCGGTTCGTTAGTTATTCGCATAAAACGGATTGCGTTGAAACTGCATAAAAATTACTTTCAGTGCAAATATCTAATGAACTAAACGTTGCAAAAGCGTTTGGTTTTCAGTAACGGGTAGGTTTTGAATAAAGAATTTAGAAATTGAAAACCGAAACAATTTGGAAGGCTTAATGGCAAAAATATCTCTATCCAAAGGCGTTTTAATGCTAGTAAATCAAAAAACGCAAAAAATAAAATATCACTTTGGAAGCGTATATTTTGAAAACCAGATATCATAGAAGGTTCTGGTTTTCAGTTTTGGAAAGCTCTAGAAAATGTCTGTCCAAAAAAAATTTCTTTTTTTTTTTGGACATTTGGTTTAGGAGTTATCGCCATCCAAAGACATCAAGGTAGGTAGCTTTGGGGCAGAAAATCAGTAAAATCACTTTGGATGCGAATATTTCCTTAACCAGATCATGAACAAAAATTTGGCTTGGATTTATGCATTGGGTTTGAATAGACCTTTCCAAAAAGGTATGTCATGATTTATTTCATTGAGTTTTTAAAAAAAGTGATTTTTTTTTTGAAAAAAACGGCAAGGGGGTAGTCCATGCTTTTTTTCGGATTTCATGAAAAAATTTTATGATGAAATTTTTACATTTTTGGAAAGGTGTGTTCTTTTCCTATTCAGCACTGAAGACCGCAACAATTTTGAAAGCTCGGTTCGTTAGTTATTCGCATAAAACGGATTGCGTTGAAACTGCATAAAAATTACTTTCAGTGCAAATATCTAATGAACTAAACGTTGCAAAAGCGTTTGGTTTTCAGTAACGGGTAGGTTTTGAATAGAGAATTTAGAAATTGAAAACCGAAACAATTTGGAAGGCTTAATGGCGAAAATATCTCTATCCAAAGGCGTTTTAATGCTAGTAAATCAAAAAAACGCAAAAAATAAAATATCACTTTGGAAGCGTATATTTTGAAAACCAGATATCATAGAAGGTTCTGGTTTTCAGTTTTGGAAAGCTCTAGAAAATGTCTGTCCAAAAAAAATTTCTTTTTTTTTTTGGACATTTGGTTTAGGAGTTATCGCCATCCAAAGACATCAAGGTAGGTAGCTTTGGGGCAGAAAATCAGTAAAATCACTTTGGATGCGAATATTTCCTTAACCAGATCATGAAAAAAAATTTGGCTTGGATTTATGCATTGGGTTTGAATAGACCTTTCCAAAAAGGTATGTCATGATTTATTTCATTGAGTTTTTAAAAAAAGTGATTTTTTTTTGAAAAAAACGGCAAGGGGGTAGTCCATGCTTTTTTTCGGATTTCATGAAAAAATTTTATGATGAAATTTTTACATTTTTGGAAAGGTGTGTTCATTTCCTATTCAGCACTGAAGACCGCAACAATTTTGAAAGCTCGGTTCGTTAGTTATTCGCATAAAACGGATTGCGTTGAAACTGCATAAAAATTACTTTCAGTGCAAATATCTAATGAACTAAACGTTGCAAAAGCGTTTGGTTTTCAGTAACGGGTAGGTTTTGAATAAAGAATTTAGAAATTGAAAACCGAAACAATTTGGAAGGCTTAATGGCAAAAATATCTCTATCCAAAGGCGTTTTAATGCTAGTAAATCAAAAAACGCAAAAAATAAAATATCACTTTGGAAGCGTATATTTTGAAAACCAGATATCATAGAAGGTTCTGGTTTTCAGTTTTGGAAAGCTCTAGAAAATGTCTGTCCAAAAAAAATTTCTTTTTTTTTTTTGGACATTTGGTTTAGGAGTTATTGCCATCCAAAGACATCAAGGTAGGTAGCTTTGGGGCAGAAAATCAGTAAAATCACTTTGGATGCGAATATTTCCTTAACCAGATCATGAAAAAAAATTTGGCTTGGATTTATGCATTGGGTTTGAATAGACCTTTCCAAAAAGGTATGTCATGATTTATTTCATTGAGTTTTTAAAAAAAGTGATTTTTTTTTGAAAAAAACGGCAAGGGGGTAGTCCATGCTTTTTTTCGGATTTCATGAAAAAATTTTATGATGAAATTTTTACATTTTTGGAAAGGTGTGTTCATTTCCTATTCAGCACTGAAGACCGCAACAATTTTGAAAGCTCGGTTCGTTAGTTATTCGCATAAAACGGATTGCGTTGAAACTGCATAAAAATTACTTTCAGTGCAAATATCTAATGAACTAAACGTTGCAAAAGCGTTTGGTTTTCAGTAACGGGTAGGTTTTGAATAGAGAATTTAGAAATTGAAAACCGAAACAATTTGGAAGGCTTAATGGCGAAAATATCTCTATCCAAAGGCGTTTTAATGCTAGTAAATCAAAAAACGCAAAAAATAAAATATCACTTTGGAAGCGTATATTTTGAAAACCAGATATCATAGAAGGTTCTGGTTTTCAGTTTTGGAAAGCTCTAGAAAATGTCTGTCCAAAAAAAATTTTTTTTTTTTTTTGGACATTTGGTTTAGGAGTTATCGCCATCCAAAGACATCAAGGTAGGTAGCTTTGGGGCAGAAAATCAGTAAAATCACTTTGGATGCGAATATTTCCTTAACCAGATCATGAAAAAAAATTTGGCTTGGATTTATGCATTGGGTTTGAATAGACCTTTCCAAAAAGGTATGTCATGATTTATTTCATTGAGTTTTTAAAAAAAGTGATTTTTTTTTGAAAAAAACGGCAAGGGGGTAGTCCATGCTTTTTTTCGGATTTCATGAAAAAATTTTATGATGAAATTTTTACATTTTTGGAAAGGTGTGTTCATTTCCTATTCAGCACTGAAGACCGCAACAATTTTGAAAGCTCGGTTCGTTAGTTATTCGCATAAAACGGATTGCGTTGAAACTGCATAAAAATTACTTTCAGTGCAAATATCTAATGAACTAAACGTTGCAAAAGCGTTTGGTTTTCAGTAACGGGTAGGTTTTGAATAAAGAATTTAGAAATTGAAAACCGAAACAATTTGGAAGGCTTAATGGCAAAAATATCTCTATCCAAAGGCGTTTTAATGCTAGTAAATCAAAAAACGCAAAAAATAAAATATCACTTTGGAAGCGTATATTTTGAAAACCAGATATCATAGAAGGTTCTGGTTTTCAGTTTTGGAAAGCTCTAGAAAATGTCTGTCCAAAAAAAATTTCTTTTTTTTTTTGGACATTTGGTTTAGGAGTTATCGCCATCCAAAGACATCAAGGTAGGTAGCTTTGGGGCAGAAAATCAGTAAAATCACTTTGGATGCGAATATTTCCTTAACCAGATCATGAACAAAAATTTGGCTTGGATTTATGCATTGGGTTTGAATAGACCTTTCCAAAAAGGTATGTCATGATTTATTTCATTGAGTTTTTAAAAAAAGTGATTTTTTTTTGAAAAAAACGGCAAGGGGGTAGTCCATGCTTTTTTTCGGATTTCATGAAAAAATTTTATGATGAAATTTTTACATTTTTGGAAAGGTGTGTTCTTTTCCTATTCAGCACTGAAGACCGCAACAATTTTGAAAGCTCGGTTCGTTAGTTATTCGCATAAAACGGATTGCGTTGAAACTGCATAAAAATTACTTTCAGTGCAAATATCTAATGAACTAAACGTTGCAAAAGCGTTTGGTTTTCAGTAACGGGTAGGTTTTGAATAAAGAATTTAGAAATTGAAAACCGAAACAATTTGGAAGGCTTAATGGCAAAAATATCTCTATCCAAAGGCGTTTTAATGCTAGTAAATCAAAAAACGCAAAAAATAAAATATCACTTTGGAAGCGTATATTTTGAAAACCAGATATCATAGAAGGTTCTGGTTTTCAGTTTTGGAAAGCTCTAGAAAATGTCTGTCCAAAAAAAATTTTTTTTTTTTTTTGGACATTTGGTTTAGGAGTTATCGCCATCCAAAGACATCAAGGTAGGTAGCTTTGGGGCAGAAAATCAGTAAAATCACTTTGGATGCGAATATTTCCTTAACCAGATCATGAAAAAAAATTTGGCTTGGATTTATGCATTGGGTTTGAATAGACCTTTCCAAAAAGGTATGTCATGATTTATTTCATTGAGTTTTTAAAAAAAGTGATTTTTTTTTGAAAAAAACGGCAAGGGGGTAGTCCATGCTTTTTTTCGGATTTCATGAAAAAATTTTATGATGAAATTTTTACATTTTTGGAAAGGTGTGTTCATTTCCTATTCAGCACTGAAGACCGCAACAATTTTGAAAGCTCGGTTCGTTAGTTATTCGCATAAAACGGATTGCGTTGAAACTGCATAAAAATTACTTTCAGTGCAAATATCTAATGAACTAAACGTTGCAAAAGCGTTTGGTTTTCAGTAACGGGTAGGTTTTGAATAAAGAATTTAGAAATTGAAAACCGAAACAATTTGGAAGGCTTAATGGCAAAAATATCTCTATCCAAAGGCGTTTTAATGCTAGTAAATCAAAAAACGCAAAAAATAAAATATCACTTTGGAAGCGTATATTTTGAAAACCAGATATCATAGAAGGTTCTGGTTTTCAGTTTTGGAAAGCTCTAGAAAATGTCTGTCCAAAAAAAATTTCTTTTTTTTTTTGGACATTTGGTTTAGGAGTTATCGCCATCCAAAGACATCAAGGTAGGTAGCTTTGGGGCAGAAAATCAGTAAAATCACTTTGGATGCGAATATTTCCTTAACCAGATCATGAACAAAAATTTGGCTTGGATTTATGCATTGGGTTTGAATAGACCTTTCCAAAAAGGTATGTCATGATTTATTTCATTGAGTTTTTAAAAAAAGTGATTTTTTTTTGAAAAAAACGGCAAGGGGGTAGTCCATGCTTTTTTTCGGATTTCATGAAAAAATTTTATGATGAAATTTTTACATTTTTGGAAAGGTGTGTTCTTTTCCTATTCAGCACTGAAGACCGCAACAATTTTGAAAGCTCGGTTCGTTAGTTATTCGCATAAAACGGATTGCGTTGAAACTGCATAAAAATTACTTTCAGTGCAAATATCTAATGAACTAAACGTTGCAAAAGCGTTTGGTTTTCAGTAACGGGTAGGTTTTGAATAAAGAATTTAGAAATTGAAAACCGAAACAATTTGGAAGGCTTAATGGCAAAAATATCTCTATCCAAAGGCGTTTTAATGCTAGTAAATCAAAAAACGCAAAAAATAAAATATCACTTTGGAAGCGTATATTTTGAAAACCAGATATCATAGAAGGTTCTGGTTTTCAGTTTTGGAAAGCTCTAGAAAATGTCTGTCCAAAAAAAATTTCTTTTTTTTTTTTTGGACATTTGGTTTAGGAGTTATCGCCATCCAAAGACATCAAGGTAGGTAGCTTTGGGACAGAAAATCAGTAAAATCACTTTGGATGCGAATATTTCCTTAACCAGATCATGAACAAAAATTTGGCTTGGATTTATGCATTAGGTTTGAATAGACCTTTCCAAAAAGGTATGTCATGATTTATTTCATTGAGTTTTTAAAAAAAGTGATTTTTTTTTGAAAAAAACGGCAAGGGGGTAGTCCATGCTTTTTTTCGGATTTCATGAAAAAATTTTATGATGAAATTTTTACATTTTTGGAAAGGTGTGTTCATTTCCTATTCAGCACTGAAGACCGCAACAATTTTGAAAGCTCGGTTCGTTAGTTATTCGCATAAAACGGATTGCGTTGAAACTGCATAAAAATTACTTTCAGTGCAAATATCTAATGAACTAAACGTTGCAAAAGCGTTTGGTTTTCAGTAACGGGTAGGTTTTGAATAAAGAATTTAGAAATTGAAAACCGAAACAATTTGGAAGGCTTAATGGCAAAAATATCTCTATCCAAAGGCGTTTTAATGCTAGTAAATCAAAAAACGCAAAAAATAAAATATCACTTTGGAAGCGTATATTTTGAAAACCAGATATCATAGAAGGTTCTGGTTTTCAGTTTTGGAAAGCTCTAGAAAATGTCTGTCCAAAAAAAATTTTTTTTTTTTTTTGGACATTTGGTTTAGGAGTTATCGCCATCCAAAGACATCAAGGTAGGTAGCTTTGGGGCAGAAAATCAGTAAAATCACTTTGGATGCGAATATTTCCTTAACCAGATCATGAAAAAAAATTTGGCTTGGATTTATGCATTGGGTTTGAATAGACCTTTCCAAAAAGGTATGTCATGATTTATTTCATTGAGTTTTTAAAAAAAGTGATTTTTTTTTGAAAAAAACGGCAAGGGGGTAGTCCATGCTTTTTTTCGGATTTCATGAAAAAATTTTATGATGAAATTTTTACATTTTTGGAAAGGTGTGTTCATTTCCTATTCAGCACTGAAGACCGCAACAATTTTGAAAGCTCGGTTCGTTAGTTATTCGCATAAAACGGATTGCGTTGAAACTGCATAAAAATTACTTTCAGTGCAAATATCTAATGAACTAAACGTTGCAAAAGCGTTTGGTTTTCAGTAACGGGTAGGTTTTGAATAAAGAATTTAGAAATTGAAAACCGAAACAATTTGGAAGGCTTAATGGCAAAAATATCTCTATCCAAAGGCGTTTTAATGCTAGTAAATCAAAAAACGCAAAAAATAAAATATCACTTTGGAAGCGTATATTTTGAAAACCAGATATCATAGAAGGTTCTGGTTTTCAGTTTTGGAAAGCTCTAGAAAATGTCTGTCCAAAAAAAATTTCTTTTTTTTTTTGGACATTTGGTTTAGGAGTTATCGCCATCCAAAGACATCAAGGTAGGTAGCTTTGGGGCAGAAAATCAGTAAAATCACTTTGGATGCGAATATTTCCTTAACCAGATCATGAACAAAAATTTGGCTTGGATTTATGCATTGGGTTTGAATAGACCTTTCCAAAAAGGTATGTCATGATTTATTTCATTGAGTTTTTAAAAAAAGTGATTTTTTTTTGAAAAAAACGGCAAGGGGGTAGTCCATGCTTTTTTTCGGATTTCATGAAAAAATTTTATGATGAAATTTTTACATTTTTGGAAAGGTGTGTTCTTTTCCTATTCAGCACTGAAGACCGCAACAATTTTGAAAGCTCGGTTCGTTAGTTATTCGCATAAAACGGATTGCGTTGAAACTGCATAAAAATTACTTTCAGTGCAAATATCTAATGAACTAAACGTTGCAAAAGCGTTTGGTTTTCAGTAACGGGTAGGTTTTGAATAAAGAATTTAGAAATTGAAAACCGAAACAATTTGGAAGGCTTAATGGCAAAAATATCTCTATCCAAAGGCGTTTTAATGCTAGTAAATCAAAAAACGCAAAAAATAAAATATCACTTTGGAAGCGTATATTTTGAAAACCAGATATCATAGAAGGTTCTGGTTTTCAGTTTTGGAAAGCTCTAGAAAATGTCTGTCCAAAAAAAATTTCTTTTTTTTTTTTTGGACATTTGGTTTAGGAGTTATCGCCATCCAAAGACATCAAGGTAGGTAGCTTTGGGACAGAAAATCAGTAAAATCACTTTGGATGCGAATATTTCCTTAACCAGATCATGAACAAAAATTTGGCTTGGATTTATGCATTAGGTTTGAATAGACCTTTCCAAAAAGGTATGTCATGATTTATTTCATTGAGTTTTTAAAAAAAGTGATTTTTTTTTGAAAAAAACGGCAAGGGGGTAGTCCATGCTTTTTTTCGGATTTCATGAAAAAATTTTATGATGAAATTTTTACATTTTTGGAAAGGTGTGTTTTTTGGACATTTGGTTTAGGAGTTATCGCCATCCAAAGACATCAAGGTAGGTAGCTTTGGGGCAGAAAATCAGTAAAATCACTTTGGATGCGAATATTTCCTTAACCAGATCATGAAAAAAAATTTGGCTTGGATTTATGCATTGGGTTTGAATAGACCTTTCCAAAAAGGTATGTCATGATTTATTTCATTGAGTTTTTTAAAAAAGTGATTTTTTTTTGAAAAAAACGGCAAGGGGGTAGTCCATGCTTTTTTTCGGATTTCATGAAAAAATTTTATGATGAAATTTTTACATTTTTGGAAAGGTGTGTTCATTTCCTATTCAGCACTGAAGACCGCAACAATTTTGAAAGCTCGGTTCGTTAGTTATTCGCATAAAACGGATTGCGTTGAAACTGCATAAAAATTACTTTCAGTGCAAATATCTAATGAACTAAACGTTGCAAAAGCGTTTGGTTTTCAGTAACGGGTAGGTTTTGAATAGAGAATTTAGAAATTGAAAACCGAAACAATTTGGAAGGCTTAATGGCGAAAATATCTCTATCCAAAGGCGTTTTAATGCTAGTAAATCAAAAAACGCAAAAAATAAAATATCACTTTGGAAGCGTATATTTTGAAAACCAGATATCATAGAAGGTTCTGGTTTTCAGTTTTGGAAAGCTCTAGAAAATGTCTGTCCAAAAAAAATTTCTTTTTTTTTTGGACATTTGGTTTAGGAGTTATCGCCATCCAAAGACATCAAGGTAGGTAGCTTTGGGGCAGAAAATCAGTAAAATCACTTTGGATGCGAATATTTCCTTAACCAGATCATGAACAAAATTTGGCTTGGATTTATGCATTGGGTTTGAATAGACCTTTCCAAAAAGGTATGTCATGATTATTTCATTGAGTTTTTAAAAAAAGTGATTTTTTTTTGAAAAAAACGGCAAGGGGGTAGTCCATGCTTTTTTTCGGATTTCATGAAAAAATTTTATGATGAAATTTTTACATTTTTGGAAAGGTGTGTTCTTTTCCTATTCAGCACTGAAGACCGCAACAATTTTGAAAGCTCGGTTCGTTAGTTATTCGCATAAAACGGATTGCGTTGAAACTGCATAAAAATTACTTTCAGTGCAAATATCTAATGAACTAAACGTTGCAAAAGCGTTTGGTTTTCAGTAACGGTAGGTTTTGAATAAAGAATTTAGAAATTGAAAACCGAAACAATTTGGAAGGCTTAATGGCAAAAATATCTCTATCCAAAGGCGTTTTAATGCTAGTAAATCAAAAAACGCAAAAAATAAAATATCACTTTGGAAGCGTATATTTTGAAAACCAGATATCATAGAAGGTTCTGGTTTTCAGTTTTGGAAAGCTCTAGAAAATGTCTGTCCAAAAAAAATTTCTTTTTTTTTTTGGACATTTGGTTTAGGAGTTATCGCCATCCAAAGACATCAAGGTAGGTAGCTTTGGGGCAGAAAATCAGTAAAATCACTTTGGATGCGAATATTTCCTTAACCAGATCATGAACAAAAATTTGGCTTGGATTTATGCATTGGGTTTGAATAGACCTTTCCAAAAAGGTATGTCATGATTTATTTCATTGAGTTTTTAAAAAAAGTGATTTTTTTTTTGAAAAAAACGGCAAGGGGGTAGTCCATGCTTTTTTTCGGATTTCATGAAAAAATTTTATGATGAAATTTTTACATTTTTGGAAAGGTGTGTTCTTTTCCTATTCAGCACTGAAGACCGCAACAATTTTGAAAGCTCGGTTCGTTAGTTATTCGCATAAAACGGATTGCGTTGAAACTGCATAAAAATTACTTTCAGTGCAAATATCTAATGAACTAAACGTTGCAAAAGCGTTTGGTTTTCAGTAACGGGTAGGTTTTGAATAAAGAATTTAGAAATTGAAAACCGAAACAATTTGGAAGGCTTAATGGCAAAAATATCTCTATCCAAAGGCGTTTTAATGCTAGTAAATCAAAAAACGCAAAAAATAAAATATCACTTTGGAAGCGTATATTTTGAAAACCAGATATCATAGAAGGTTCTGGTTTTCAGTTTTGGAAAGCTCTAGAAAATGTCTGTCCAAAAAAAATTTCTTTTTTTTTTTGGACATTTGGTTTAGGAGTTATCGCCATCCAAAGACATCAAGGTAGGTAGCTTTGGGGCAGAAAATCAGTAAAATCACTTTGGATGCGAATATTTCCTTAACCAGATCATGAAAAAAAATTTGGCTTGGATTTATGCATTGGGTTTGAATAGACCTTTCCAAAAAGGTATGTCATGATTTATTTCATTGAGTTTTTAAAAAAAGTGATTTTTTTTTGAAAAAAACGGCAAGGGGGTAGTCCATGCTTTTTTTCGGATTTCATGAAAAAATTTTATGATGAAATTTTTACATTTTTGGAAAGGTGTGTTCATTTCCTATTCAGCACTGAAGACCGCAACAATTTTGAAAGCTCGGTTCGTTAGTTATTCGCATAAAACGGATTGCGTTGAAACTGCATAAAAATTACTTTCAGTGCAAATATCTAATGAACTAAACGTTGCAAAAGCGTTTGGTTTTCAGTAACGGGTAGGTTTTGAATAAAGAATTTAGAAATTGAAAACCGAAACAATTTGGAAGGCTTAATGGCAAAAATATCTCTATCCAAAGGCGTTTTAATGCTAGTAAATCAAAAAACGCAAAAAATAAAATATCACTTTGGAAGCGTATATTTTGAAAACCAGATATCATAGAAGGTTCTGGTTTTCAGTTTTGGAAAGCTCTAGAAAATGTCTGTCCAAAAAAAATTTCTTTTTTTTTTTGGACATTTGGTTTAGGAGTTATCGCCATCCAAAGACATCAAGGTAGGTAGCTTTGGGGCAGAAAATCAGTAAAATCACTTTGGATGCGAATATTTCCTTAACCAGATCATGAACAAAAATTTGGCTTGGATTTATGCATTGGGTTTGAATAGACCTTTCCAAAAAGGTATGTCATGATTTATTTCATTGAGTTTTTAAAAAAAGTGATTTTTTTTTTGAAAAAAACGGCAAGGGGGTAGTCCATGCTTTTTTTCGGATTTCATGAAAAAATTTTATGATGAAATTTTTACATTTTTGGAAAGGTGTGTTCTTTTCCTATTCAGCACTGAAGACCGCAACAATTTTGAAAGCTCGGTTCGTTAGTTATTCGCATAAAACGGATTGCGTTGAAACTGCATAAAAATTACTTTCAGTGCAAATATCTAATGAACTAAACGTTGCAAAAGCGTTTGGTTTTCAGTAACGGGTAGGTTTTGAATAAAGAATTTAGAAATTGAAAACCGAAACAATTTGGAAGGCTTAATGGCAAAAATATCTCTATCCAAAGGCGTTTTAATGCTAGTAAATCAAAAAACGCAAAAAATAAAATATCACTTTGGAAGCGTATATTTTGAAAACCAGATATCATAGAAGGTTCTGGTTTTCAGTTTTGGAAAGCTCTAGAAAATGTCTGTCCAAAAAAAATTTCTTTTTTTTTTTTTTGGACATTTGGTTTAGGAGTTATCGCCATCCAAAGACATCAAGGTAGGTAGCTTTGGGACAGAAAATCAGTAAAATCACTTTGGATGCGAATATTTCCTTAACCAGATCATGAACAAAAATTTGGCTTGGATTTATGCATTAGGTTTGAATAGACCTTTCCAAAAAGGTATGTCATGATTTATTTCATTGAGTTTTTAAAAAAAGTGATTTTTTTTTGAAAAAAACGGCAAGGGGGTAGTCCATGCTTTTTTTCGGATTTCATGAAAAAATTTTATGATGAAATTTTTACATTTTTGGAAAGGTGTGTTTTTTGGACATTTGGTTTAGGAGTTATCGCCATCCAAAGACATCAAGGTAGGTAGCTTTGGGGCAGAAAATCAGTAAAATCACTTTGGATGCGAATATTTCCTTAACCAGATCATGAAAAAAAATTTGGCTTGGATTTATGCATTGGGTTTGAATAGACCTTTCCAAAAAGGTATGTCATGATTTATTTCATTGAGTTTTTAAAAAAAGTGATTTTTTTTTGAAAAAAACGGCAAGGGGGTAGTCCATGCTTTTTTTCGGATTTCATGAAAAAATTTTATGATGAAATTTTTACATTTTTGGAAAGGTGTGTTCATTTCCTATTCAGCACTGAAGACCGCAACAATTTTGAAAGCTCGGTTCGTTAGTTATTCGCATAAAACGGATTGCGTTGAAACTGCATAAAAATTACTTTCAGTGCAAATATCTAATGAACTAAACGTTGCAAAAGCGTTTGGTTTTCAGTAACGGGTAGGTTTTGAATAAAGAATTTAGAAATTGAAAACCGAAACAATTTGGAAGGCTTAATGGCAAAAATATCTCTATCCAAAGGCGTTTTAATGCTAGTAAATCAAAAAACGCAAAAAATAAAATATCACTTTGGAAGCGTATATTTTGAAAACCAGATATCATAGAAGGTTCTGGTTTTCAGTTTTGGAAAGCTCTAGAAAATGTCTGTCCAAAAAAAATTTCTTTTTTTTTTTGGACATTTGGTTTAGGAGTTATCGCCATCCAAAGACATCAAGGTAGGTAGCTTTGGGGCAGAAAATCAGTAAAATCACTTTGGATGCGAATATTTCCTTAACCAGATCATGAACAAAAATTTGGCTTGGATTTATGCATTGGGTTTGAATAGACCTTTCCAAAAAGGTATGTCATGATTTATTTCATTGAGTTTTTAAAAAAAGTGATTTTTTTTTGAAAAAAACGGCAAGGGGGTAGTCCATGCTTTTTTTCGGATTTCATGAAAACATTTTATGATGAAATTTTTACATTTTTGGAAAGGTGTGTTCATTTCCTATTCAGCACTGAAGACCGCAACAATTTTGAAAGCTCGGTTCGTTAGTTATTCGCATAAAACGGATTGCGTTGAAACTGCATAAAAATTACTTTCAGTGCAAATATCTAATGAACTAAACGTTGCAAAAGCGTTTGGTTTTCAGTAACGGGTAGGTTTTGAATAAAGAATTTAGAAATTGAAAACCGAAACAATTTGGAAGGCTTAATGGCAAAAATATCTCTATCCAAAGGCGTTTTAATGCTAGTAAATCAAAAAACGCAAAAAATAAAATATCACTTTGGAAGCGTATATTTTGAAAACCAGATATCATAGAAGGTTCTGGTTTTCAGTTTTGGAAAGCTCTAGAAAATGTCTGTCCAAAAAAAATTTCTTTTTTTTTTTTTGGACATTTGGTTTAGGAGTTATCGCCATCCAAAGACATCAAGGTAGGTAGCTTTGGGACAGAAAATCAGTAAAATCACTTTGGATGCGAATATTTCCTTAACCAGATCATGAACAAAAATTTGGCTTGGATTTATGCATTAGGTTTGAATAGACCTTTCCAAAAAGGTATGTCATGATTTATTTCATTGAATTTTTAAAAAAAGTGATTTTTTTTTGAAAAAAACGGCAAGGGGGTAGTCCATGCTTTTTTTCGGATTTCATGAAAAAATTTTATGATGAAATTTTTACATTTTTGGAAAGGTGTGTTTTTTGGACATTTGGTTTAGGAGTTATCGCCATCCAAAGACATCAAGGTAGGTAGCTTTGGGGCAGAAAATCAGTAAAATCACTTTGGATGCGAATATTTCCTTAACCAGATCATGAAAAAAAATTTGGCTTGGATTTATGCATTGGGTTTGAATAGACCTTTCCAAAAAGGTATGTCATGATTTATTTCATTGACTTTTTAAAAAAAGTGATTTTTTTTTGAAAAAAACGGCAAGGGGGTAGTCCATGCTTTTTTTCGGATTTCATGAAAAAATTTTATGATGAAATTTTTACATTTTTGGAAAGGTGTGTTCATTTCCTATTCAGCACTGAAGACCGCAACAATTTTGAAAGCTCGGTTCGTTAGTTATTCGCATAAAACGGATTGCGTTGAAACTGCATAAAAATTACTTTCAGTGCAAATATCTAATGAATTAAACGTTGCAAAAGCGTTTGGTTTTCAGTAACGGGTAGGTTTTGAATAAAGAATTTAGAAATTGAAAACCGAAACAATTTGGAAGGCTTAATGGCAAAAATATCTCTATCCAAAGGCGTTTTAATGCTAGTAAATCAAAAAACGCAAAAAATAAAATATCACTTTGGAAGCGTATATTTTGAAAACCAGATATCATAGAAGGTTCTGGTTTTCAGTTTTGGAAAGCTCTAGAAAATGTCTGTCCAAAAAAAATTTCTTTTTTTTTTTTGGACATTTGGTTTAGGAGTTATTGCCATCCAAAGACATCAAGGTAGGTAGCTTTGGGGCAGAAAATCAGTAAAATCACTTTGGATGCGAATATTTCCTTAACCAGATCATGAAAAAAAATTTGGCTTGGATTTATGCATTGGGTTTGAATAGACCTTTCCAAAAAGGTATGTCATGATTTATTTCATTGAGTTTTTAAAAAAAGTGATTTTTTTTTGAAAAAAACGGCAAGGGGGTAGTCCATGCTTTTTTTCGGATTTCATGAAAAAATTTTATGATGAAATTTTTACATTTTTGGAAAGGTGTGTTCATTTCCTATTCAGCACTGAAGACCGCAACAATTTTGAAAGCTCGGTTCGTTAGTTATTCGCATAAAACGGATTGCGTTGAAACTGCATAAAAATTACTTTCAGTGCAAATATCTAATGAACTAAACGTTGCAAAAGCGTTTGGTTTTCAGTAACGGGTAGGTTTTGAATAGAGAATTTAGAAATTGAAAACCGAAACAATTTGGAAGGCTTAATGGCGAAAATATCTCTATCCAAAGGCGTTTTAATGCTAGTAAATCAAAAAACGCAAAAAATAAAATATCACTTTGGAAGCGTATATTTTGAAAACCAGATATCATAGAAGGTTCTGGTTTTCAGTTTTGGAAAGCTCTAGAAAATGTCTGTCCAAAAAAAATTTTTTTTTTTTTTTTGACATTTGGTTTAGGAGTTATCGCCATCCAAAGACATCAAGGTAGGTAGCTTTGGGGCAGAAAATCAGTAAAATCACTTTGGATGCGAATATTTCCTTAACCAGATCATGAAAAAAAATTTGGCTTGGATTTATGCATTGGGTTTGAATAGACCTTTCCAAAAAGGTATGTCATGATTTATTTCATTGAGTTTTTAAAAAAAGTGATTTTTTTTTGAAAAAAACGGCAAGGGGGTAGTCCATGCTTTTTTTCGGATTTCATGAAAAAATTTTATGATGAAATTTTTACATTTTTGGAAAGGTGTGTTCATTTCCTATTCAGCACTGAAGACCGCAACAATTTTGAAAGCTCGGTTCGTTAGTTATTCGCATAAAACGGATTGCGTTGAAACTGCATAAAAATTACTTTCAGTGCAAATATCTAATGAACTAAACGTTGCAAAAGCGTTTGGTTTTCAGTAACGGGTAGGTTTTGAATAAAGAATTTAGAAATTGAAAACCGAAACAATTTGGAAGGCTTAATGGCAAAAATATCTCTATCCAAAGGCGTTTTAATGCTAGTAAATCAAAAAACGCAAAAAATAAAATATCACTTTGGAAGCGTATATTTTGAAAACCAGATATCATAGAAGGTTCTGGTTTTCAGTTTTGGAAAGCTCTAGAAAATGTCTGTCCAAAAAAAATTTCTTTTTTTTTTTGGACATTTGGTTTAGGAGTTATCGCCATCCAAAGACATCAAGGTAGGTAGCTTTGGGGCAGAAAATCAGTAAAATCACTTTGGATGCGAATATTTCCTTAACCAGATCATGAACAAAAATTTGGCTTGGATTTATGCATTGGGTTTGAATAGACCTTTCCAAAAAGGTATGTCATGATTTATTTCATTGAGTTTTTAAAAAAAGTGATTTTTTTTTGAAAAAAACGGCAAGGGGGTAGTCCATGCTTTTTTTCGGATTTCATGAAAAAATTTTATGATGAAATTTTTACATTTTTGGAAAGGTGTGTTCATTTCCTATTCAGCACTGAAGACCGCAACAATTTTGAAAGCTCGGTTCGTTAGTTATTCGCATAAAACGGATTGCGTTGAAACTGCATAAAAATTACTTTCAGTGCAAATATCTAATGAACTAAACGTTGCAAAAGCGTTTGGTTTTCAGTAACGGGTAGGTTTTGAATAAAGAATTTAGAAATTGAAAACCGAAACAATTTGGAAGGCTTAATGGCAAAAATATCTCTATCCAAAGGCGTTTTAATGCTAGTAAATCAAAAAACGCAAAAAATAAAATATCACTTTGGAAGCGTATATTTTGAAAACCAGATATCATAGAAGGTTCTGGTTTTCAGTTTTGGAAAGCTCTAGAAAATGTCTGTCCAAAAAAAATTTCTTTTTTTTTTTTTGGACATTTGGTTTAGGAGTTATCGCCATCCAAAGACATCAAGGTAGGTAGCTTTGGGACAGAAAATCAGTAAAATCACTTTGGATGCGAATATTTCCTTAACCAGATCATGAACAAAAATTTGGCTTGGATTTATGCATTAGGTTTGAATAGACCTTTCCAAAAAGGTATGTCATGATTTATTTCATTGAATTTTTAAAAAAAGTGATTTTTTTTTGAAAAAAACGGCAAGGGGGTAGTCCATGCTTTTTTTCGGATTTCATGAAAAAATTTTATGATGAAATTTTTACATTTTTGGAAAGGTGTGTTTTTTGGACATTTGGTTTAGGAGTTATCGCCATCCAAAGACATCAAGGTAGGTAGCTTTGGGGCAGAAAATCAGTAAAATCACTTTGGATGCGAATATTTCCTTAACCAGATCATGAAAAAAAATTTGGCTTGGATTTATGCATTGGGTTTGAATAGACCTTTCCAAAAAGGTATGTCATGATTTATTTCATTGACTTTTTAAAAAAAGTGATTTTTTTTTGAAAAAAACGGCAAGGGGGTAGTCCATGCTTTTTTTCGGATTTCATGAAAAAATTTTATGATGAAATTTTTACATTTTTGGAAAGGTGTGTTCATTTCCTATTCAGCACTGAAGACCGCAACAATTTTGAAAGCTCGGTTCGTTAGTTATTCGCATAAAACGGATTGCGTTGAAACTGCATAAAAATTACTTTCAGTGCAAATATCTAATGAACTAAACGTTGCAAAAGCGTTTGGTTTTCAGTAACGGGTAGGTTTTGAATAAAGAATTTAGAAATTGAAAACCGAAACAATTTGGAAGGCTTAATGGCAAAAATATCTCTATCCAAAGGCGTTTTAATGCTAGTAAATCAAAAAACGCAAAAAATAAAATATCACTTTGGAAGCGTATATTTTGAAAACCAGATATCATAGAAGGTTCTGGTTTTCAGTTTTGGAAAGCTCTAGAAAATGTCTGTCCAAAAAAAATTTCTTTTTTTTTTTGGACATTTGGTTTAGGAGTTATCGCCATCCAAAGACATCAAGGTAGGTAGCTTTGGGGCAGAAAATCAGTAAAATCACTTTGGATGCGAATATTTCCTTAACCAGATCATGAACAAAAATTTGGCTTGGATTTATGCATTAGGTTTGAATAGACCTTTCCAAAAAGGTATGTCATGATTTATTTCATTGACTTTTTAAAAAAAGTGATTTTTTTTTTTAAAAAAACGGCAAGGGGGTAGTCCATGCTTTTTTTCGGATTCCATGAAAAAATTTTATGATGAAATTTTTACATTTTTGGAAAGGTGTGTTCATTTCCTATTCAGCACTGAAGACCGCAACAATTTTGAAAGCTCGGTTCGTTAGTTATTCGCATAAAACGGATTGCGTTGAAACTGCATAAAAATTACTTTCAGTGCAAATATCTAATGAGCTAAACGTTGCAAAAGCGTTTGGTTTTCAGTAACGGGTAGGTTTTGAATAGAGAATTTAGAAATTGAAAACCGAAACAATTTGGAAGGCTTAATGGCAAAAATATCTCTATCCAAAGGCGTTTTAATGCTAGTAAATCAAAAAACGCAAAAAATAAAATATCACTTTGGAAGCGTATATTTTGAAAACCAGATATCATAGAAGGTTCTGGTTTTCAGTTTTGGAAAGCTCTAGAAAATGTCTGTCCAAAAAAAAATTTTTTTTTTTTTTGGACATTTGGTTTAGGAGTTATCGCCATCCAAAGACATCAAGGTAGGTAGCTTTGGGGCAGAAAATCAGTAAAATCACTTTGGATGCGAATATTTCCTTAACCAGATCATGAAAAAAAATTTGGCTTGGATTTATGCATTGGGTTTGAATAGACCTTTCCAAAAAGGTATGTCATGATTTATTTCATTGAGTTTTTAAAAAAAGTGATTTTTTTTTGAAAAAAACGGCAAGGGGGTAGTCCATGCTTTTTTTCGGATTTCATGAAAAAATTTTATGATGAAATTTTTACATTTTTGGAAAGGTGTGTTCATTTCCTATTCAGCACTGAAGACCGCAACAATTTTGAAAGCTCGGTTCGTTAGTTATTCGCATAAAACGGATTGCGTTGAAACTGCATAAAAATTACTTTCAGTGCAAATATCTAATGAACTAAACGTTGCAAAAGCGTTTGGTTTTCAGTAACGGGTAGGTTTTGAATAAAGAATTTAGAAATTGAAAACCGAAACAATTTGGAAGGCTTAATGGCAAAAATATCTCTATCCAAAGGCGTTTTAATGCTAGTAAATCAAAAAACGCAAAAAATAAAATATCACTTTGGAAGCGTATATTTTGAAAACCAGATATCATAGAAGGTTCTGGTTTTCAGTTTTGGAAAGCTCTAGAAAATGTCTGTCCAAAAAAAATTTCTTTTTTTTTTTTGGACATTTGGTTTAGGAGTTATCGCCATCCAAAGACATCAAGGTAGGTAGCTTTGGGGCAGAAAATCAGTAAAATCACTTTGGATGCGAATATTTCCTTAACCAGATCATGAACAAAAATTTGGCTTGGATTTATGCATTAGGTTTGAATAGACCTTTCCAAAAAGGTATGTCATGATTTATTTCATTGAATTTTTAAAAAAAGTGATTTTTTTTTGAAAAAAACGGCAAGGGGGTAGTCCATGCTTTTTTTCGGATTTCATGAAAAAATTTTATGATGAAATTTTTACATTTTTGGAAAGGTGTGTTCATTTCCTATTCAGCACTGAAGACCGCAACAATTTTGAAAGCTCGGTTCGTTAGTTATTCGCATAAAACGGATTGCGTTGAAACTGCATAAAAATTACTTTCAGTGCAAATATCTAATGAACTAAACGTTGCAAAAGCGTTTGGTTTTCAGTAACGGGTAGGTTTTGAATAAAGAATTTAGAAATTGAAAACCGAAACAATTTGGAAGGCTTAATGGCAAAAATATCTCTATCCAAAGGCGTTTTAATGCTAGTAAATCAAAAAACGCAAAAAATAAAATATCACTTTGGAAGCGTATATTTTGAAAACCAGATATCATAGAAGGTTCTGGTTTTCAGTTTTGGAAAGCTCTAGAAAATGTCTGTCCAAAAAAAATTTCTTTTATTTTTTTGGACATTTGGTTTAGGAGTTATCGCCATCCAAAGACATCAAGGTAGGTAGCTTTGGGACAGAAAATCAGTAAAATCACTTTGGATGCGAATATTTCCTTAACCAGATCATGAACAAAAATTTGGCTTGGATTTATGCATTAGGTTTGAATAGACCTTTCCAAAAAGGTATGTCATGATTTATTTCATTGAATTTTTAAAAAAAGTGATTTTTTTTTGAAAAAAACGGCAAGGGGGTAGTCCATGCTTTTTTTCGGATTTCATGAAAAAATTTTATGATGAAATTTTTACATTTTTGGAAAGGTGTGTTCATTTCCTATTCAGCACTGAAGACCGCAACAATTTTGAAAGCTCGGTTCGTTAGTTATTCGCATAAAACGGATTGCGTTGAAACTGCATAAAAATTACTTTCAGTGCAAATATCTAATGAACTAAACGTTGCAAAAGCGTTTGGTTTTCAGTAACGGGTAGGTTTTGAATAGAGAATTTAGAAATTGAAAACCGAAACAATTTGGAAGGCTTAATGGCGAAAATATCTCTATCCAAAGGCGTTTTAATGCTAGTAAATCAAAAAACGCAAAAAATAAAATATCACTTTGGAAGCGTATATTTTGAAAACCAGATATCATAGAAGGTTCTGGTTTTCAGTTTTGGAAAGCTCTAGAAAATGTCTGTCCAAAAAAAATTTCTTTTTTTTTTTTGGACATTTGGTTTAGGAGTTATTGCCATCCAAAGACATCAAGGTAGGTAGCTTTGGGGCAGAAAATCAGTAAAATCACTTTGGATGCGAATATTTCCTTAACCAGATCATGAACAAAAATTTGGCTTGGATTTATGCATTGGGTTTGAATAGACCTTTCCAAAAAGGTATGTCATGATTTATTTCATTGACTTTTTAAAAAAAGTGATTTTTTTTTGAAAAAAACGGCAAGGGGGTAGTCCATGCTTTTTTTCGGATTTCATGAAAAAATTTTATGATGAAATTTTTACATTTTTGGAAAGGTGTGTTCATTTCCTATTCAGCACTGAAGACCGCAACAATTTTGAAAGCTCGGTTCGTTAGTTATTCGCATAAAACGGATTGCGTTGAAACTGCATAAAAATTACTTTCAGTGCAAATATCTAATGAACTAAACGTTGCAAAAGCGTTTGGTTTTCAGTAACGGGTAGGTTTTGAATAAAGAATTTAGAAATTGAAAACCGAAACAATTTGGAAGGCTTAATGGCAAAAATATCTCTATCCAAAGGCGTTTTAATGCTAGTAAATCAAAAAACGCAAAAAATAAAATATCACTTTGGAAGCGTATATTTTGAAAACCAGATATCATAGAAGGTTCTGGTTTTCAGTTTTGGAAAGCTCTAGAAAATGTCTGTCCAAAAAAAATTTCTTTTTTTTTTTTGGACATTTGGTTTAGGAGTTATTGCCATCCAAAGACATCAAGGTAGGTAGCTTTGGGGCAGAAAATCAGTAAAATCACTTTGGATGCGAATATTTCCTTAACCAGATCATGAAAAAAAATTTGGCTTGGATTTATAGTAGTATGTTTAAGGGCATTCTAGAACAGTGGCTCGGTGGCTATACACCTGTTGACAGGTGTGACAGGTGCACAGGTGAGAACAGGTGTGACAGGTGCACAGGTGAGAACAGGTGGAACAGGTGGAACAGGTGCAGGTGGGACAGGTGCAGGTGCAACAGGTGCAAGTGGGGGCAGGTGCAGGTGGAACAGGTGCTGGTGGGGCAGGTGCAGGTGGAACAGGTGCAGGTGGAACAGGTGTCAGGTGACCTAGGTGTGGGGTGAGCCAGTGGGCGGTGGGATTAGAGGGTGGTGCTTCAGTAGATGTAGGCTGAGATGGTGGTGGCTGAGGGGTGATATGACTAAACGTAGGAAGGTGACCTAGGTGGCTCGGTAGGCGGTGGCTCGGTGGCTCTGTGGGCGGTGGCTCGGTGACTCTGTGGGCGGTGGCTCGGTGGCTCTGTGGGCGGTGGCTCGGTGGCTCAGAGGCCGGGTGGCTCAGTATTGCCACGGCATTAGTTTTGCTTAACTGTGCAAGAATAAACATGCATGAGTAATTGTTATATGTATACGTAAAGAACGCAAACATTGAATGTTCAATGCATGTACATACCTAGATGCAAAGAAAAAAAACTCTACGGTTTTACCATTTCTCATTATATCCATGCATACATACCATATGTGTTATTTTAGGGAAAACATTGATAGCTTAACAATCCCGGCATAGTCTTATTCTTCATAAGTATTCAAGAATAAACATGATTTTTATTATTGGACAAGGAAGGGTAAAACATGTGTGTTAGTAGAGCGGAAACATAATGTGGACGAGTCCTTGTCTTATTCTTCATAAGTATTCAAGAATGAACATGATTATAATAGTTACCTGTGTATATGTTTGACGGAAAATCATATGGTTATCCTTTTGTATCACAAAACTGTTGACATTAAAAATATGTATTTGAAAAACAAAAACTAACCCTAGATCGAAAATAAAAAACGTATTTTCAAAACAAAGTCCCAAAACAATACTTGATGAGAAAAAAAAATGTGTAGGCTATTTTAAATTTTTTTAATTAATTTTTTCGTTTTATTCTTACGTATATATATATATATTGATGTATATGTACATATTTATTATTAATTTATTTCACAATATTAATCTCATATCTATTTTTTTTTTTTAAATTTCTAATTATGTATATAAGTTATATATTTATTTTTAACACAATATTAATCCTATATCATTTTTTTTTTTATTTTTCAATTATGTACATAAGTTAGATATATATTTTTTTTCATTTTTACAATTACAATATTTTAGGTTGATAATGTATAGCATAGTGATCAAAATTAAAAGTTTTTATAAAGAATTTATTCTATAATGCCCCCAAGCAAGTGTATTCACATTATTTGCACATATATAGCGTTTGTCATCTTCGCAACTAAGACTTTTTTTATTTATAGTTTCGGTATATATGACATGTTGCTTGGATCGGAAATTTATCATTGTGCAATAATAATCCTTTTTTTCGAACAAGCAATCTCTATAATTACTCAATGATAAATTTCTTACAGCTGATTCTTTAACTCCTTTCGCTTTCTTTATAACCTTTGAATTTTGAATATCAATGCTATACATTTTCGCCCTCAGTCCAATGAATTCCTTCATTATCTTCCCACAATTCTCATCCTTCATGTACCCTAATTTTTTCATATTGAGCTGGGCAATACCAAAAGGATTATTTAGAGGGTAATCAGACGTGTCAAATTTATCCTTAATATCGTCTTTTATATCATTATAAAAATCTTGGGTGTTAATTTGGTAGACGAATGAATCGGTGTCCATATATGCCAAACGAAGGTTTTTTTCCGAAAATTTAGGTTTCATATAGGCATAATGAAAATCATACATTTTATATTTAGAGATCTCTAAAACTGAGAACCCTAAGTATATTGGTTTGTTATAAAGCGTAGAGGCTCGACTCATTTGAATAGCAGCCATATTATCACCAAACTCGAGAATGCTATGGAAATTGGGTTTTGCTATAAGCGCGCGAGCACCGAGCTGTCTACCATTACTCGAACTGTCTAGTGATAAAACAATTCGCACATCTTTTCTTTTATCAACATTCTCCATGGTTTTTCCAAACACTGCGTTATTACACAGTTTGCGCAAGTCTTTTTCAAACTTGTTAGTCGCTTCTGTCCTTAGTTTGTTATTCAGGTCAATATAATTTTTTAACCATGGAGACTGTTGGAATTTTATCACCCTATGAATTTTTTTCAAAATTAAACCATTTTCAATGCACTGAATTAATGTCTTAAAGTGTATTGTATAATTTAACTTGTCACACAAGTCTGCAATCAATTTTCTTGGTTTGTTGTTAATTGAAATATTAGACGGGCAGAATGGAAGATCGTTATGTTGATCATGAATATGTTGCGGATATTCTAAATCAACTTCTAAAACGTATCCAACGTTTTTATCCATAAGCAACCATTCTTTTATTGAGGATAAATTTGTTGGAGGATCAATCCATTGAAAACCTGAATGTGGCAGGTAATCCGACATGGCCCAACCGTAAAGGTTATTTGCATCTAAGTACATTAAATACTCGCAAGGTTTATTTGAATCATAATCTTGCAAGTATTTATTATTGGCCTTGCAGTGTCGTAAACTGCACTGGGTCAATCCTCCTCTAATCCCCTTACTAAAGAAATTATACATATTAATGTCTGTAAGGAGCTCTAGCTTTACATTGGTATGTTTAAGCATAGCGCTCCATGAAAACCCAGGTAACGTGAAGTAATGACAGGGATCTAGACCATATGACTTTCTTGAATCTTTACGGAATTTTTCAAATATATCAGCTAGAATTATTACATCCGTTACCAAATAATGTTCAAGGTATTCAGCTAAAGAAGAACATTTGAAATTATTCCAAACATTCTTAGCATGCTCATAATCACCTTGACAACAATCGGTATCGATCAATGAATTCCTAAATGCTGTAATAGGTGGTAGTTCCGTTTGAGAAAGTTTCTCAATCGAATCAATGTAATCGTAACAAAAGACACCCTTTCGAGTCATTAGTTCGAAAGATCTTTTGTCACTTTTACAAAATTTTGATACAATTTTGAAATCATCCTCAGCAAGACTTTTGGAAATATTGTCTATGCTAGAGGGAAGAAATCTAAAAGAGTCTAAGAATCTTAGCTCAAGAAGTTCTTTCTGTTCACTTTGAACGTTATCAATTTCAATGAATTTTGAAATTGAAATATATTTTTCCTTATTCAATGGAATAATTCTAATATCCCCATTAATATTACCCAGCTCCTTAACAAATAAATGGGCATCATAACCAGTTAAATTGTGGAAAAATATTGGTAAAAATTTTGGTACCTTATAGTTTAAATTGCAAGCTGAATGTGCCGCACCTCTAAATTTTCCGGTGATGTGGCAATGGTCCCGAACTTTGTCCATACCGTTAAGAGGATTGCTGCATATATGGCATCTTGTGGCATTGCTGAATATAGCTTCTTCTCTTGGTCCATACATCATCGGGCTATTTATACTTAAGTATTCTCTATGAATACGTTGGCATTCGCCAATTAGATTGTTGACGAATACCTGAGCACAATCTTCGCCTGTAATTAAATAATAAAAAAAATATAAATAAAATGTTTAACTTTTTTTTCAGAAATAGACTTACCGGTATATTTGAATATTTTGTCCAGTGAGTCATCAAAGGCACATTTTAAATAGTATGACACTGCTATGGGGACATGTTGTTTAATCGAAGTTGTCGATGAATTGGATGGGTCCGGTTGACAACCCTGAATGTTTACTAGCATACATTCAAAATCAGCATATATAGTAAAGGGAACCTCAATCGATCTTGAATGATGCTCAAACTTTAATATTTTATTTTCCTCCTTTGGCAGTGTCGTAACTATTTTATTACACTCCCTTTGATGTTGTTCGAAAGCATTAACAGTGTTAAAAGTTAATAGGCAGGCGTTGCACATCCGGATTGAATGATGCCCCAAATTGGCTTGCTTACTAATCAACCTCGATACATTCTTTATCCAAATATAATGGTTGATGCCATTTTCAGCAATTAGAAGCAAGTTGATGTGGGTATCCTTCACACTCCTGGTAACATAGAATGGGCCTACAACTTTGTAATCTCCTCCATAACTTTTTGGCTCAATTCCAAAAACGTTAACACTTATACTGGGGTTATTCGTTTCGAAGAGCGTTATATCTTTCAGCATTAAGGGGAAGGCTAAATTAGAGAAATTAAGTTGTAGGCCATTTGGTAAAGATATAATTTCCTCTGTAATGTTAACGAAAGGATAACTGCTGGTTCTCTGAGCATTAACATTAGCTGGATGGATAGAAGAAATAATTGCCCACTTGAAGCAGTAAACATCATTATTTTGGATGTTTACGCATGCCTTTTTTGCTTCGATGCATTTTGGCAGTCGAATATAGCTCGATCCTCTCAATGGTTTGTATTCATTGATGTTTATCTCAATATGTTTGATGGAAAGCAGGCTCCAACCCGAGTCCATGACCTCAAACTCCTCGCTTTTCCCATCGATACATGCAACCATGTTTTTATATAATTCCTCTATGTCTTTGCTTTCCAGAGCTATTTGCATGGGGGATTTAAAAGATTTTATGCTTACATCCACATGTTCTTCTCCTCCAGCCAAAGTTGAAAACTTCACATACTCAGCGAAAAGCTCAACACTAAATTTAACACCCCCTTTGCTTCGGAGTGATTCTCCAATCAGATTCAGAACATCAGTTTTGCAGTCATTCAAAAATTTCTGTATGTTCAGCAGGTCTTCCTTTTTGTTTTCTAAAAGGAAGGTTTCTACTTTTGCTGCAAAACACTGTCTTATCTTTTTAAAGGGAGTCATTGCCACCTCCACCAAGTTTCTGCTCTTATGGCTGTTGGTTCTAATATGGTTTGGCCAATTAGAAGTCAGAACATCCATTTCACAGCTCTCACATCTTCTTTTTTTATTGGAGCAATGGGGGGTATCATCGTTGTCGGCTCTCCTTTTACTTGAGCTTGGCTGTTCAATTTGTCCAAGTGCAACATCCTTAGAAGCGGGAACAGAGGTTTTATGAACGCTCCTAATATGCCTAAGCATAGCATCCTTCCTTGAAAAGTTCATGTCACATTGAGGACATTGAACCTTAGTACCCTCACTATGTGAAAATTTCAGGTGCCTTTTCAATGAGACCACATGAGCGAATTTTTTATCGCAAACAGTACACGAAAAATTTTCCATTTTATCACTTATTTATTTATTTTCTTTTTTTTTTTAAACAAAAATTTAATCTTTAAAAAGCACTTAGTTTTTCAGAGTTTCGTTGGTATATGCACTTTTTCTATTCAGGCTCAGACCTTTTTTTTTTTTTAAACAGCATGAAATTTTTTTCACCACTTTAAAAAATTAAATTTTGAAAAAAAAATTAATGAAAACTTTCTTTTAATTTGTATTTGAAAAAAAAAACACTAGTTTATACTTTTCAGAATAAATTAATTTGAATGTAACTACTTAAAAGATCTGCACACGACGGGGATATAGTAAGAACTATTAAAAATTATTGAAAATTTTGAGAATTTATATCCAAAATTTTGTTATACCTTCCTATCAATGTTTATTAAAAAGGAAATATTTTCATTTTCATATAAGGTCATAAACGAAAATATCATTTTCGCTGTTCATAGTAATTACCTAAAAATAGGAAATAATTATTCAAAGGAAAGGAACCCAAAAAAAAAAAATTATGTGTAAGGTTGTAAGAAAGAAAACACATCTGCGTAAACACGTGTTAGATATGATCCTTTCAAAAATCCGCATGTTCGTTTTTCATTAAAAGACAAAAGGAAAGGATGTTTCGTATTGTATGTTTCGATGGTGGCCATAAAAATTTAAAAAAATGTTTACAAAATCAGGAAAACAAAAAAACCTTGTGTTTGCATGCTGATATATGTATGTATATGTTTGCATATATTAAGGAAAATGGCCATCGATAAAATAAGAAAAATGTTTCTGTTTAAACGTGAGTTATTTTTATTAATTGTATAGTATGTATGTACATAAACATGTTCTTAATAAAAAAAATAATAATAATTAGTTTTAATTTTTAATCATCCGTTTCAGGATAGTCCTTATGGGATGTTGAAGGAAATTTAAACCAAGGATAATTGTAACCACCATGGTAATCGTCATACATTGCTTCAATTTCTTCGGGCTCACTTTCTTCGTTGAAAACATCCTTTCGCAGTCTCGTTGCAGCTGGACCCAGATGTACGGGGTGTTTCACCGTAAACGTTGGGTTGTCACATTCGAAGTCGAAGTATGGCTCATCGCTCCCAAAACCCACTTCATCGCCGAATTGAAGATCGTAGGTGACCATAGGTATAATTAATTCTCCATTTAGGTACGTCCCAAGCGTACCCGGATAACTTCTTAAATATATCCTTTTTTCATCACCGCTAACATAAATAACGGCATGGAAAAAGGATAGGGTAGGAAATAATATTCCTATGAATTTTGGCCTTGATTCCCCAAGTCCAACCTCGGTATAACCTTTACTTAAATGTAGTACTTCTGTACTCACAACGTTTGTAAGGGTCCACGAGGAAGAATTGAATTTTTGTGAACAATTCATTTTTTTTATGTTTTAAGTTGATACTTTTAAATTAAATTTCACTATTTTAACTCTATGATTTAAAAATCAGGACTGCTACAATTTTCTCATCTGTCCTGTAATTTATAGCAGCATTTAAAATAGAATATTTATTCAAAGGAAAGAAATCCTAAAAAAAAAACATATGTGTTAGGTTGTAAGAAAGAAAACACATCCGCGTAAACACGTGTTAGATATGATTCTTTCAAAAATCCATATGTTTGTTTGTTTTAAAAGACAAAGGAAAGAAGGATGTACGTTTGATGATGTCGGTCATAAAAATTAAAAAATGTTTACCAAATAAGGAAAAACCCAAACATCTGTTTGCATGCGGATATATATGTTTGTGTACAGTAAGGAAACGCAAATCTATAAAAAACTATTGGAATTTATAATAGTGGGGGTAGAATATTTCTATAAAATGTCAAGATTTTTTGTGGATAGATATAGTTGATTTTAAGAAACTGACGAATATTGTTCATACTTCGACCATGTACTTCTCAGAAGCAGATTATTCCGTTTTTACGTTGGAAGACGTTGTAGTCAAAGAACTCAACACTATACATGAAGCATCCTACAAACCTACCAAAAAACTGGCCGAACTTACCATTGGAATAAAATATAATATTTCAAACATTAAAAAAGTTACAACAAAGTGGGGCGATCGAATTGTTGTGGATCTAGGAGAATATACGGTAGACACCATTTTTGTTTTGTTTTTTTTTTTTTTTTTTTTTTTTTTTTTTTGTACATATATATAATTTATTAGATTTTTCTAATTGTTTGTATTTCTTATAGGTATTTTTACCATGTAGATACTCAGCTCTCTCATCGAGTAGTTTGCTTGCTATGGCAGGAGGAGATTATGCTTTCGAAGTCACAAAACCAATAGGGAGAACATACGAACTCAAATTTTTAAAACTTAAATAGTAATTAGTTTTAATCGTTCATGTTTATAAATATACATACTTACATATATATATGTATATTCAATAAAACTCAAAATAAAATATGCTTTCAAAAAAAAATGTTTATATTTTTCATTTAAAATTACAACAGCTTATTTTTATTAATCCAGGAGTTATGATCGTTTGGGAAACCTAACCATTTTACAAACACTTTATTCCCTCTTGTTTTTATTACTTTTTCTACAAGAAATATATCTGGACAGTTGGATTTCGTTAGTTCTTCTTTATAAAAACCTCCTTTGACTGGTTGTCCTTGATAGTCTTCGAGAAGATAAGTAATAGGTTTTGTTGTTTTGACTTGTTTTATTTTAAAAATTTCCGTAGTCCAGTTAGGAGTGTAACCTTTTTCGAATGCATGTTTATACTTGCTTATTCTTACACTGTCACCAACTTGAAATGTACGATTATCAGCCTTCCCCCGATTATTTTGGAAAAGTGATAGTAATGCTTTCG